>WBMY01003471.1:59526-76838 GCA_013397315.1 Donacobius atricapilla | reverse complement strand
AAAAAAAAAAGGAAGAAAAAGAAGTCTATTGGTACATCTATATAACAGCTTGCTGACAGTATTGTAACCTTTCTTTCTTCTTCATTTATGCATTTAAAATCACACTGATCTTATTTTGGTTGGTTAATGTTTCAGCCCAATTTTTTGGTAAATCACTATATGGGGAAAATACATATATGTGAGAAAAACTCTTTGCCAAGTTGAACTGAATTGACTGGATGTTGCCAAAACATGAACTAAACAATTAAAGGAATGCTTGGAAAAGGTTCTGGGAGACAGATTTCTGGAGTGCCCATACTTTTGGAAATGCAATGAGGCAGTGGACTGAACAGAGAATATTACTGAAGAAGATGCTTTCTCACTGTGGGTGTATATGGTTGTTTCTTTCCCAGATCGATCAGCATTTAGGAAACTGCCTCCAGCTGGGGAAATGACTGTGTAGCTCCAATGTGGCACTGTTGTGGAAGTCTGAATGTACTGGTTCAGATCACAGTCAAAGAGTGCAGCAAATGCTGAGCTTGTTGGATATAAGAAGACCTTTGCCTGTCTTGGGACTTTTTTATTGTGATTTAAGCATATGACAAACAAATATCAGCCTGAAACTTTTTGATTTCTTTTATTTATTGTTTTTGTTGGTCATTTTGGATGGTTCTGGCAAATAGATGAAGGGAAATAACAAATTGCTTACTCATTTTGAGCAAGGGTGTTTTGCAGACAGCATGGAAGTGAGATTTATTCAGTGCAGTTTGAACACAAAGGGAGTGTTCACCATCAGCCATTAAATATCCCAGCTGTTTTCCTGTGAAATCACATAAGGTACCTTCTAAGCATTTTTGTCATTATCAACTTACACTTATTGCATTGAACAGGAACTGAAGAGATTGAAGTAAATCATGCCATTAGAGTAAAAATAAGAAGCTCTTACGTGATGCATTTCCAGCTCTGAATTTATGAACCTGTCTGATCCTGAGGACGTAATATATGTTTTGTGATGCAGCAACCTGAAGCTCCACTTCTCTCTGTGGAAAAAGGATAATTTTCTCCCATGCAGATCATTTCAAGCTGGTATCAGTGCTTTTTACTGTGCAGCTTTTTCACTCAGGTGTAACTTAAGCTCATTGGTTTAATGCAGCTCTTGGAAGACAACTGGCTCACCTTCTGCCAGACCTGAGCCTCTGTAGAGTGAGCTCTCCATCAGCTGCAGCAGATGGAATTGGCATGACAAACTGTTTTTGAGGTGACAGGACAGATTTTTTTTTTCCTTGTAGTGCCGGATAGCAAGGCTGCAAACCCTCCCATTTCTCTGCCATGCCCCACAAAGTTCCTCCAGGCCCTGTGCTACCAGCAAATAACGACTGCAGCTCCAGCACAGCTCTGCAGTCAGACCTTTTAGTGATATTGGCCCACCATTTAGAACTCTGCAGTGTACTTGAATTTTTCTTCTGTAATGAAAAGAAAGTAAGAGTCACCTTTAGCTGACTTGAAAGCAGTAGATGAAAACTGCCTCAGATTTTAAAAAACTATAATTGTGACACTCTGCATGGAAAGTTCCACTTGCAAAGATGAATGTTTCATCAATTTTTAAGGATGTGAAGCTGTACTGGAACGTTAAATAGAGCATTTGCTGTCTAGCCAATGCACTAGTACCATGTAACAGTCATATTATTTTACTCAGTTAAAATAGTCATCAAAAACATAGCTAAACTTAAAATGGTGAGACATCAAAGTGCAGTTTTATTCTTATGAGTGATTTCTTAGAAGATAGTACTAGTTTGCTCACTGAAAAATTACTATGAATTACTCCTCAAAAAAACTTTGAATAATGTAAATCTCAGTCTAAGATGCTGCCTAAGAGACATGGGGTATATTCTATTGTTCATAAACAGTGTTCTGTCTTTGGAAATTAATTATCTGTAAACATAATTTTTCTCTAGCACTACTCAATACTCTGTTGGCGGACAAACAACAACTTGTGGCTAGATCTGACCATTGTATTAATGCAATGGTTTCCTCTCTTTCTTTAATGTTTCTCATACAATGTTGAAAATAACAAGAGGAAAGAAAGCTGATTGTCTTCTCCCTAACTTGAGGTATTGTATAGTCACCCATACAGTCCAAAAAATGCACTTAACCATCTGACCTAAGGGAAATGATTATATAAAGCAGGAAGAAGTCAGAAATAAACAGTCTTTGTAAAGTTGTCTGGGAGTTTGTTATCTTTGAAATTTTGCTGAGCATATCTGGTTTCACTAACAGCAATTTTTCTAAATTTTGGATGTGGTTTTCAGTTTTTCAGTTAATATGTATCCTCTCCTCGCCCAGCATGACCAGTTTTTGCAAGAGGAAGGCAAAGGAGTTGGCAAACCAAGTAATCGCAAAAGGGTCCAGAATGCAGATTTCTGTTGATACATCCAGGAAAAAAGGCCGCTGAAGAATCATAGGGAAGGATTTGCACCTTTTACTTGGGAAAATTTTCTGTTACAACTTTCATTTTGGTATTCAGTTCCTTTCTAGATTCTTAAAAATGAAGAAACACAGGTGATTTCCATAAGGACATTTAGAGTAGGATGGAAGTAACACATTCTGAAAATGTATATTTTATAAGCTGAATGCCAGTGCAAAAAGTATTTTGGGTTAATATTATACACTTGCAGATTGAGTGCTGCTGAGACCAACTTGAATGTTAACTCATTCTGTTAAATGTAATGATCCCAAGAACATTAAGGCAAACATTAAAAAAAACAACAAAGCAACAACAAAACAACCAAAGAAAAAAAAATCACGCAACTGATGCCTTTCATCTCCAGGTTTGGAGAATCCAGATGTGATGTACTGTAATCAGAGTGTGAAAGTCAGAAATATCTCTGGGAAAGACTAGAGGAGGATGTGGTTTGTGTGTGCCACGGTACAGTGTCTATGTTGTGCAAAACTAATTCAAGAATGTTTTGTAAATCAGGAAATATCACAAAAGAGACACCATCTAATCTGCCATCAGAGAGAATTAGTTTTCAACCAATCTATGGCATCCTCAGCATTGCAAAATATCTTTTGTTCCCTCAGTAGATTCCATTTGCTTAATTGTGCCATTATTCACTAGCCTCTTTTGTACTTATTGGCAGGTAGAAATCAAAATTTATTAGACTTTCATAAAACTAGATTTTTTATTCTGTTTATCCTTCCTGCAAGTACAAGAATGCAGCCTGTGTAGGAGGAAAGTACAACTGCACTGCAGGAAAGTATGAAATGCACCTTAGAAAGGTATAATACTCCTTCATCCAAACCTACTAATATATTCCTGTTTTCCTATTACTTTCTGCATTTTAAATATATGTTATCCCTTTTCCAGAGGAACATTCTGGTGGTATTCTGAAATCATCTCTTATTGAAATAGAAGCCTTGGAAAAAGTCTTTGTTGTTGAAACATATTTTCTGGTTGGCTTACCATGTTATAAAATTTTCTGACCTCTAGTATGAGCATTGCAAATTCTCCAAAATAGATTCTGCCACTGAAAAGTTGCTAAGCAACTAATTCTGTCTGATCTATTGTAGTTCAAATAAATGAAACAGACATATAGAAGGGAGTTTATAAGCCTATTGGGTTGTAAAAAACAAACATAAACCCATAAACAGATATACTGTGTATTTAATAACAAAATAAATAAATGAAGGAACAAAAGAAAATTGCCAAAACCACCAGCTCATGAGATGTATTTGAAGACATTTTAAGCAAAAGCAGAAAAGGGTCAGAATTGTCACTTCATAGGTACAGACTAGCTCTCACTTCTGTCTGTTCTTTGGTATCCTTAATGGTTACTTAATGTCCATTTTGCTGTGTATTTTTCCTTGCATGATATAATAAGTGTTGCTCAGATAGTTAAAAATAAGCTCTTATTCATCTTTTAGATGAGCTGTCATAATATTTTTTTTAAATTTAGCTCTAGAGTCAGGGGAACTGAATTTCTCTTTGCTTCCATGCTCTGCTTCCCACTGTACCTCCCATCGTCCTGCTGTTGCAATCTGGCCTCCAGAGCTGGGCAGTTCAATCCAGAAGAAGGAGGAGGTGCAGCTCCTTGCTGAGACTCAGAGGAGGTGCCATTGACCTAGGGCAACCCTCCAGACACCCATCATGTTTGCAGCTAAAAAACTTTTCCTCTTTGAGCAAGCTGTGCACATTTTTTGTCAACTTGAGTGATTGTGAGTGTTTCTTTTTCTATCTTGCTTTGCCTCCTGCAGGTTCATATTGTTGGATGGATAAAACTAACTTTTATTTTGAGGCCAGGGCCCTGATAGCTTCAGCTGATGCCACAGTTTTCTCCCCTAATTACATGCGCCTGTGATTTTGAGTCTCAAACCTCTGTAATTTATAGTAACCACTGTAAGATTATTCTTATCGCTATAATCCTTTGGATGCTTTCACCTTTACAACACATTGTGGATTCTTCCCTTCCATGATCAGGACTTCAGTGCAAGATAATTGTCACAAGATTTATTGCATATTCTTAAGGAGAAGGAAGCTGTTTTTATTATGCTAAATCTTCTTGCAGTCTGATTTCAGGTCTTTCAGGCTCTCACACTCACAATATGTCTGTGCTCTGGTTGCAGTACTTGGGCGAAGCACAAGCGTAAGGGGTTCTGTCTGCATCTTTTGGCTGCTGCGTGTCTAGTAACAACAAAACGTGTTTCAGACAGATGTTTTGCACCCAATAGGGAACATCGGCTACAATGTGCTAATGCTTTGTCTCAGCTCATGCTTGCTTCACTTTTCTTAAATCTTGGGTCAGGTTGCTGTCCATTGACTCTTCTGCCTCATTTTAAATATATGAGACATTTCTATAGCCCTTTCCTGTTGGTCCAGTGGACAAAGGAGGTACAAGAGATACATCACAGCCTTTTAGCTATTCTGCTGGTGTGAGGGACTGCCGTGCAGGACTACTGCTGATGGACTGTCTGGCCTATAGACTCATCTGCCAGAAACAGGAGACATACCAACTCTAATTCTACAAACTCTTACATATTTCTGAACTGATTTATGATCAGAGTCACAGTTCTTTACTTAACAGACTGTAGGCCTGGGAGGTGTCTTTGAGGTAAAATGCTGGTAATATGAAAACAGAAAATAAAACTTCATGGTTGTACTGGCAAGTTGTGTATTTTATGCTGCAAAAGCTACATTGGAGGTCTTTAAAGTCATTATTACAAGGACAGAAGAAAACTTTAAAGGGAAAATAGTGATTTTAAGAAAAGTTAATGGAAAACAAAAGAATCCTAGTAGCCTTCTTTCACCATTCCCAGTAAGATGTTGGTCCTTTTCAGGCCTGACTCAAAGCCAGGACTTTTCCACTGACTTGTTTGGGCCAAGGCTGTGTTTGATTTTAGTGTAAAAACTACTTGATCTAAAGTAAAGACCAATATGTAAGTCAGAATTCAAATAGGCACTTCAAATCATTTTCTCATTATTATTCACTTGAGAAATAACTTCTGTTTCAGCCTTGTTAAGTTGTTTGACAGAGAAATCAGCCACTCCTCAGAAAAAAAAAAAGGAATGGAAATGAGTTATTTCTATTTTCTCCTGGTGTTTGTGCAAGTTTCCTCTTAAGTGCTTACCAGAATGAAAGCTTTTCATCTAACACTTTGATTCTGTACACCCTTTCCCTGGGACCAAGAAAATAAAATAATAGCGGCACTTAATGAAAGGGAAAAAGTAATCACTGGAGAGGAAGCACTCCAAGAGCAGCTAACTCTCACAACTTATTGAATACAGACAGCATAATTATTAGACCTTTCTAATGACATGTGAACTCTATTCATGGAAATTCCAGGTGTCCATCTGGAAAGAGTTTTTCTCATAGTGTATGGAGGAGGAATAGGGATTTGCAAAGTGTGTTTTTTAAACAGGTTTTCTATCAATGTGCCAGATTTTATAATTTTAAGGAGATCTTGGGAGAGAAGAACTGGGCTGAAACTATGATATGTATGAAATTCTTATGCTTTTCAAATTCTATCTTTGCAGTATCTTAAAGAAAGTGTTTAGTCTGTCAGGTATTTCACTTATCAAACAAGTATCACAGTGATTTCTCCCCTGGTGCTGACCACTCTGGGCTATTCAGTTTGCCATTACTTTGGGAAAGGACATTAATTTTAACCTTTAATTTTCCTTGCAAAAATCCTTACCCTTCTGACACCTTTGCATCTAATATCACAAAATGTTGTTCAAAGACCAGGGAGGAGTGTGCCCATTGGTGCAGTATCTGTGTGAGGCTCTGCAGGGAGGAGAAACACATGACGGGGTTAGTATGGGCGATTCTTACAGCCTCTCTATTGTTATGCCTGCAAAACTATGTCACCACACTTCTTACCAGCAGTGCTCATGAGGATTGTTCTTCCTGAACTGGAGAGACCATAACATGCTTGAAAAGTAATCTGTTGAAGCCAAATGAGTTCAAAATGTATGCCATACTTTTGCCTTTTCCTCCCCTCGTCTAGCTCTTGATTCATCTCATTTCATGATATCCACTGCACTAGTGTAAATTATTTTCTTGGTGCCTTTCAGACCCAATTATTTACCTTCATCTAGAAGAAGATCCTTGGTTTGCCCCTGCAGTAAACAAATACATTATGCTTTCTGCCTTCTTTCACCTTTATAAGGTTCCCCTTTACTCAAATCTGTAGCCCTGTAGGTTTTTATTTTCTGAAACCTAGCAAATGACAGCAAAAGACAAACCAGCAAAACTTGTTAGAAGGAAATTTACAAGTGCAAGCAAAGTTTTGCAGAGCCCGAATTCATGGTCCTGTGACAAGCAGATAACATGACTGACAGAATTTTGGTCAGTAGTACTGCTGGTACAGAACAATTAGCAATTATATTTCTTGACTAATGAGCAATTATTACTCGACTAAGAGTCACGCATTCGGTTTCTCACCGCTAGGCAGCAATTGTGCTCAATTCTCAAAGTTTGCTTGAAAGTTGGGTATTAGAAACTACCCAGAGATTGGGTAAAAAATATCTGCTTTCCTTGGTTGCATGCACTGTATGTGAACTGCTACTGTGTGATGTCTTTTGGTTTACAAAAACCGATTTTAGTCTGCAGAAAGAGCATGTTTTGAAATTTAGTTTCTCATGTCAGGATAAAACTTCTCTTAGGAATTTTTGATCTCCTGGTGTAAATAGTTTAGAGTAGTCTTGTCTTGGGAGTAGAGTATGCTTTCAGAAACCCCAATGCAATTTTTTCCTTGTGCAAAATCCCATTCCTGCTGCTTTCTACTAAGAGGACATCAGGTGTTGTGAGACGGTAGAGTAGCAGACTTCAGCTGAGCCTGCTCTGCTGTGTTTTCAATGCCACCCCTTGTGTAAACCCATCAATTCCTACAGCCTGTATCTATGTCTGCCCAGAGTGCTCACAATACTCTGCTATGGGCAGTAGTAGAACTTGTTTTATAACCTGAAGGTCCACATGACAAAGAGGGTAAAAAGTATGTAGCCCACAAAAAGTATCATAGTGGAGATAATCAGAAGTTTCTCAAGAGCTCTACCTTGAATATGGGGTATGATATTTTCTAAATGAGGCTGACATCCAGACCTTGCATTTTTCTGGAGATAAAACAAATCAATTCATCCATCTACCCACCTACGATAATGCAGCTGGATACCAGAACCATGCCTATGTGTGAACCCAGTGCTCCTGAGTCATGAATTTGAAGTTAACCCAGGAGCTTGCCAACTAGTTGTAATCAGAAGGGACACAATGGACTGGCTGCAGATGATGGAGCCCCTTGGAACCAATTGAGAGACTCAGCTACTGGCCACTTTCACAATTTAGTATTCAGCTATGGGATTGTATTGTTTTGGCATGAATGGTAAAAACCCATTAGAGATCTGATTTAAAACTGGCAGGCAGAACAGCCAGTCAGATACAAGTGTGCACCTCTGGGACACATGGCTTAAATTCAGGTGAATTTTAGGAGGCTGCCCTCTTTTGCCCTGGGCCTGCCATGAGGTAACACCGTTTGGGCAGCAGCAGGGCCCAGCTTAGGCCCCACTGCCCCTGGAGCTGGGCTGGGGCGGCTGGGATGAGGCTGGCCCTGGCTGGCTCCGAGCTGGGCCCCCAAGCCTGATGGATGCCAGCTGGGATGGGGAAATCATGGCTGTTAACATCCAGCCAATCCTAAGGCCTGCACCAGGCCGCTGGCTGGGCTGGGGGTAGATGTCCCCCGGACCCCCAGAAAGCAGCACCAAGTCCAGACTGGGCCAAACCCACCCCATAAGACCGAGGAGGGGTGGTGGGGAGAGAAACTCAGCCACACAGGAGATCCTGGCTGCTGTTTCTGAGCCTTCCCCACTGGTGTAGATTCGAGACTTTTACAGCTGCCGCCCTGGCAGAGGTCATGTGACCATCTGCAGGCCCAGGCAGGAAATATTAACTCTTTCCTAACACAGACTGAGACTTTTTAAAACTCTAACCCTTCTCAGAGGGAGAGGAAAGGCCAAACTGGAGACATGTAAAAGGACAATATGAAGATATCAAAGTCAGTAAAGGAAGAGTGACTTCCTAAGTGGAAGAGATGACAAGTTGCCTCAGTTCTAGGCTGAAAATCCTCTTGATTTTGTGGTAACAGACTGTAATAGTCCTTTAAATTGTGGACTAAGAATGGGGAAATGATTCCTGTGGATTCAAGCAAAGGTGTCTGTGATTTTACTGAGTGGATATTGAATTAGAAACTGTAATCTAGTGATCCAATGAAATGTTTAAAGCCTTGTCACCGGTGAAGAATGAGAAATCTTTTGTTGTGGAGATGGGCATCTTTAAAGGTGAAGCTCCAGTGGGAGTCCACAGCCCATATGTAGTCATGAGAAAGGCTACGTTTTGGGAGGCCCATAATTGCAGGTTCCTGGGTGGGCTGCTTTTTGTGGGAGTTAGAAGCCACAGACAGACTGTGTCTCTTGTGGAAAGTTACCATAATGATAGGCGAGGCTTCTCTCTCAAAGGCTGAGTGAAAGACAATTTTATAAGTGGTACTGACCTGGAGTTCTGATTTTCTATCTCTTTACATTGTTTGTTAAAAAATAGACTGTTGGTAGGGGGGAGGGAGTTCTTTTGAAAGGTTTCATGTTTCTTTGTTGTCCTTTTAGTGTGTGTTAATAAATCTGTTTTTGTCTTTAAGTTAAGCCTGTTTTGCCTTTCTTCTAATCCTATTCCATAGTGGAAAAATATTTAGACTCCTATACTAAATTTAACAAACAAAATTTGGCGAATGCGAAACCACTACATCTTTTGGTGTTTCTGGCCGGTTGTGAACTTTAACTCTTTACAAGGATGCAGGAACCCTCCTAGTATAACCTCCTTCTTGTCCAATTCATATGCTTAAAAGTACCACTCAGCTTCCTGGTGGGACAATCTGACCTTTCCTTCCAAAGGTGGTCCTGGTTGCAGAACTAATCAAATAAGTACGTAGCTAAACTCCTTGCAAGGCAGGCATTCAAATCTATTTGCGCAGCAGAAGTCATGCAGTGCAGCCTTTTGCACGTCATTAAGCTATTCAAGACATTTTGTGTTTGGTTGATAAAATACATAGTGATGGATTATGCTGGTGCTTGAGTAGTCTTATAGGAGTGTAGCCAGCTGCGCTACAGGGACTAAGAAGGGCAGAGATATGAGTAATCTCACTTGACCCAGCTCAAGATACTACCGCAAGGGCTCTTGCTGCAGAGATAGCTCTCACCATTTAGAAAACAAGCTACCACCTTATTTGGAAGATTTGATTTCCTGAGTGAACATTGCCTCTTGCCAAGACCTCAGTAAATTTGTTTTCCTCTTCAACTGGCTGTATGCGAGTGTTTGTGCAGCAGCCCTGAGGTCTTAGTCTTCATTTTTTTCACCTTAAGCTGATACTGATCACTTCAGACATCATGGCTCTCCTGACAAAACAATGTGACAGCAGACACAAAGCTGACAAAGCTCATGAAAAAAATTACGAGGATCCTGTTCTATAGGACTGGCTTCTCTGTCTGCCCCCCTTTAAACTGAGAATTTCTGTAGATTTTGTGCTGGAGGAGGAAAAGACAATAGCTTTCTCAATGAATGAAAGTAATTTAATAAGAAATGAGGGCGAGAGGAAGCGTTGGGTTATATTCTGCAACCATTCTGTTCTTACAGTTAGATATCCCCTAATGAGCCTCAGTATTTACAAGGACTCCTGCTGTTGATAAAAGCAGCCAGAAAACAGAAACATCACCCATCCAGTTTCTCCAAACCAGTGTCCTTCTCTCCAGAGGGTCTGAGCACTTCCAGCTGAGATGGGCATCAGCTTTTGTCAGCTGAGAGTGGGAACGATGGTAACATTAAACTGGCTAAAGAACAGCCTGTGCAAAGTCTGGTCATCCAGCAAGGACTGTGACAGGTGGTATCTGGGGGCACACTGGTGTCAGCTCTCTCAGTATCAACTCTGAAAGTTTCTCAAAAAGTTTCTTTTATCCTACCTGGAGATGGGGGCTGACAGATGGAGGCTGACCTGAGATCAAGTGAAATATCATCAGTCTTGCCTTGTACATGGCATAGTCAAATGGTGAATTTCACTTCTGAAAGCATTTCTTGGTGCTTCCAAAAGAATTGGAAGAGGGAGACAAAGGAGTGCAGAGCTTTAAAAAAAGAGCCAAATATCTTTCATTCCTGCTAATATGCCTTAACCTAAACTGTATCCCAGAAACAGACAAATAAAGTTTTTACAAAGTGTAGCCAGTTACCTTGCCAGGCTGATAATATCTCATTTAAAAAACTGGCACCTGAGTGGTTCTGAGAGAACTCTGGCACAGGCAGAGGTCTCCATTTATTCACAAAAGTCACACAAGCAGCTCCATAGACCAACAGGAACATTTACAAAATTTCTTATCCAGTCTGGCTTCTGAGCTTGGGTGAGATGTTTAATCAGTCTGGTGTCATTAAGAAGTGTTTTCAGATTATCTGTAAGGTACCTGAAGAGCTTCATGAATATGCCCTGAGAGTAAGGTACTTTTATGTCTAATCAATGACAAGCAGTAGCCTTATTTTAAATAGTGGCTTTGTTGTTTTAAAAAAATAACTTCATTTCACCCTTGGTGATAAAAGAAAGTGATTAGGGGGTTCCAAAGCCAAACACTTAAACAGACTGAGTGTCCAAATTGTGTCTGTAATCTCATTTCAGCTGCCATTTTATATCTTCTGATGCTGTAATTGCGTGTACACTTGCTTTTCTTCAAAGTGACCCATGACCGATTGGTGCTTAGTTACATGAGCAGTTATTTGACATTTATTTTATCTTCTTTGTTGTACACACTTCAAACTCTGTTGTGAAGATAGATAATTAATTTCTTCACAGGCTTTTTAAAGGTGTCTGTCAATGTGTCACTCTTTCTAGGTACTTTAGACATAAAACTTCATATATTTCTGTGAATTAAAAAGAGTATTTGAATCTGGTTCACTGATGGGAGGATTATTTTAACAGCAACTAGAAAAACATTTGTGGTACAATTTTTGGTGTTACAGAGTCTTTCACTGTCATATGCCACAGGAAGATGTCAAAGGCCTGTTCTCATTGACTTCAGTTGTAGCACTGAGAGCTCAGCTGTTCTACATTCCTCCATGCTCAGCGACGCTTGAAAAAATGTCATACACTTAGAGATCTGTCAAGCATTGAGACAACTTGTCTCACATGTTACACAATGTCTTTGTTTGGAAAGACAGGTGTCTGACAGGGACAGCTGGGGCCTCCCTTGGAATGGAGAATGTAAACCCCTCCCTCCAAATTATTATAGTTTTGCAATTAGAGGCTTTCAGGCAAAAGTATAGGAATAGGAATAACAGTTCTTTACTAAGAATATAAAAAAATAAAAATGTAGTAGTATAAAAAACCAAAAAAATGCAAACAAAAACCCTAGTAACAGCCAGAATACAATCCGACACCCTGTTGGTCAGGTGTTGGGAGTAGTCCAAATAAATCCTCCTGGAGTAACACATGTGGTTCTGTAGGAGTAGAGATGATCCTGTAGAAAGGGTCCAGTCTTCCTCTGGGATCCAGTGGAAAACAGGCTGGCTGGTCTTCTGAAGGTCAGGTTTTTATCCAGGCAGAAATGCTTGACTCCTCCAACTGGGTGGAGCATCTCACAATGGGATGATGTAATATTATTTGTTATGCAGTGAGTCTTAATAGCCCATTAACAGAAGATATCCCCCAGAGGGTGGGTGGGTTGTGGAAGAGATAAGGAACACTGGCCCATTAACAGAAGGCACCTGCCCCTCCCCCCTGGAGTTATGAGATAAAGGAAAAAAACCCCACTTCAACCAGTTTCAACAGATTGGGAATAGAGTACATGCATTTGGTTACATCTTGCATTGCAACCCAAGACACACAGGAACTCTGAAGTAGATACAGAGCTTAAATGCAACTCTTCAGGGCAGTGTTTAGGAGCATAAATGAAGAAACCTCTCTGTTACACCTACAATCATCCATCTTGTTACACACTACTTGTCTGTCAGCCAAACAGCTCAGTAAGCTGAGGGACCCAACTGAATTTTTGCAGCTGATCTTGTTATTATTCTGATTTCTGTACATTCAGTTCTTCAATCTAAATTAATGCTCCTGTATTACTCTATTTTCCCCAAATTGTCCAAAGTTGTCCAAATTGTGTCCTGCAAGAAAAAAACCCAACCAGTTAAAGTAAAAAATACGACTTTACTGTGACCAAATTCCCGGAAAGAAGTGGACTCCTCCTACATCAGGTTGGTAACAGCAAAACAGCCTGGATCATACCCACTTGTAAATGATAACAATTTTGTTTCTTATTATATATTATCATTCAGTAAATATATGGACACGTATTGAATTAAATTATTTTATATAGCTTTGACGTTCATCTTTCTTAACTAAACTCAAGGTTTTAGTGTTACTATTCCTGGAATGATTTAATGTCTCAAGATTGCAGGTTGAATATTTGTTGTGATGTGATGTATATTTTTGTGAGATACCTGTTTTCTCCCACTGCTTTTGTCCTTTCTTTCTTTTTTGAAAATATTAATTTGACCATCTAGACATATTGTTGTCAGGAATGTTAATACTAGTAATGAAAACAGTAATAATTGTCACCATCCATTAGGAAAACCGATGACATAGGTAAGTGAACTACTTCCTTGAGCAGCTTACTCCAATTCTTAATATATCTTTCAATTAAGAAGCTTTTCCTATACTCAATATAAACCTCATGCCTTCATTCTTTCATTCTTTACTTCAGTGCCTCTTTCTGGCTTATGTTGTAGTCTAGTTCCACTGAACTAGATGGACTTTTGTTCTGGGCTTTAAAGGCAAATCTTGCATCATATATTTATAAGCTTATGCTACAATATTTGCTATCTTGGTAAAAAAATTCATGCTTCTCTTTTATTTTCATCTAGTGAAAACAGAGATGATGTTTAAATTTGAATTTTTCTTTCTGCTGGTTAGGTATCACCAGCTTCTAGCTAAATCTGGTGAACAGCTTCCCTTTCCATGATTCAGTCTTCAGCTAACAATTCCATATGGTTATCCACCTTATGAAGAACTCTAGCAGCTAAAAAAAGTATTTCTCTTCTTTGACAAAAGAGTCAATGCATGTGTCTAATTACATTTCATAGTGTATTTTCATAAGACTTCTCCCATGCAGAAAGAAAATACTTGTCATGGCTGATAGATTAGGTGTGTTCCCTGGTGTAGCTATTAAAATAGTTGGTACTTATTCTGCTTCATCTACACTGTTTTCAGGATGTAAATCATGACAAAAATTAATGTTGTTGTTGGATTTCTCATTAAATACAATGCTTGAAAAGAGCAGCAGAAGATGTATGTACAGCTGATCAGAAATATTGTCATCTAAAAATACCAAAATTTGTCTGGACAGAGTAGTAATCCTTCAGAAAGTCAAGAACAACTGTAATATTAGCAATTTTGAAAGTAATAGGAGTAGTAGAAGATTGTAATTCTAGTTATCCTTGTGATAGCAATAGTAACTGCCAGTGTCTCAGGCACAGTTTTGTGCAGGACAACGGACAGACAAACCAGAGTCTTAGTTTTGATTCTTTCCTGTCTTAGGGGATATATGGATCTTCAGCTCAGGCCATGTTAGATTTGGGCTAAGAAGGATTTTGTCATTGTCTTAAGTGGAGACAGAGATTCCCTCTTCATCTTTTGAGTCACAATTTTCCATTGCATTTATCTGCTGTACAAGGCTGAGGCCTTATATCAAAGATGGGATAGGAGCTCAGATCCCTTTAAAACCTTGAAAATGTGCTAGAGTTTCTAGGTTATTTATGCCTGTTTGCTTAGGTTATAGATTAGTTAGGGTAAAAATAAAGTAATAATTATTAATTCAGAAGGTTGTGTCAGTTATTTGTTCAGGAGACTTGTGTGAATGCATATTTTTCTTTTATTACTTACTGGAATTTTCGTCTGTAGGTTGTAGCTATCTATGAGACTGCTGTGATGAGAGCTAAGCTCTGTGTTCTAAGAAGCATTCAAAGCAACTACTTCCCTACAGCATCAAAGCACTGGGAATCAACATGCTAGCAACTAATGTCTTGAGGAGTTGCACAGTTTCTAGTATCTTCTGAGTGTTTTTTTTTCATAGGGCCCCAGACACTAGGACAGTTGGATATAATTTCATCCTTGCCTTGCTTCAACATAAGCTAATTAGGGAGCTCATTATTTATTTGGCACAAATTTAGCATAACAAATCAATTTAACAGGGCACAAGAGACAAAGTAATTTAAAATGAAAGTCGGAATCAAGATGAAATAGCAAGACGAAATATTTTAATTTCTAAAAATGCACTAACATCCTACTGGCTCTGTGGGTCTCAGGTGCATATAGGTCAGCACCTGTTGGAGTCCAGGGCACGTGGAAAACCCCTCAAACTGCCCTGGGGGGTCCAAGACCCTGGCTGGGACCCCAGGAAAGCACTGTCTTTGACCTTAGTCCATGGGAAAAACTTCCAATACTCATAGATGAATTAAAAACAACAAAGATTTAAAATAGGTAGTAGTTTAGTTTGTCACAGGGTGAAAATTTGTAGTTTTGGGTTTTTAGTATGGAAGTAGATCAGAGCAAGATGGAGAATTCTGGGTGTTGTTTCATGTTTTTCTTCTTCTTCTTCATCTACTCCATTTTCTGCTGTGACGGTGGCACAAAGATGTAGGTAGAATGGATTTGATGTAGAAATTGTGTGTTTAGAATAGGTGATAATAATTGGCACAAAACTGTAAATATAGTACATTTTTAGAGTTAATTGGATTAGGAATCTTTAAAAATGACCTTGGACTCTCCATCCATGTTCCTGTAGCTGCTTTTCTTCGGTGCACTGAGACTGCTGTAAGACCTTGAGATAATAAATAGAATAAACACCTTTGAAGACCAAGCCACAGGCTCCGTCTCATCTTTTAAACCCTGGTACAGGACTCTGAGAGACAGAAAACCCCTAATTAGGGGAATGTCGGGGTGAAAAACCTGGACAAGCACCAAGCTCCCAGGGAAAGGTAGGGTTCGCTGATCAATATTTTCTCTTCTGGGTGGCATCACCTCCCCTCCAGTCATTCCCATCCAATGTTACTATGCCACTATCCTAAACAAGATGGATAATCTGAAAAAGGGAAAGTCTCTGACTTGAACAGAATCGAATAGCTGGAAACTATAATTAATGTAAATATT
Organism: Donacobius atricapilla; assembly: GCA_013397315.1. Lineage (NCBI taxonomy): Eukaryota > Metazoa > Chordata > Aves > Passeriformes > Mimidae > Donacobius > Donacobius atricapilla. The sequence continues at coordinate 61,136 of WBMY01003471.1, read as the reverse complement.
TTGGTAAGTTACCCAATGATAGATGTTCCATTGATCCCTATTCAGGTTGGGTTGGAAACAGATTTGTTGGTCTGATTTGCTGGGCAGAACCCTGGTAACCTACACACTGTCCCTAGGATTAGTTTTTCCATGATCATGACCATTTTGTTTTAAACTTAGAAAGTTTATGATGAGATTTTTTAAAATTTTATTGATTTTTTTTTATTGCTTTACATAACCTTAAAAATGAATTACCGAGATTAGTGTAGAGCAAAATACTCAGTTAGTGTAAATATCTTTGAAGTAAATATAATTATATTCATTATCACTGGGGACAATTGGGCTCCATCTATTTTAGAAGTTTCACATAACGTGTGTCTACCATGGATCTCACTGTTCTTGCATGGTTTATGAGATTTAGGGACAGTGCATTTTCCAACCAGTGTGGAACCTAGAAGGTTTCCTTGTCTGTTCAAAGCATGTAGGAATTGTAAACATTTATAGTTCCTAGCATGATCCTTCTCACTTTCCCAACAGCTTTGATTTGCTAGAAAAGACACAATGAGACTTGTTTGAGTGATGTTGCGCATGGGGAACAGAAGAAATACTTAGTCTGTGCTGAAATTCTGCACAGTTATATATGTTTTCCTGCTATTTGTCTGAACCAGTGAAGTTTGTTGTGCTTTCTGGAGATAAATTTTTCTGATGCTTTCTTCCTCCTACTTACCTCATCATGTCCTAACACTAAACCCTGTGCCAGTCTCAGAGTTGGTGTGAAAACAGAACAGAGGATCTACACAGACTTACACCATGTGGAGAGGACTGGAGAGAGGTGAAATAGTGGAAGGGATCATTAGGAATGCTTACTGCTCAGTGCCGTAGTGTGATGGTGGTCTTTTGCACCATTCATCCAGAGATGGAGATATATCCACTCCTGCAGATTTCACATGCTGAAGCCACTGAGAAACAGTGCAAGAACTTGCTTGCCTCTCTTGCTAGAAAACTCTGATCTCAGAGTTTGAGGTTCCTAATTTCTAAAGCTGTCTAGAAATGTGACATGTCTGTTATCTACATATTGTATGTAGATGAATAAAGTTAAACTGATACAAATTCTCTGTCATTCACAGTATATATTTCACAAGCGGCAGATATGTGCTGAGAAGTCTTATTCAAATATGAGAGCTCTTGCCACAGTTCGTTGAGAATATACAAATACAGTGTGCAGAATGAGTCTCACTAGGATCTTGAGTATTCAGGTACCTATGGTGAAGGATTTGAAGAAGATGCCTTTCTATATTCTGTTTAGGAGTGTGGAGAGTGTGAAAAGTCTTCAAGCAATCTTTGCAAATATAGTAACCTATCCCGGGCCAGATTTTCTCCACAGCTTAACCAGCTTTTTGACTGCTTTTGGTTATAGATTTTTCCATAGTATAAGGAATCAGAAAGGCATGGTGTACTACCATCCTTTTCCTGAAAGACAAGAGAGGTTTTTTTTCTGCAAGTCATCTGTATTTTGTAATTAGTTATTGATTTCTAAGAAACAATTTTACATGTTTCTTCTTTTTCTTTTTCTTCCTTTTTTTTTTTTTTTTTTTTTTAATACTCAAGTGTTCCCAGTTTGTAAAAAATGA
>WBMY01003471.1:40980-59264 GCA_013397315.1 Donacobius atricapilla | reverse complement strand
TAATACCTAAGTGTTCCAGATTGGAAAGAAATGACCTCAAGATGGGCAAGAAAAAGATACATACAACAGAAAAATGCAAAAATGCAACTATTTCACTCCATTGCTCTTTCATCTGACAGTCTGTGTTTTGTGATAGTACACATACATTCCTCGCTGGAGAGTACACATTGATTTATAGAAAGGGCAAAAGATATTTTCAGATACAGTAGTGTTGGGGGTTAGATTTGCTTCTTTTTTCCCTATAGAATTTTTTCCCACAAAGTCACTAGGAGACTAATTACTGGNGGACATCCCTACCCTTCCAGCCACCACCGCGGAGCTTTGGTACATCCCACCCACCAGCCCGGGATTTTCCACCGTTCCAGTGTGATGCTCTCGGAGCCCTGCACAGAGACCAGACTGCCCTCGGCTTTGTGAAACAAAAGCCCCTCGAGGTTCCTGGTTTTGTTTATTATTAATGTGTAGTTGTTGTTGTTTGTTTGCCTTGTTATACATACCAGTAAAGAGCTGTTATTCCTATCCCCATATCTTTGCCTGAGAGTTGACTTAATATCAAAGTTTTAATAATTCGGAGGGAGGGGTTTAAATTCTCCATTCCAAAGGGAGGTCCTGCCCTCCCTAGCAGAGCCCCGTCTTTCAAACCAAGCCAAGTTGTAAGCTGAAAACCACACAGCAATTTCACCATCGTCTCTCCATTAGCTTTCATGTTTGTGCATTTAAAGAGAAAAGGAGGATCTGGAGGCTGCTGTTGCAGACAGTTAAGAGGGTTGAAATTCCTGACTGTTGAATTTTGTGGACTGCTGATCTGTCCACAAAATTGAAAGACTGTAATTGGTGTTGGAGAGATCTGCTTCTACAGCAGAGGCGGGAAATGGTCACAATCCCGGGTGAGGGGTTTTTTTGTTAAAGAGAATAACATTCAAACATCATTAAATCCTGAAAATGGAAGTCAAGTAAGCTGCAGATTTTTGCCTCTGTGGTGTGTGTGCATGTTTTTCTGTAGCACTGAAAGGAAAGGGATGTGACTTGCTTTCCACATTAAAGCCATCTTGTTATCTCTGCTCTCTGAAGATCACCTCCTGTAGTACTTTATGCAATGTTTTTTTTTAACAGTATGAATTATTTTGAACAAAAGACGGTTCGTAATACATCAGGGCAAATGAACAGCCATGTCACAGACTTAGTGCGGTCACACATGTCCAAACTCAGAAAAATGAAGAGAGGAGCTCTGTTCCAAGTTATCCACCTGAAACAATTTCATCTTCTTTAACACAGCCTCTTAAGAAGGCATCAACCTTATCCTGCTCAGAAGCATAGAGCATTTTCAAGTGTTTGCACTGGTCTTGAGCAAGCTGATATTTGGTGAACACTTGATCACTTTTAATCCTGATGCTGTATCATCAGGCATTGTTCCTACTCACTGAAATGCCTCATTTTGAATTGAAAGTTTCAAACTGCAGTTTTTTGNGGAAGGAAGGAAGGAAGGAAAGTTTCAGATTTCAGGAAAAAGGAAACTCCAGCAGAAAGTAGTAGCTACACCCAGGACATTGCAGAGAAGCCACATAATTAGTATGTAAAATGAAGGTCATTCTGCATTACTTTTTTTTTCCCTGGGATTGCTAGCTTAGTGTTTTCTCAGCCCAAGGATACCTTTTTCCACAGTCTTGAGTCATTTTGAGTCATCCAGGACCCATGTGCTCCAAGCCCATAACCCACACTTCTGGTCATATGATCTACTTTTTTGCCTGACTCTTGTGGTAATGCACTAAATCCTACTTAAAACCTTACAGGTTTCATTCTGAGCTATGTTTAGGCACAGTGACTTGCTAGTCAAGATTTCAGTGTAGATACACCCACAGATGCATGCAGATACCTGCATGAAATTTTTTTGAAAAGCTCCAAATTACTCCTTTTTATTCTGAGTAAAACAAAGAAGCGAAAAGTGGTGGGGTTTTCTTCTGGATTCATATACCAAAAATATATAGGCACTTGAATAAGCAAATAGCTTCTGTTATGAACTGTATGAAGACCCTTCTCAGTGACCTAAATCAGAAATAATCACCATTGATCTAGCTAATGTAAGGCCACAAAGAAATATAAATGTCCAAAGAGAATTTTCATTTTTCTCTTGATTAAATTCTGTGCCAACATTGCCAGTGGGTTTTGTGGAAGAGCGTTTTTGCCTAAACTACTTGCCTTTACTCTTAAACATCAGTAAACAAGATTCTCAGAGTCCCATTTAAGGTATGTATGAGTTTGTCTGAACTGCCAAATCAGCAGCTTATGTGGGCTATGTAGGGGTTTATCTGAACCATATCAGCACCCAGATAAGGACATACAAGCACTGTGGCTGAAATAACAAGAACCGACACACTTCCATATGCTCCTTGGGGCAGAGAAACAGACTGATCAAACTACTAAAATATTTCAACTCCCTTCCAGTAAGAATTCCTGGCAACTCATGATATCAGATTTCTGTGCAGATGTTTGCTGGGTAAATAAACACAGAGCTGCACTCCAATCCTGTCTTTAGCAAACTGGCTGGGATAGTAGCCCTCCTGAAATATAAGACGATCACTCTTAATTACACAGATGCCTTGATATTCTTTTCTTTTCTAAATGGATTAAGACATTGCCAGGTCTCTGTAGTAGAAAGTGGAATAAGAGATAATTTGCAATACCCTCTAAGAAAAATAATCTGAATTTTCTTTTCTTCTTGCCTTGCCTTGCCTTTTTAAAAGTGTTAATGAAGTGAAAAACAAGCTTTCTTGCAAATTTCTTCTGACTTTTGGGTAACCAAATTTATACCTTATCTTAATGTCATATGAACATGAGAGAATTTAGCACCTTGAGTTCCTGAAGCTTAATGGCCAGTTATGCAAAATGAGTGGGTAAAAACCTCACAACTCAAATGATACCTTGACAGCATGTAGCTCAAAACTTAGGATATAAATACCTTATTAGTCTGCTACCTGAGGTCCTAAATTTTTCTGGTAAATTCCCCCAGAATTTCAGTTACTGTTTCTGACAATGTCTTGGTGTGCTGGTCATATCTGTGTAAAAAAAATTCAGGCAGTGTCCCTGTTGGGATACACAAAAATATTCTTCTAACGATCTTGACTGATAAAGATTTAAAGGAAACAACCACCCACCTCAAACTCAATCATTACAAGTATGAAATAATTTGCAGGAGAAAAAAGGTGCAAAGGGAAAACTGTTAAACTGGACAGTCCTATAACAAGGCAAGAATTGTGTTGGAAAAGTCCCTGGGAAGCTTGAAAGAGCTGTCCCAGGGCCAGTGGTGTTCCACTGCAAGGCTGGCCTCCTGGTTATGGCACTAGTTTGCTAGCTCTGAATGACTTATATGAGAATGTGTTATTACAAATAGCTTAGATATTTAGGTATCCCATCAGAAAAAAAAATTGGATTTTCATTTTTTAAAATTTTTTAATTTTTTTGTCTTTTAAACCTTAAAAATAAATGGATGGATTATCCAGGTATGAATGGAGAAACAATTATCAGACAAAAATAGGGAATAGTGATTTTATGGTTTCTTCTTTTAATGCATTTATAGGCCAAATAGAAGTATTTTTTAACTCTTGTTCTGGCTCGTGTCTCTCAAAAGTGTACCTCATTATTTTAATTTTAATAAAATTCTACTGGAGAGGAAAGGACAGCGGGTACAAACCATACTTTCTGGGTTTTTTTTCTTCCATGAAGCAATCATTTAGAATACTCCTCTTGGATTTGCAGAAAAACTCTGCAATTTATGTGACTGGTTGTGAATATTATTATGTGCAATGATTAGGAGTAGAGCAAAAGGGAAACAGGATCTGTACAGGGAGGATAGACAATGGGAATGTTAAAAAGGTATGGTTCTGTTGTAGAAGACAAATGGGTTTTTAGGCACTTCACTGTGAAAGAGGAGTGCCCATTCATTTCACAGAACAATGGATAATATATTATAGAGGTTCTCAGAATATTGTAGGAGTTATGAAGTGAAATGTAAGGATGAATGCCTGTTATTATTAGGATTATTGTGGGAGGCTGCTGAAATAGTTTGTGCTTGTTTGTGCTGAACATCAAAAAAATCAGTGGCTGGAATCGGAATGGATTAAGAAAGTCCCTAAAATTGGCCTATTCATTAGAAAAGCTAGATCACTTAGCAGCCCAGAAAGAAATTTTGGAGCTGCAGCAACACAGAAAAAGATGACTAAAAAGGAAAAGGACAATATTGTAAGAAAAAATGAAAGGGTTTATAAAACTGTAGAAATTCAAAGGAATAACAGCAGGCAGGATAGGTATTGGATAGCAGCAAAAATGAAGTAAAGCTGAAACTCCTGAATTAGCTGATCATTATGCAAAAATCAAAAATTAGCTACTCTATCTGCAGGAAGAAATGACGTGTTAGATCGGGAACCAATGGAGAATGCTGACTTTTTGGATGATATGTAGGAACAAGGAAAGAGGCAGGGTTGGGAACCTGGATGGCTGTCCCAGGGGAAGGTACTGCTGACAACTGCATTTGCCACTCAGTGAAAAGATCTCCAGAGGATGTGAAACACATTGCTGCAAATCTCTGGCCTTTAAAGGAGAGCACTTCTGGGGATTAGAGTGCTGTTCTGTGCTGTGCAATGAAAGCAACTGCAGTGGACTCTGAAAATGCATCTGGGCTTCACCCTTGGAGCTGTAATCCAAAGACAAGAGTAACAACCATCCTCCAAGCCATCAAGTCTGGTGATGGCAGCATAAGACATGACTTTCCCTGACCTCTCATCCACACTGAGTGAGAACTGGGTAAATTCCCCTCACCACTGGATAAGAGCCAGTCTCTCCCTCCAGAATATGTCCACATGCCCAGGTTTGATGAAAGAGAGGACTTATTTGGTCTCTTTTCAAACAATCAGGGGTTCACTGAATTGCAAGAGTGTAACTTTTACTTTGTGTCAGGGGTGTTCATCTGAAGGCAACCATAGCCCCTTTTACCATCAGGGATTTGTTGGTGTGTGGTGGGAGCCTATGTATAATATTCAGTTTTCCCTGTGTTCCTTATGGTGGAGAAAGCAACGCGGTTGGAGTGGTGGGAGTGGAGTGCCACTGGCTGTGAGTTGAGTCAGCCTTTTTCTTATCTCATTTCTGTTTCCAGTAAATTGCTGTTATCTCAACTATGTGATCTTTGCATTCTGTGCCTCCAGTTTTCTCCAGCCTCCCTCTAATTGCATTACTTTTTTGTTGCTCAACTCCTATCACACTTAAACCAGTGAAGAACAGGGTGGTACAAAAGTGAAGAAGAATAGGTCAAAAACCAACCTAAAGTCTTTAGATAAGTTAGTTTTCTTTCTCTTTTTATGGTGAGCATTGCAGCACTCAGAAGAATGTGATATTCTTTGTCATAGAAAATGAGAATTGTATATACTACCTGGAATCTTCACAAAAGGAACTGTTTGAAAACAGTATCAGCAAGGATGACAACACAGTTATCCCTCTGCTTTTTCTGCTGCTTGTTCGATGTATTACAAAATGCCAGAGGGTTTAGAAATCAGCAGTCATGGGGATGATCTTGTAAATTAGCAGGTTTTAACATCTTCCTCAATTGTTTTCTATCTTGCAGCAGCTTTAAAAAAGGATTTTCTTACTGTTGGCAAATTCTGGGAAAAAAAAAGTAGACCTGAAGAATGTTCACCAAGTCTTCATAGCTTTTCTTTTTACATGTTTCTATATTATTTTCAGGTTTAGTTGTTTAAGTTTTACGTTTGACTCAACTGCAGTAAGACCAAGTCTGGTATACCAGTTGAAACAGTATCACTGCCCATGGTCTCTGGATTCAGATGATTGTGCTATCTTTACAATCTCACTTTCAGGGTTGCTGTGATTTATTTATGTATTAGAGGGACATAATTAATCAGCAACTTAATGACCTGTACATTAGGGATCCATATCAGAAACAAACAACAACTATTGGCATTAACAACAAAACAGAAGCCAGGAACCTTGTGACTGCCTTCTCGGCCGAAACGGTAAGTGGTGGAGGAGAGGCTTTGCTTCACAGAACCCTGGGGCAGTCTGATCCCAGTGCCCCTGCAGGACGCTGAGGAGCACCAAGCTGGAACGACAGGAGTGAGCAGGAATCCCGGGCTGGGGAACGCGATGTATCAGAAGCTCCGTGGCTGTAGCTGGAAGTGCGGGATGTCCCAGCCGCGCACGGGGCGCGGGGATACGGCGTAACTAAAAGACCCAGGGCCCTGCTGAAGAAGCGGATAGCGGCGGCCCAGCTCCAGCAGGGCAGGAGAAGGCGAGCTCAGGATCCCTGGGCACACGAGCAGATGGCGATAGGTCCTTAGGACTGGACTCCGGTGGTAACAGTGAATCCTCCCTGCAGTAAGCAACAGCTTGTCCGTCCTCCTTTTGGTGCTGAAAGAGAGAGCAGTTGTCCCCAGCCCCGTCCTTTACCTGCCCCCAATATCTCCTGGCGTCTTCCCCCTTGGAGAGAAACTCCAAGAGACAAAAGAAGTATAGCCAGATGCTACACTCCTCTCTCCACCTTGGCCACGTCTGTTTTTCTTAAGTATCCATAAGTACCCTGTAGTTAGTTTCCTAGCAACTTACTGGAAAAAATTCTATAAGTAAAAAATAAAGAAACCCAACCTCTAACAACTGGCAAAGAGTAAAACCTTCCACTGTGATCAATGAACATTACGACACTGAAGTATCACACGGAAGGAAATGTGGAGTAGAAAACACTAACTCAGGGTTGCTGTGATTTATTTATGTATTAGAGGGACATATTTAATCAGCAACTTAATGAACTGTACATTAGGGATCGATATCAGAAACAAAACAGATGCACTACAATAACAAACACTTATAAAACCGAAGGAAATACATACAGATTTGCAAAGACCCTTCTATGCCAAGATGATCTAACCTAATCCCACCAGTGCAGTCACATATATGCACACACAGTTGCATCCACACCCCCGCCCTCCACAGGCTCTGGGCAACATATGCCTCTCTTTACCAGTTGCTTGGGTCCCTTGAGTTGCTGACCAAATGTGAGCTATGACAATTTCAGTGTAGACCTCCAGGAATACTTTTTGAAGGGATGCATTACAGGTACATAGGATTAAAACAGTAGTTAAGGAGTTACCACTCCATTTCACGCAATACTGTGCACATGAGACTCTGTTTTTAAAAACTGGATCATCACAGCTCCTCCTCTACTTGGGGATGGCCCCTTCCCATGCTTCTGCATTGTGTATTGTATTGTGAGGGCAGCCAGAGAGGGAGTTTTGGAAAGGGAATGTAGTGAGATGACAAGGAGAAATGGCTTTAAACTGAAAGAGAGAAAGTTTAGATGAGGTATTAGGAAGAAATTCTTTACTGTGAGGGTGGTGAGGCACAGAAACAGGTTGCCCAGAGATGTTGCGGATGCCCCATCCCATGGATGGTTCAAGGCCAGGTTGGATGGGTCTTTGAGCAACCTGGCCTAAGTGGAAAGTCCTATGCCTATGACTTGGAACTAGATGATGTTGGGGGGTCCTTTCCCACCTAAAGCGATCCATGATTTTATGATCCTATGACAAGGTTGATTAGTTCAAATCTTCAAAACAGCTCAGTTTGGTACCAACTGAGGATAGGAGGCATCTAATTTCATTTATTAACCCCTTTTGTATGCATCTCCCACTGTAAAGTATGTGTGGGATTACATAATTTCAGTGCCCCCTTCAGGTTTTACAACCCATGAATCCATGCTCTATGCTTTTATTGAACTTCGCAGCAATGAAAAAGTGTGAGAAATAATAAAAAAAAATCCCTAAGAATTTATTTTTCTTGGTTTTACTAATTGCTTTTTTTTTTTTTCATTTCAGAAGTGGAATTCCTTCATCAAGGAATTATTGAAGCAGCTGTCTAATTTTTCTCATTAATTAGGAAGGCAAAACGACAATGTGATTGGAGAGAGGAATGAGACTGTAACCAGCCTGGGTTATTAGCAGGTAAGTCCTCTTTAACCTCTTTGTCTTCCAGTCTGCTTTTTCCTTGGTGTCCAGTCCTTTACCTACTCCACTCCTCTCCCTGGTTTGATTAACTGCCAAGAAAGCCTTAAGTGTTGGCTTGGTTTTCAGCAAGTGTGCTTTAAGTGTGTACTTGAGCCTGTCTTTTAACAAACTGTGCAAGTAACTTAGGCGGCAATATTGTATTTCTTAGGCATCTTTCTGCACCACTAATGTGAACCGAGTCTTGATTCATGAGTACACTTCTAACCCATGACATTTTTCAGCTGTGAAGATGTATTTCTTGGTTTAGTGTAAAATTTAATTGTAATATATATAAGGTTAACCTGTGCTGACACTGAATTTTAGTGTGTGAGTAGAATTAAAAATGAAATACAGTACATCTACTTTTGTCCTATCTGAGAATCACTATTATGTTTTACAAGATGACATCAAATAGCAAGCAATGTACAAACAATAGCACATTAATTTGAAAATGCAAATTCAGGCAGATATTCCCAGCATAAGGCAAATTAATGTGAATGGCTCTGTCATTTGTGGTACAAACGTTATTCATCATCTGATTCTGGCATCAGTGAATAGTGCGGTGAACATCTCTTCTCCAGATTTTCTGTAGAGAGAAAATCTAGGGTATTTTTGATATAAAATAAAAAGTTTCAGGAAAACTTTCAAATGAAAAAATATAGATGGTTTAAAGGACAAACTATTATGTTTTGACAGAAATAAGAGATACTCAAATCAATGTTTTCTAGGTATCAGCCACATTAAATGATTACTATTCTGAAATTGCTAAGGTCTGTGATTGTAAGATTTTATTTTGTGACTATAAGAAGCTATGTGTCCACTGAAGCTTGTAGACAGATGAAATTAGAGAACTTCATACTATGGTTACAGAACATATAAGTAGACCTAGCAAGGCCTAGATTAATTTCAGGCCAAATTCATCTTATATTTTATATTTTCCTCGAGCAATTTGAGTTACACTTCATAATATAAGAAAAAGCCTCCAAAAGATTTGCAAAGATATAAAAACACTGATGCAAGACAGGTCTATCTCAGATTCTAACTAACATGACTAAAAAAGGAAAATTTCAACACTTCTACATAACATCGATCCACTTTGCTGAGGTCTAGTGACTACGGTTAAATTTTGGAAGTAGCTGATGAGACTTTGAGGAGATTATTAAACTCTTTGTAGGACTCAAAATAATGCTGTGCTTTACAGCAATTATGACCATATTTTGCCAGAAATGCATGAAGTAGGTGACAGTAACAATTCTCCTTCTGCATTGGTTTACATAAAATGCACCAGCATGTCTTGTTTCTGGTATGGCACACTGTCAGACAGTGATTCTTGACAGATGTAGGGAAAAAGGAGTTAAACTTGTTTTCCTTTTCCAAATTCCCCTAGTAATGGCTTACTGCCTCTCTTGGCTTGCAGGTTCACTCAGCTACATATAACTGTTGTCTGTTTTGCTCACTGTAAGAACTTGTGGCCTTGTTTGTATTAAAGGTCTATTCTTTAAGATTTCCTTGAGGAGGTAATGAATGAGTAAAATGGGTAGCAAATAAAGCTGGTCAATATTTTGTGCTGTTGTTGAAAGATTCCTCCAGGTCCCCTTGTAAATGCTGCAGCTTCAGTAGTCTATTCTGCATCTTCTTGGCACACTTAAATCCCCTAATTAATATTTGCATGCTGTATCTCAGGTTAGCTGTGAGGACTGAGCAGTAGCAAAAGAAGCTTGTATCTTATCAGACTTAATGACTAGAACAGACTAGTTACATGGCAGTTACTTCATACAAAGTGCTAATCTGCATTATGTTATGTGAAATTGCCATTAATTTGTACATGTTAATTGTACAAATAAGAATAATAGCACAACTCAGCTATCTTCTTAGTGTATGGCTTCAGACCACAGGCAAATTAATAAGTTAATTGGTTCTGCTATGCGTCTCCGACAATTTTGTTTGTTCTAAACTTGTATAATATATTTGCTCTAGTTGGTAGATTGTCATTAGAATGATGTGGTGCGCTGCATAGCTAATTATTCAGAATATCTCTGGTGTTGCAGCACGGAAGGGTAGTTGTGGGTGAAAACTGGAGACATGAAGTCAGAGGTAATCTCAGATACACTGCCTGGATCTGTCTTAATTTCTCTCTTCCCAAGATAAGATTGTAGATCTTTCTCCCCTCTCCAGTGGGAAATTTGACCTCACTTACATAATTAAATAAAGCTAAGCTTGCCAAGTCCGGGGCTGTAAGCACTGGTGGATTCATTTGGATCTATAAGGGAGGAAACAGGTAGATGGCCTGATGGTAGGAATGCAGATCTCAAGGTATTGCTTCAGGTCCTGTGCTCTGATGTCCTAATTGATCAGCCTGTCAGTGGTGCAGGAGGCTAGCAGGAGACAGTGAAGACAAAAATACTGCTTGAAGACAAGGTGCAGGACTTAGGAACCATAAGCAAATACAGAGGAGAGTTAAATGATTCTGTTTTAGCACAGTGAACTCTGTTTTCATGTCTGAAATGTCTCTGCTGGTCTCAGTGGTATACCTAATTTTTCAGCATATATTATCCTTGTGCTTTCCCAATTGCTTCTTATTAAAGATTTGAACCTGAAAGGTAAAAATACTCCTAGGTTTATAGGTAGTTGACTATGGCCTGTAAATTTCTTTCACTTCTCAAAGTGACCTGAATTTACAACTTTCTCAGACCCTAGTGTCCCTTTTTGTCCTTCATCTGTGTTTTAATTTCAAGACATGATCTCTATGATAGAAGAATATTGTCTGTTCCTCCCTGTGGAGGAGCTTGGTGGGAGGTGTGTAGCTGGCTCAATTCCCCCAAAAGGAACTGGACAGTGTCTTTGGGAACAGTGGGCAGGGTAAATGTAGTGCTGGTAGTTCAGAAAGATCTAGGGTCAGACTCCTGCAGTAAAATTTGTCTCTTGCTTGCAGGATTCCAGTGCTTTCCTAGAGCAGTTATGACTGCTGATAATGATTGCAAGGCTCCTTCTCATGGTGCAGGAGAAGAGTGAGGTTTATACTCAACAGAAAAATAACACTTCTCTTATCTGCCTTCCGAAGCCAGGGGTGGCTGCTGAAGGCAGGGAGGCGTTCCAAGCGAGAATGAATTGAGTGTCTCAATAAACTATGCAGGTAACATTTAAAAGAGCACTTGAACAAGAATCCCTAAGTCTGTGTTGGTCTAGGGTATATAACTAACTGAAGATATGAAGATGTAAGTACTTGTCTTTCATGTTACACATATGAGTGACTTTTCTAGAAAAAAAGGCCAGTAGAGGATGTGATATATGAAGGACACAAATTAGATCAGGAAAAGCTATTATGGCATATTTTAAATAAAATCTAGCTCATAAAGTATGAAAACTGATTTCTTGCAAGTGAAGACAAAGTTTAATATGGAATAGGGCTTCTTCTGAGAGTTACCTGTTCCTAGGACAGTAGACAGCCACAAATATTTGGTAACTGCTTCTTTTATGACTGGGGCAACCATTGCACAGATAAATATGCAATGAGGTAAATGTCAACCCATGCATAAAGAGGATGTGACTCAGCCTAAATCTTGCACACAATCACAGGTGTTTCAGTATGAAGTTGCAAAGAAAGTAAGTTCCTTGAAAAATGTTTCGGTTATTTTTATTCTAGTTGTATAGCAGTATTTGTTCAACCGTATCACAGCAGGACCAAAATCCCAAGTGATTGTGTCATTAGTGATGCTCTTTGCAGCCATAATCCTGGCTATCCAAAGCAAACAGGTTACTGGTGAGGCTTAGCAGAGCCTTTGTTTCTCCCATATTTTGGTTTCTTTTGGAGGCAAATCAGAGCATTGGTGCAGACACATACCTGATGACCAGGACTGTGATGTTCACCCAAGAAGTCAAGTCAACTTAAAGCTCATTGAGCACAATGCCATTCAATTTGAAAAGAAATATCTGGCATGAAAATATACTTAGTCTTAAAGGCACACAAAGTTGGGAAGTGGAATAATGTCAATAATGGTAGGAGATAAGCCTTCTTTTCCTTGCCTGCCTTAGCGTACAGGGTGTCATCAAGAGAATAATTTAGTTCTTAGCATTACTATTTATGGAAATCTCAGAGCAGTTCAAAAGCCAGCAAAGGGGTTTTCTTGTAGTTTGATCTTCCTAAAGCTTATGCCTGCACTCAAGTTTTGCGGATAATCTTCCCTTAATAGATCCACACGTCTTCAGGATCCTTTCTCTTGTTTGAGTTTGAGCTCCATCTGCTTTACCCTACCCTGCAAATCATTACAAGGAGTGAGACATTTAACTCTTATTTATGAATTATTTAACTCTTATTTATATTTTTTGGTGATTATCAGGTCACCTTATGCCATTACTCCCCTGAAATTATTTACCTAAAGAGAAAGGTACATGTTAAAAAAAAAAAAAAACTCTAACCTAAATTCAGTCATCCTATGTTTAAAAGTATTTGGTTTATTATGTGGCAGGTGCTGATGCATTAACTATAAAATTAAGAATTCAGAAAAGCAAACCTTCATCATCACTATGATGACAATATATTTGGAGCAGACTGTGTGGTAACATTTCCTATCTCTTTTATATGCAGCTTTTCCTTTTTCTATCACCCAAAACTAATAAAAAAATTGACAGAAATAACTAATTAAAACATATAAACTATAAATAACTAATTAAAAATTTACAGAAAAGGTAACTGCAAATTTATGAAAACTGCCAAGGCTAGACTCGGGTTAGTTTTTGTTACTTAATTGCATATTGTTATTTTTATTGGCATTGCTGATATTATACTGGTTTTATTCAAGTTCTACAAATAACAGAGGGAAAATAGATATGAAAAATCCTCCCCAAAAAGATTGCTAGACAAACAGCACACAACCTAAGCTAAGGTATTGTCCTAAATTATTTTTATTATATATTTTTTTAAATGTTAAATTTGAAATTAAAGGTTTCTTTAATATTCAACTACCCATTTAAAAAAGCAAACCTTACTTAATATATCAATTTTTGCAGATGTTCAAATACAAGTAAAATCCATTCTAAGCAGTCTGCATTGATATGATTTATTTTTTCAGAAAGAGTGAAAATGAAATTCAAAAATGAACACCTATCTCCACCTGTTAATCTATTCATAAAATATTATCTATTGCATGAATATTCATTTCTTACATCCTTGCTGAGAAATGAATGATTTAATCTTGCTCAGGCTTTTAGTCCTGTTTGTACTTTTTGCAGCTTTGTCAGTGTGGACTATTTAGCAGTTTAATATCTAAAATGCCAATATCTATATATTGAGATTAAGCACATTAAATTTACCTTATGTAAGGTGATTTAAATAAACATGTACAGGCTAGCTCTTATTTTGACATAGGATTTTGTGTAATTTCAGCTCCAGAATAGTTGCTTTATAACCAAGCTTATATTTAATTACCTAGCAGGGGTTTGGAAACCTGTCTTTCCACTTTTCTTCAGATTTTATTGTGGAGTTATTCAGTCAACTGCATTGATAGTGAAAGGTTTTTAGGATTTTTTCTTCCTTACACAAAAGAAGAGTCCACTGGGAAGAGTCTATCTTTTGTACAGGTTCATATGGCGGGATTACTGGGTAGGAAAAGTATTAGAACTCATTACTGTAGGTAACNTTTTAATGAAGCACTTTGAGTGCAGTGTCCTTCTCAACTTCCACATAATGGTGACCCTGATGTGATGGGCCATGTGATGACTGATGTGGTGACCAGTGTGATTGGCAATTGGGCTGCAGGGCAAGGCAAAGCCGGAGACAGACACTAGCAAAGCAGGGGACATTGCCAGTCTGCATTGACACTTGGGATACAGGTGAACCACTGGGAATAGAATGACCAGAACTTGAGTGTCAGGACATAGGAGACAACTGCGTCTGACTCATCTCATCTGTGAGGAATCAAGGGTTTTGTTGCCAGAAGCATTCAGCTGCTAACTGGCTAACTGAGATAATTCAGGGGCTTCAGTGTCAAGCTTTAATGTCAGAATGGAAGAGAATGGGCCAGCATGTTGAATGGATTAATCAGAATAGACAATGCGGATTTTCAAAAAATATTCTTTCTGTCACCAAGAAAATGTTTGGGGCTATCCTGAAATCAGACTCTTTTCTCAAAAATCAAACACAGCTCATCAATATTATAGGTACAATGGATGGCACAGAGATGCCTATTTACTCCAAGTCTGGGCAGTGGGATATTTACCACAGGTGTCTGTAGACCTCACCCCTCAGAGTTTCACAGAAAAAGTTCTGAATACAAAAGATCATGGGGTCATTGATTTTTTTTACTCTTTGGTGTGGACCTTGCCAAAATTTTGCTCCTGGATTTGAGATGTTGGAAAGGGCTGTTAAAGGAAAGGTAAAAGCTGGAAAAGTAAACTGCCGGTCACATGGGCAGACCTGTCAGACTGCTGATATCAGAGCCTATCCCTACTGTTAAGTTTTAGCCCTACCAAGTAAAAAAGAAAAATGTTCACAGGAAATATATAGACAGCAGAGATGCAAAAAGTATAGCTGACTTTTTGAATAAAAATTAGAAGCAATTGAAAACAGAGAAAAAAAAACATCTAGAAATAAGGATGAATTATAAGTGGTACTGAAGGTAAATACAATTCAAAATATTCTGAAGCTGTGAAGATAGAAGACACCACAAGGAAGAGTATTATGTGGGTCAGGAGGGTATAATGAGCTGGAAGAACCCTCTGCCCCCACTCTGCTCTGTGCCTAATACATTCACTTACAGAAGAAACTTGAGACAGTATTTGTATGTTATGGTGTCAATTTATCTAAGCATGTGTTTCTAGAAATGTTCTGTTTTATAGTTAAAAAAGGGGAATTGTGGGGAGACAGATGGAGGTGGTGCTGAAGGCAACACTTCCCTTAATATATTGCAGCTGTGTTAATTATCCAAGAGTGGGAGCAGCCTTGCCCTCCCAGCTATGGGTGTGATACAGAGTGAGTTAGCTGGGAGGGAGTCGGTTGGAGCCTCCTGGGCGTGCTGTGAGGAGGAGGGGACAGGAGGTCATGCAAGGGAGGATAAGATGCCTTATGTAGGACAGACAGGGTTAGGTGGCCATGCTAGGGACAGGAAGGAGTGAGCCAGAACTGGAGGAGAAAAAGAGCCAGGGCTGTGTGGAGCTGCCCTTGGGAAGCTAGAGAGAAATGGGAGACTTTAAAATAACCTGGTGCTGATGGTTGGAGCCCTCTGATGTTTTTAATGAAGCACTTTGAGTGCAATGTCCATCTCGACTTCCATAGGTAACTCCCAGTTCTATTATGCATATGTTCTCTAGGGAACATTTCTGAACTTGTTTGTACACATCTGTTTACAATTCATGAGAGATCAGGAAGGGTTCAAAAATTTCAGGTATATTTACCTTGAAAATAATAGCAATTCAGCACTGGAATCCGTTTCTCCATTCTTAAAGAGTGTAGGAGGTTTTGTAGAAGCAAGGCAGGATGAGATCCAGGTCAGAAGAGGGAAACATGCATAGAAATCTCCTTTTCTCCTGTTAAAATTATGGAGATTTTAATGTCCTTCTTTCACTGCCAGTGTACTCTCTACTCTGTGTTTTGGAAAATCTGATTTAATTCAGGAAAAAAAAATGTTAAGCAAGATACCTTGAAGTTCTCTAGGGAGACTGTTGCAGAAAACTGTTCCCGTCCCTTAAAACCATTGCTCTGAATTATATCATAATACATAAAGTACTTTAAAAAAGACCCTTGAAATCAAACGTAATTATTAAATGAAAGTCTGCCAGTAAAGGAAGTACTTAATAGACCTTTTTTTTTTAATCTCTGAAATGTTTTTAAAATGATTGCAAAAAAAAAAAAATTGATTTTTTTCCCCTCTTGAAATCTGAAATCCTAGGCTATGATTTCAAGTCCTACTTCTTTGAATGAAAATATTTACTTTCTAAGCTAGAAAAATTCTTAGTATTTATTATATTTATTAACTGATTGCCTTCAATTTTCTTTTTTCATATAAAATTTCTTTATAGGGCAAAGAATCTTAGCCTAGACCCTTTCTGTCAGCTCTGAAATCCCTGGTAGTATTCCAGTTTACTTTGACTTTTCACCTATATCTTTTTCTGCAATCTGCCTTCTCAGAGTCACTTGCAAGTATGAGAACATGGCTGTGAAAAACAGTAGGTCTGTTTTAATGTGCCAGTTTTGGCTTCTGGGTTATCTCTGTCTTGTCAGGTACTTGTTCCTTATTTCTCTCTCTTGTTACTTATTTCTCTCTGAGTGCAGGCTTTTTCATTTAGCAAAGCTCATTTTATTTCCTTCTATTCCTGCTGCTTTCATCTCTGTGGCACTTGAATGTTTCGTTCAATTGAGCTCTACTTTTACTGCTACCTGCGAATTTGTCCAGAGGGGCAGTGTGAAACAGAGGTGTGGTATCTGAGATCTACTTGTTTGCAAGGACAGCATATTTTTATAAAAAGTTTTACTATTAGCCACTTGCAAACATTTCACCATTTCTTATTAAAAGAATAATATTGAAACATGGTGAACTGAACCCCACAGTTGCCATTCTTCTGGAATCTAACCTGTGAAATATTGAAAACGTTTTTAATTAAACAGAAGATATTCCTGCCTGGTAAATGGTATAAGCATTTATTACAAATAAAGCAGTTGATTATCTGGACTGAGCCTGTATGAACCTAGAATGCATGCTTTTTTTAGTAGGTTTTACCTTTACTTCAGTTTTTATAAATCTAAAGTAACATCTAAAGTGTGATTTTCAGCAGTGGTTGTTACCATGCTGGTCGGGGCGATGGACTCTGTCGTCATTCTATGGGCTATTTCAGTATTTTTAAGGCTTATCAGAAGCATTTGAGCCAAAAGGGGCACTTCTTAAAGACAAGTTGAGCAACACTACATTTTTATGTTAAAATGAATGGAGCTGCCACTTGGCAAAACCTATGCAAACAACCATAGCAGAGAAAGCCTTGAACATTTGAATAAAAGCAGCTTGTTCCTGTTAGGAATGCAATGACCACAGAGGAATTTGGTTCCACTTTCCCCTGCAGTAAATCCTATCTTCCTCTGAGCATTTTGCACGGCTGCTGTACACAGGGAAAAGGAAGACATTGAGAGCCAGTCTGTGCCAAAGCTAATCTAGGAAGGTTCATGGTCTCAGCTGTTGACCCTTCCCTGCTCCATAAACTGTCTTTGCAGAAGCTTCTGTCAGCTCCACTCCCTTTGAGTTCCATGTTTACTGGAAACTGGAACTCTTTGTAGGTTCCTGCAATAAATTTCTTTCGCATTGCACTTGCTCCAATCTGTAAATACCACTTTGTTTCTAAAGTGAACATATTGAAGGTGAAATATGTCAGCGCAGCATGTGGAGAAAATGGTGCTGTTCTGGTCACCTCCACTGGTGTAGCCCTCAGGGCACAGGTTGGACCTTTGTCTGGCTCCTGAGGTTCTGCCTCCCTCCATGACTCTGGGTACTGCTGTCAAATGGAGTTCCTGCCCATTTACATTTGTGTGTGGGGAGGCCCACGTGGCTGCTAGTGAAGTGAAATTGCAATGTTCACCTCCCTTTGAATTCTCTGACCCACACATTCAGGATTTTAGACCACAGCAGATACTTCTCAAACATTCTCTGCCAAAAATTTCACACTACTGTGAAAATTCTCCACCGCTGGCATTCATAGTAAACATTTTTACCTAACTACCTATTTTATCCAGCTGTCAATTGTGCCTGATTATTTGTCAGAAATGTCTATTCAATTCCCTAAAGTAATGGATTTCTGCATCTGATGCTTCTTATTCATGTAGCTCTCCAATATTTCTCCAATTCTCCACCTGCAGATGAATATTGAGGGAGGAGAAATGTGTAGAAGGAGTTGCAAGGCTGCCCTCCTAGAAGCATGAAACATGAGTTTGCCTGAATGTCATGGGCAGCGCATCACATTGCGCTCGATGAGTGGGTGGTGGTGGTGGGAATGAAAGCTTATGTAATACCTAATTGCTTTATTTGGGATGAAAGCTCAGCATAGCCCAGAGTAATCTGGCACTACATTCTCTGCAAAAGGAAGACCAGAGTTGCCACTAAGATTATGGAGCAGTTTTCTATTCAGTCCTGAGTGATTGTTTCCACACTGACAATCAGAAAAATGGATATTATCTTGTTTTATTATAGAGAGCACCCAAACAAATTTTGGAAGGAGATTAAAAAAGAGAAATCCAGTTAATGCCTTTTTTTTTTTTTTTTTTTTTTTTTT
>WBMY01003471.1:15460-40966 GCA_013397315.1 Donacobius atricapilla | reverse complement strand
TTTTTTTTTTACTTTTTTTGGTAGTTTTTTTTCTGATTCAGCAACCATGATATTCATCATTGTCTGTTTTATTCCACTGAATGGAATTTATCTAAACCTACTCACAGTTTTCCCTACAAATCCTTTTGTCCCTTGTCATCCTTCAGCCTCACACTGAGTCTCTGATTTTTATCTGACTGGTGACAATGGGATTACTTATGTGTCTTGGTTTATATTGGCATGGATATTCATGCTGGAGCAAGTATTCACTCAGGACCATTATCTGTACTGAGGAAAATTGCCTCAGACTGTGCTGTAGCCAAGAAAGCAGTCTCTCCTGGGCTTTTTCATGCAGAACTTATCCCAGAGCCCAGTTCTGCTGAAGAGGGTGATTGGGTGACAAGAACCACACCCTTCAAGATGCTATGGGAAAGGGTAAAATGTTCATAGAGTACAGGAATATTTTTGGTAGACCTAGCTGGATTTCAGCATCATGGGAACCTCTGAAAAGCCCCCTGGTTTTCAGCAGTTTGATTCAAAAATTAAGTTTTGATAAGTACCTAAACTCGGAAATAAAATAAAATGATTCCTACCAAGACAATGCCATGTTGTTTTACTTATCATTGGCCTGGGAGTTAGCAGAGACATCATTCCTGGTACTGGAATGCATTCACATTTTCTCCTTTAAATGTGTTGTTGCATTCCATGTACAAATATATTTTCATTTATTTGCCTTGTTTTTATTTAGATGCTTGCATGATTTTAACCATAATAGACCTTTCCATGTCAATGACACCATCTCCATTTAAATGCAGAATACCTCTTGAAGACAATTTTTGGTGGAGAGATTGGAGATAGAAAGAGAGCACAGAAATAAATTGCATATATCTTTGGTTTTGATATCTTCCCTCTAAATCCTGCATTTCATCTGAATGGAGATGCATAAAAAGCCCATTAAAATTGGCTCCACTTCTTTGAAATGTGCCCTAAGACTAATTCTGACAAAGTTGACATTTCATATGCTCATGACTTACAAAAGATAGTAAAAATAAATTCTCTGGTATAGTCACTATAAAATCTGGTATGAGATGAACATTACATTTGATACCAATACACTTACTACTCTGCCAGTAAAAAGAGACAAGGACCCTATCAAATACTTCTTTTACTTTCACTTGGCTAAATTTTCAGCTGTCTTGTAGGCTGAAAACATTCTGCTAATATCTTTCTTGGTGGAAAAGGTGACCTTTTAACAATTATCCAGATTAAACCAAAATGAATATTTTAATTGATTTTTTTTCTCGCAGTCAATGAGCTGAAGAATGATTCAGTAATTCACCAGAAGAGCCTACACCTTGCAAAATGTTACCAATGAGTTAAGGAAGCACAGGCTGCACAAATTCCATTCTTTTGTGTGAGCTCTGCAAGATGCTCACACGAAGATAATCCAATGCTCTCATCTTAATGAAATTGCTGTATCTGCCTTTGGACAGAACAAATATTTCAGAAGTAGTCCTGTGCTCATATCATCATTGCTGCTACAATGGGGTTTTTTTACTCCTAAGTTGCTGCTCAAGTAATCAAGAATGTAATCAAGAATTTTTTGCATGCAATCATGTGGAATCTCTCTTCTACAGCCTAGACTGAGTAGTTACAGGAACCAGTAACAAACAAGTAAATCACTACTGCAGTGCTCTCAAGAACAAACTAACACTGAGTCTAGATTTACCGTATGAAACAAACATTGGAATCCAAGTTTCAATATTGTAATAAAACCTGATGACTTAAGATTGAAATTTTGGAACTCAAAGAGCATTAATAGACCTCCATTCTCTGGTAAACAGAGTAAGATTTATTGGAAAATTAATGTGAAAGACCTGTATCAGGCACTGTATATAGATTTTACAGTATCAGTATGAAAAAGAGATTTCCAGATTTTTATTCACAGCTTGCTGCTTTATGACTGTGCAGTTAAATTCATTGACTTGTTGGGCAAAAGGTCACAAGTAGAATGCTACATGTTCCTAAGACCTTCCTGAGTTTTCACAGGCACCACAATGGAGTAAGCTGGCCCAGAAGGGCTCCAACCCAATGTTGCATGAAAGTCTTCTCTTGAGGAAAAAGCATTCTGCAAGGATTCCATTTTCTGAGGAGACACAACAAAGAACAAACTTTACTCATAAGAAGTTCTGACAAGTGTAAGCTTTTTGTCAGGTCTTCAATAACTTCCAGATAATGTATGCAGGCACTCCTCACTTTCTCCCTAAAGAGAAACCTGTTAGCTATTTTTATGAGTTACAGATTAAAGGGCCTATACTTCTTATTAAAAGTCATTCTATAATTTCAGAAAATGCCCAGGAATCTTGCATATGTTTTCAAACACAAATGAGAGCACTGCATTCACATGAGTAATATTGTAGCTAGTGATGTTTGAAAACAATGAAAGCCAAGTCACAAAATACTTTAAATGTCAAGGTGAGTTGAATTTCATGGTGTGGTTTTACAAAGTACCTTTTCTTCAAACCTGTTTTTATTACCAACTGCAATAAAGACAATCAAAGGAACAGAAGTCCCCTTATAATTTTAATTCCTTTTTTTTTTTTTTTTTGCCATTCTGTGTCTTTTAAAATGTTCTCCAATTTCCAAATAGAAATAGAGAAAGTGATATTTTCCCCTCCTTTTTTCATAGTTTGATAGTCTGTATTCATCCAGTCACAAGGTATTTCATAGCAATTCCAGACTGGCAAACAAAAAACAGAAGGGAAAAATAAAATTTAACAAGAAAAAAAGAAAAAGCTTTTTGTCTGCATTTTTTAATGTTCAGTTTATAAAAGGAAAGAAAGAGGAAAATACATGAAGACAGCAAATCCTTGACATTTGATTCCAAATATTTTCAACATATATGAAAAGAAAAACCAAATAAGAGACTGAAAATATTTGATGTGCTTCTTCAATAACAAAACCAGCCACTTTTGACGTGGCAAATGTAACCAGGGAATACAACTGAAAGATTTGAATTCAAACACGTCCATAATGGTAAATCAGTTCTTGAATGGAGTATATATTCTCCATTAATAGGAGCTGGTAGTCATACCTGTTTGCTTCAATCTTTCCATGGGAGGTATCAGTCTCATAGAAGGCAACATCATCTCACTTTGGTTACTGTGGAAACCAGTTGTGCATGGCTGCAACTGTAGACCCTAGTTCCAACCAGGTTTTTTTATCTTTTTCTGTTTGGGCTGCCTGAATAATCTTGTAATATGATGTATTGTATAAAACAATGCTCCTTAGTCTCCAAGAGGCAATACGCTTTGCAGATTTTAGTGTTTTAGAAATAGCTTTCCAGTTGGTACCTTGTCCTTTTGCTGTGTGGAGTTTTGAGTACCTATTATAGCTTGAATGACCTCTTTGAGAAGAATCAAAGGTTGGCTTTGGTTTCCTTCTCCCCTCCCTCCAAACATTACTATTTAATTGTTGCCACTTTACATGCAGTTGGGGCTTTTCTTGGAAAGTGGAAAAAGTGTGTGTGAATTCTCTTGGGAAAGATGTACTGCCAACACCAGCAGACAGGACTGGGGCCAGTGAAAGGAGTGATACCAATGATACCCATTTACACTTTTTCTGGATTTGCCAGCCCAACTGGGTCACACACCAGCTTTCACCCAGTGGAGGTGTCAAGAAGGTGTGTAGTGCTGGGGAAGCTTAATGTAAAAGTGGAATAAAGGAAATTGATAAACCCCCTTGTGTTTTAGAATGGTTTTAAATGCATATCTTGTGCTATAAGTGCACCTTAATCTAACAAGGTCTTTAAAAATGTTCAAAACTCTCAAAACAAACCTCCTTCTGAGTGCTTTAATTTCACTATCTACATCTTCATATGTACGTGGGTTACAGGGGAAATAGCAACTGTTTTACTGAGGCAGCTTTGGGGTTAATCTGTGCCACTGGGTGACTTAGAGCAGTTCCTGAGGATATGGCTTTGAGATCTTGTCTCTTTTAATAGGATGCCTATATGAAGATTGGAAGATTGTCTAGTCTGATCTAGTGGAAGGTCTCCTGCCTGTGGCAGGGAAGTTAGCACAAGATAATCCATAAGGTTCCTTCCAACTGAAACCATTTTGTGACTCTGATTCTATAATTCTAAGTTGGGCTTGTGTAGCTATACCCTGATGCCATGGTCACCTCTAGGCTTTGTCTTGTTTACACAAGTCTGAACAGACTAGCTGTCCATCTTGATTTGAATTGTTGCCCCTTACAGCTCAGCTGTGCTCCCTGACCGATATGTATGACAGCCTGTGTCATCCAAAAAGAGTTTAGTCCTCTGCACAAACAAAACATTAACTTGATGGCTCTCTGGTCCCACTCCTGGAGACAGATAGAATGAACCTCTTTGACCTTCTGGGCACATCAGAGCTGTTCAATGTCAGTTACAGCTTTCTAGAGCAGTGAATGCAAAAAAAAAAACCCAAAAAAACCCTGTTGACATGTTATTACCTTGAAGGATTATACTTTCAGCAAAATTCCAGAAAATAGTTTATTTATGGTGTATTATCTGTTACACCTAAATTTGAATTGCAATACACATCAGTTCATAAGCAGAAACAACTTCAGAGAAAACAGGGATGGCATTTATCATGTTGTGTTGTTTACCACTGGAAAGAAAACAGAGGAGCATTCCTATTTTGTCGTACCTATATTCTCTTTGTCACATCACAATCTCCTGATGGATGGCTCTGCTCGTTGCTTTTTCAAGCCTTTGTCCACACACAAAGGTAAAATGACTTATCACAAAGGCAGTGCTATTGAGGGTGCCAGAGTCTTTTAGTTACTTCAGGGACCAATTTTGTTTTTCTTGTCCTTCATCTTACATTTTGAGCAGAGGCCTTCTTTTCCTGAGTGCCTATGCATTGCATAACAAAAAGAGGGTGAGGGGTTTTGGAAAGCTCTGCCAATATTAATCCCCACTGCTGCGATTCCCTCTTCCACAGTGCTGAGTCTGCACTATTTCCCCCAAGGACACTGAGACCTCTTGCCTGGGGACTGGCTCCCAGTCAATGTTTAGTGTTGGTGCTTCTGATTCCTACGTTGAACTGGTGGTCAGGTATGATCTCTGGCCCATTTGTTCTGCCATGAACAGAGATGTAGAATAAGCTACAATAAATAATGTTGTAGCTCATTTCTTCATATCTCATTTGGGTTTATGGGCATGGGAAAGGCCAGAAAGGAAAAGAGACAGGCTCACATGCTTTTCTTTCACAAATCTTGCAAGTTAAATAAAAGTAATTGGTACACCTCAGAGTATTTTCTGATGTGTTTCTGATATGTTTCCTCACATTTTTCTGATAATTTTTTATGCCTTGTGGAAACAAATCAGTGTCGCTTCCATGTGTGTACAGATGTGAGGGGGAATTCTGTTGCCCTCCTTCTCTATTCTCTGATGCAGAAGACAGAAATCAGAGAAAAAAGCATTCAAGAGAATAAGTGAATGGCAGCAAAAGCAGCAGCAGGAGGGCTGAGGGGGTAGCAGTAGGCGGAACAGGAGAGAGGACAGAAACAGACGGCAGAGAAGGAAGACACATCCGGGAACAGCTTTGAAAGAAGGTTGTTAAGATTTAACAAGTTAATAGCTGTGTGCTAATTACTGTTAATGAAAAGATTAAAAGTAATAAAAGCAATTTATCTCATTCCAAAATAATTAGCCTTAATAACTTGTTTGTACAGCATATAGGAAGAGATTTTGATGGGAATCTGCCTAACATCTGTGTATGCGTAGTGTTTGTATCAGCAATAAATTCTTGTAAAATGTCTGACAGATGTGGGATCATCAGCTTTGCTGAGACTTTAACAGGGTTCCAGTGATCTGAGCACCAAATTATTCTGATTTTCTGTCAGGTTTGCAGATGCTCATGTTTCTGAAAATGAGGATCATCTCTCTGTATTCTCCCTTATGTTTGTATGTTGCATTAGTCTTGCTCTAGGTCTTGGAAACAGAAGAGACCTTAAGGACATCATCGGGATGATTACAGAATCACTGCTGGGCTTGGGATCTGCCTTCCTGGCATCTGTGGCAAGATTTATGCAGGTTTCTAATCCTGCTTGGCGCATGCATACCACAATATTGAGCAATAATATTCTTCTTTTAATGCTGGTAAGTGGCATCAATTCCCTTTGTTATTGTTGTGAAGTGATTTAGCTGATGTGTAATTCGTTTTTTTTACACACAAGGTAAAGTTAATATAGCACTTACTGTTGCTTATATTCAGTCATTATAGCAGTCAGTCAAATCACTGGTAATGCAATCTGAGGGATACAAGTGTGAAATGGCAGGGATTTCTCATCCAGGTGTCTTGAGCAATTGAAGCTAGCTACAGAGAAGTCTTGCTAAGTAAAAAAGGGCCGAATATAATTAACATCATTACAACCCTTATAACATTGAATGAATGATAAAGGTGTTGAGGAGGATAATGAGTCTAGATGAGTATCACCTGTGGAGATTCCTTATTGAATAGCTCTGCTTAAACCATCCATTTGTTGATGGCTCTGACTTGCACATTTGTTGCCAGCCTGGCTACTGCTGGAGAATTGGGCAGTCCAAGCAATCTGAACAAACAGTGCTGGCTAACACTTTGACTATTCCTCTGCATTTAAGTCTTCTGCACATGAAAGGAGTGCAGCCTTCTTCCAGCTGTTCTCTTTCAAGTGCAAATGTCTCCAAAGACAGCAGCATATGGGATCCTCTACAACAAGCTGAGCACATACCTTCCTAGTTTCTGCAGGCTGTGCTGAACCAACTGAAGTACCAGCATGTGGTTAAGCTGATGCAGCGTGTGGTCTTTGTCCTAAGGAGCCTCATCAGAGTTTCTCTCTTGCAAATTGTTTTTAGCTGGAGATGTCATCTGCTGCACCTGCATAAGTGGGGTGGAAGCCTCTTAAATGTTTGATGAGGGTTAGGGTTTGCTTGAGTGGGCAGAATGAGGAGGCTTAGGGCAGTGGTTGTTTTGCCATCTTTGTGGTGCTATGAGGATGCCTACCTCAGGTCCTTTGCTCAATCTCTGCTGAGGTTCCTAGGCTTCATCTTTTGGGGTATTGCTGCAGCTCAGGCATTTGGTGGAGTTTTGGTGATCCTGATGTGCAAGAACTATAGATACTTATTTCAGGAGTCTTACTTGTCTCTCCCTGGTTGGTTGGCTCTTGCAACTGCACTTACATTGCTACCTACTGGAGTTTTGGCTGTCTCTATTTCTGTTAAGTGTTCCCGCAATCAGCAAGGGACTCTCATGTACTTGCTGCTGCTCCTTCTTTGCCTAGAAATGTCTTCAGCAGTTCTGGCACATTCCTACTGTGTTAGGACTGCTTCTCAGCTGGAAAGTGTTATGGGTTACCTTGTTCACCAGCACAATTGGACATGCTCCCAGGATCCTGGAAACAATGCTGTGGATGTGATACAGAGGAAGCTGCAGTGTTGTGGGGTCCACAACTACACAGACTGGCTAAAGTCTTCTTCTTGGTATCATCCAGCTTGTGTCCCTGAAAGCTGCTGTAAAGAGAAGCATTCTCACTGCAGGGGAGACTTAGGCCATGTGGAGCAGCTCTCTGAGGAAGGCTGTCTAAAGAAGCTGGAAGGCCAGTTGTGTTTTGTCATGCTGTACATTTTTTGGTTTTGTACTGTGCTAATCATCTTGGAGCTCTTGGCTGGTGTCAGCAATGGCATCCTCATGAGACATCAGCCATTCCATGAACTCCGTATTCTGGACTCATATACCTTCTCACAGGACTATGGGTGCTAGCTGCTTTGCTTTGCTTGTCCTGCTGCATGTTTCCTTGGCTTTTTGCTGCTTTATTGTTGTATTGGAATGTAACTAAAAAAAAAAAAAAAGAAACTGCACATATATCAAACTAGTTGATCACTGCTGGATTTTTTTCCTTTGATGTTATGGTATTAAATCAGTTCTCCCACAGATTTTTTTTTTTTTCAATAAGAATTCTGTATCAAAAATTTTCTGGGTACAGGTCTTCAGCATGTGCAGACACAAAACTACTGTATGTGAGTGCAGAGGAAGCAGTAAGAAAAGTATATTTGTCTCAGGGTAAGTTGTTTGGTCATGATCTGAACTTTTGGACTGAATTTTAACTGTAGTAGAATCTTGGACAGCAATTAATGCACAGATTCTTCCACTTCCAAACTTGTGTTCAGAGCTTTGGCTTTTCTGTAAGAAGCCCTTAGATAAAGTTTAATATTTATTGTTCTTGCTCAAATTCTGGTTTAAGAAGTAACTTATTTTTCAGTGAAAATCCATGTCAGTGTTTAAAGTGGGATGAGGGTAGGATCTAAATAGGTTTGACAGCAACTGAGTAACTAAAACGATGATGTGCAGCAGGAGGTAAAACAGTCCTGGGAGTTGCACAGGATCAAGTCCCAAATAACAGAGCAAGAAAGTCTGTCTGTATTCATTCATTTATTTAATGACAGAGCAAGGAATGAGTTAGTTATTTTTGCCAGAAAAGTAATGTGAGGTCGCATGTGTGCTTGAATTATATCAGCAATATGCTGCTTTTTCTTAAGGTATGCCTGCCTTTTTTACTAAAGCCCCTTGTTACCCATTTTCTGTCAGTCTCCCTCCAGCCTGCATGTGCTGAAAGGGACTAAGTTAGTATGTGGGGCACTCATATGCTTATGTCAGTGCTGTTGGTGTTTAGAGAAGTGCTGGCAAAGGCTGTGCTCTACCCGCATTGGGCTGTGCAGTGCGTGCTTGTATTTGGGTGTCTGTTTGGAAAGTGTCTTAAGCCTCTCTGCTGACCTGGGAATGGGCACTCCAGCAACTTTATCCTTTGATAAGTGTGTGTAGGGGATCTCTAGGGCCTGTAACTGTAACACATTATCTTTTACTGGACTGGAAACAACCCGAGTCACAAAAACAGAGGGGCCTGGCAACTCCCTCAGCGCTTGATAGTCAGTTCAATCATTATTGCTTTAAGTTTTCTACCAAACTTCAGGTAACTTACTACAAATTTCAGACCCTAAAGCACCAGGTACTGATTTTCATGAACAGAAAAGAGTAAAAAAAAATCAGAGGATATTAGGTCAGTTCTTGCATGCTAATTATTAACCATGTGAAGATCAAACATGAAATATACTGCAAAGTTCTCCAGTTAAAAAACCCCCACCCCAAACCAAACAAACACACCAACCAGAAAATCCAAACACCTCCTTCCAAACCTACCTCAAACAATTAAGGTATTGCTTTAGATAAAGGGAAATAACTACTTCATTAGATGTCAGAAGTTCTTAAAAAAAGTGAATGTTCCAAAGTAAATAAAGGAAATGATTATGACTTTGAGTAACATAATAGAAGGAAATATTTCTTTTATATTTCTTGACATGGGATGGGTGTGGCAATGAATAGTGTTTGTCCAGTTAAGCACCACAATAGGGACTTTGTGGTACTCTGGCATATAAATGCTTCATAATGTAAATTATTGCTATGACATTAAAAAGATGCAGTGAAAATGAAATGAGAGCAACAGGTCCAGGGAGAAAGAGTTTGTTGGAGAAAGTAAAGATGAAGAATGGAGTGGGTATAGTACCTTTTACCTTTATTAAGGGGATTATTATTATTCTCAAATCTTATACCTTGCAGCTTCCTTCACAGTTTGAGACAAAGTCTCTGAGAGGGAAATGCCCATATTTTTCATCACTAAGCAGAAAGTAATAATTTCAAGGTGATTAAAGAGAGTAAATTATGTGGATATCCTCATCTATTCTTTTGTCTGCTAAAAGTTAAGGTCATGCATGACTCCCTCTACTCTTACTGAATTAAGAAAATGGGAAGATAAATATGAAATGAATTAACTAGACATTAAATATATGAAATGACTTTTAGTAGTTATTTTTTCCCTTGCATATTCTTCCCTGTACTAGAGCCTATCTTAAATCTGGTAATAAGTGTGAGGATGTGTGAGGCAGACATACTCCAGCTATAAACTGTTGATAGTAGAAGACAAAACAGTAGATTTATTACCATTTTGATGTTTGGCAGTTTGATTCTGAATACTTACTTCTGGACAGAAATAACTTCTGTTGAAATAAAAATGGTACTATTTCTAAGCAAATACACTTTGTTTCTGTATTGTAAGATATATAAATCCTTGGGTGCTGTAGCATTCTATGCATTTTGTATTCTTCATTCTGAATGGATCACCAGCTGTTTTTCATAATCTAAAAAAATTAGCAGCTGTATAGGAAGGCAGCAGATGACTTAGACTTGACATTTCTGAAAACTCTGTTGCTTTGGATTTGGAGAGGAAAAACTGATGTCCAGCGCAAAGCTGGAAATGCATTGTGTTTATTCTTTTAAAGAGCTTATATATATATATAAAACCCCCATATATTCCATACAAGAACTGGTGGTTATACTGTAGTATCTTTTGTGGAAGGCAACAGTCAGAAAGGTAGAATTGTTTCAAAAAAGGAAAAAAGTATTATTGCCGCTTTTTCCTCAACTTTCTGTCTTTCCTTCTTTTTTTTTTTTTTTCCCAAGAACTCTGTATTTTTTTCTTTTATTGTGAATGATGGCTTGATTTAACTCTGAGTAGGACATAATTCAGCATCGGAATTGTGAGTTGTTCTTCATCAAATCTCTTGTCTTTTCAGTTCAAAATTAAATTCTGTCTCACAAGTACAAAGTAGAAAATCTGGGCTTTGCTAGAAGGTAATTGAGGACTCAGTTCCTTCCTACCTCACATGGATATGGTTAAATCAGTTCAAACGACTCTTTAATTGAAATTATGGCTTTTGTAGTCTGTTGTAGAGTTTCCCTATGTGACGTAGCAGGAGGTTGTAGAGTTACACTACGTATTTTCTTGGCAAATTCAGCTTGCATGGCTAGCTTAGGCTCCACCAAGTGGAATTACATGGGGTAATAAAGAAGCTGAGAGAAGAAAGGAAACCTAACTCTAAAATATCCCAATACATCCTGGAAGATGACACAAATAGTTTTTGACCTAAGAAGTACAGAGAATGAGCTGAACTACTTATTCAATTATGTCAAATGATCAGCATTCATTTATTAAATGATGTAAAGTGAAATTCAATTAGAGCAAGTAAGTGATTACATTATGTAAAGCAATTTTTAAAACTGGGTAATATGATCACCCTTCATTTATTACATTAGGTTCAGAATATTGGATATTGGTACTTGTATTAAATTAATGGAAATGCTTATTATGATTGACTATTTAAAAGAGTTTGCAAGTGAAGACACTAGTACTTCTTTTTCAGTATTGACTAAATAATAGTGCTATTGCTTCCAAAGCAAAGGCTCAGATTTTACTATGATGTTGTTCTTATAAGTAAAATCTTGAATGCTGCTTGTAAAGGTAACTAGTAAGATGTCCAAAACAGAGGGAAAAGTATCCCAAATTAATCAGCTTAGCAGTGGGGAGGCAAGGGGAGAAATTGAGTACTAAAATTGCAATCTTATAGGAAACATAACATTATGAAAATAAAATACTTTATTATCTTTCTACAAGACTAGATTTTCTATTTGGCAGGCAAAAATGATGAAACAATCACATTTGAAGATCTTCTTGAGTCTTTTTTGGACTGGGAGAATGCGATCTCAACCTCTCAATGTGGACAACAGGGTCACATTTTTTTATACTACTCTGTTAGCCCATTTTCTTGTGATTATACTTGACTAAGGCAAAAAAACCCACCAACCTTCATCATATCTCTGAAAGTGTCCCCTTTTGCTATTCAACTATTCATGTTGTAGAGCTGGGTTGGAGGTATAAAAAATATTAGAAATAAGATCCATTATTAAATGGTCTTCTTTTTTCACACTACTTAGTAAAACAATATTTGTCTAAGGACTCAAATACCAATTTGTTGCTTAAATTTGTTTATTCTTGTGGCCAGAACATTTTAGTGTCTGAAAGAATGTGTGCTTACTGTATAAGCCAGGCACAAAATCCTAGGAGCCTATAGAGCTCGAAAATGAATCTAAATGTGCAACTTTATGCTGATTACTTGTAGAGCTGTGTGAGGGAAAACAACATTCCAAATTTTAGGCAAGAGTTACTGTGCAAATGACTCAAAATCATCTGCAAGTAGAAAAGGTAGCAGATTTTAGGATGTCTGGAAGTATTATTTTAAATACTTGGAGAATGTTCCTTGGCTGACAGAGGTGAAAAAAACTAGTTTTGTTTTGTTTTATGTGGTTCCCCTCTGCTGTGCATAGGATTTTCATGAAGGGGTAAGCTGAAATGTCTGTGTGAGAGAATCTCTATAATTTCACTTAAAGAAGAGCTCATTTTCTTTCCAGGGCAATTTAGTCTAGATGGAAAACAGTGTAAGGGTTTGTTAAAGGTTGTGTTAAGCACCCCAAAAAGATAAAATAAGAAATTAAGCAGGGAGAAGAAACAGTGACTGCTGGGCTCCAATTGAGGAGAAAATGGAGAGAGAAAGGAGGAATGCAGTAGTGTGAATACAATAGCAACAATTATACCAAGTTAAAAAAGAAGGAAAATAATTTTTCCTATCTCTGTGTCTCAGTAATTATAGTCATCCAGTGCTGTTAATAATTTGAGGTTTAAAAAAATCCCCACAATGAAATTTTAAGATTGTAAAGCACTTTCTTTAACCTCATGTCATAGCAGCTGCTGAAATATCTAGCCATCATGCTAATCTAATTTAGCGTGATTTGAATTTATTATCTTCCCCGGAATATTTTATTTTAAAGTTATAAAATTATGAGCTTCAACATTCCATAAGAAAAAATACATGGAAGTAATCTTTTATGTATGATGAGCTGTATTATTTTTAACATGTAATTTGGAAAATGGATCAGCATGTGGCAGATGATCTGCAAAGTGAAGTGTTCATAAGTACCTTGATTAGCTTTGCATTAGACCAGAGGGGAAAAAAAAGGAAAAGTGTACAGTAGGCATGGAGAAATATTGAAATGAAAGCTAGGTTTATATAGTGCATATGAAAAATTACAATGAAATATGATGGCTATTAAAGAAATTTATTTTATAAGTTTTAATATTTAGCAGCCCTGTTTTATGCAAATTTATAGCCATTATTATCTCCTGGCCTAACTAAAGGATCAGAATAGACTAAGCAACTGATGATCCTAAATTAATACCATGTAGTCATTTCTATAAATAAATTTCATAGAGTATATTTGCTGTGCCTTGTATAAACTGAAGAATGAGGGTAGTAAAAGCACTGTCACTCTGAGCTAACAAAATCTCTGGTGACAGTGCATTCTTATTAGTGAAGGACATGGTCATCAGTTTCAGGTAAGGGAAGAAGAAAAATACCATCAAAAATCAAAATAAACAAAGCAAAAAACAAAGCTCAAAACCCTCTAAACCACCATCACCAGCAACAAGAAAAAAGCAGTGGAAAAAGCTTTTAAAGCAGGAGTAGATCAAAATGATTCTCTCGCTCAGCCCACCTGTGTAATGAGGGCCTGAGTAGCCCAGGCCTTGCTGATACCTCTTCTGCCTCATTTTTGCACTTTTTTGGCATGTGAAATCAGCTGGCATGTGTCCTCTGAGGGTAGTGTAGGTGTATGACAGCATCTAGTACAAGTAGCATTCCTTCCTTTCTGATGTAGTCCTGACTCCTTAGGGTTTTTAATCCTTCCCTGCATTTAAAGCTTTCTTGGTTGCTGTTTACATGAAGATTAATGGCTTAGGCATCTAGGAGGTCTGATTGAAATGTACAACAGAATCTGTGCAGGTATGTTTAGGAAGAAGCAAACTCAATCTTGTTAAAAAGAATAAATCCTTTGAAACTTTTCTGACTAAGCAAGACCAGAAGATTTTGCAGTTTATGTAGCTATCTCAAATACCTAAGAAAATGACTATGGGCAAAGTACTCTCATGCTGGTAAAAGGCAATGCTGAAAAGCTGTTGTGCTTTCACACTGCACCCCTTTTGTACGATGGTCTCCTTTAATCATACCAACATAAAATTGGTTTCAGCTGTGGGTCCAGGTATCAAGGACAGTATCTAGCTGTGACTTGCTGGCCGTGCTGTGTCTCCCTTCAGACCAACTGCTAGATTCACTAAACTTGCACGAACTAGGCACATGGTGCCATGCAATATATGACAAGCTGATTGGAGTGAAGCAAAACAAAGGACTCTGTTCTGCTCTGCTATGTGTTTCACTCTGGGATAAGAAGAAAGGAATTTGGTATATTTCTTTATTAAAATAGACTTTTCAACCTGCATTAGGCAAAACTCCAGGGAAACAACCTTTCCCCACCCTTAATTAATCCAGAGAGTGAACAGGAGGATGACTAGACAGATGGGATGTAATTTGAGTATGGAAAAGTTGTCATCATCCCTCTTTAATTAGTGTTATAGGTTGGCTCTCTTCAGATATAAGTAGATATGACAAAGATGTGTTTCATATATTCAAGAGGGTAATTAAACTGCCACATGCTCAAACCAATATACATACAGATCTGATTAAAAAGCTGACTTTCTGAAAACAATGATGGATGAGGTTTTAATGCACATGGGTATTAGGAAAGCCGCAAGAAGGGATTACTGTGAAATGAATTGCTGCAGTTCTTGGCTGTAAAGGGAAAAAAAGGGAAAATATATTGAATTTAAAAGATGGAAAAGCTATAAGGAAGAATGGAGGACACAAGAGGATGAATTCATGCTATATAGTTTAAAATAATGTTTTGATTATAAAAATGGAGGAGAACAGGCAGGCTGTAGCAGTCATTAAACCACCACATGTATCTCTGAACAGTTATGTATTATGCACCATGCAGACTGCTTTTTCCCTTCCTGACCATATGGTTGCTCCTCAAGAAAGTGTGGTAGGTTAGGAGTGTGTATTTCTGGAGATGAGTTTCAACATTTGCATAAAAGGCCGAAAGGAAACCTAAAGTCTTCAGCTGCTCTAACAGGGCAGGGAACTGTTTTGGGTTTCCGGCTTTTGTTTCTGCCTTGCTGTTGATAGTGTTTTACCTAGCAGTAAAACCTTGTTTCACTACTTTAAATAATAAAGTCAATTAAAATTATTTTTGGTGTATGTGGCAACAGTTTTGCTGATTGAATTCTTGGTTTAGCCTGCTTTCCTCTGGTGAAATCCATGTGGACTCTTCGACACAGTGCAATAATAGGTACACAGAGGAAGAAGCCTGCAGAACTTCCGAAGTTGATATGTGGTTATCTAGCAGATGTCCATCACCTGTCTACAGGTCTATCAGCTATACAAGTTGATTGAAGGCTCTCTGAAGGCTGCTTCCTTCATGAGACAAACCTTGATGCTGTTTTCCAACTACTGTCATTGTGTTGACAGAATGGCTGTTGTGACTCAAAATCACAGAATAAACTCTGTCTAATTGCTGTGAGGTAACATGGAATTGACGTCTTGATGCAACACTAAAAAAGTTGTGAAATGAGCTCAGTAGGCAACAGAATTAAGGGAAAAGAGGACTTAAATATACTCCTGGTTTCCTGTCAAAATATTGAAATTATCTATTTGCATTTGAGATAGTCAGGAGAAAAACAAATGCTAGTTCTGTTGGTTAAGGGAAAGCTGGTATGCCAAGTTTGTGCCCAGTCATATTGTTTTCTATTTTCACTGTATCTGCTAAAATGGACACTATATCAAAATTAAAATCTGGTATGGAAAGTGATGGTGCTGTTGTTTTTATCTGTGAAATGTAAAAGGAGGAAAAGCAAATGGTAAAATTTTTTCTTTTCCACAGATGCTTCCTCATTCAGCACTCTTGAAAGTTTCAGCTTCAAATCTTATTTTTTCTCTTATGGTGAATCTTGTTTCATTGTGTCACTTCACCTGATCTTTTAATTTTTTAAAAGTGATGTACAATTTGAAAGCAAACCAATGAGAGATCCTGAGTCAGAGCTACAAT
Organism: Donacobius atricapilla; assembly: GCA_013397315.1. Lineage (NCBI taxonomy): Eukaryota > Metazoa > Chordata > Aves > Passeriformes > Mimidae > Donacobius > Donacobius atricapilla. The sequence goes on along the minus strand of WBMY01003471.1, from coordinate 25,079 downwards.
TTAATAGGAAAATTAAAATAAATGCAATAATACAGAAACAATCAGGGGTCATAATACAATCTGACTCCCTGCTCAGGGTGGTGGTAGCAATCTGATTGATTAAATGGTTGCTTCAGTCCTGTTGAAATTATGGATGTGGTTCTGTTGAAGCAGTTACCCTGTTAGAAGGGTTTGGTCTTCTTCTGAAGGTCCACTGGTGGTTATGGAGCCCTTGTCCTCTGGGAACTAAGTGAATTAGGCTGACTGTGGTGTTGCAAATGTTAGATTATATCCAGGTAGGAATGCTGGGTTCCTTCCCCTGGGTGGATTGTCTCACAATGTGATGATGTAATTTTATGAGACACGCAGTGAAGCTTTATGGCTATTAACAAAAGATATCCCACTGGAGGGAGGATGGGTCTTGGAAGAGATAAAGAGCACTGTCCCACCTAGTTTTAACAGATGGTGATACTTTTGGTTGCACCTTACATTGTAATCTAAAACAAGTGAATACCATGCTCAGTAGCAGATAAATATTGTTTCCTGAATATATTTAACTTTACTTTTGACTTTGTACCTACATCCCTGGCAGAGGGGTGCAGCTAATGGGCAATTTTGATAGTGCAGAATGACTAGATGTTTTCTTCATAACCCTATATTTTACTGGAAGATTATACTAGTTCCTAGATTTATTTGATTTTTCCCCCTCCAAATTAGATACATAGTACATTCTTAAGGCTCAAATGGTCTGACACTCAATATATCTGAACAGAACAGAAATCAGTATCCATTAAAATTGGAGCTGGGGTTAAATAACTAAAGTAATATAGAAAATCCCTGGAACCTGCCTCAATAAAAATTTCAACTCCAGACACTCAGTCAACAGCATTGCCTTTTTATTTATTTCCTGGCACTTTCATTATGATTTATTATTTTCTGTATAAATAATGCCTGTACTGTACTCAGGGAGTTGTTTCATTTTTGCCAGGTAGAAATCATTCATTTCCTGTCAATGGAAGCTCATAAAACAATATATTGACAATTGCATCCAGTTGAGCTGGTGATTATGAGATTAATTACTCTTGTGACTGATGGCATTTAGCTGCTTAAGGTTTCCAGCTCTGTTGTGTTGGGCATTTTCTGCAGACAGAAGGCATCTGTGCAGAGACCACTGCAATAGACATGGAGTCGGGCCTGTGCTGAGGACTCACAGCTCTCCTCCAAACAGGCTGGGGCATGACAGGCTTAGTTCTGGGATTTGCAGCTGATGGCTCCCTGACAACTGACATCTTGTGAAAATGCCTCTAGTACAGTAGACCCAACTTTGAGTCAAATGATATCTTTGAAAAGGAATGTCTGGGTTTTATGTGTGGGTTGGAAGGTATTTTCCTTCTTATTTACAGTAGGTTGCTCAGGATACCCCACAGCTAGCTGTCACTGGTTTTCCCTGTGGTTACCATGAGAAATTAATGTCATGACAGCTGTGTTAAGAAACTAATCTGCTCTGCAGAAAAAGTAAACTCTCTAAAATATTTTGGGTCACTTGCTAGTCAGTGACTGTGGTAACTGTCCAAGAGCCTAGCTATCTGGTGCTGCTGAAAGCAGTTTCACCGAACAGGACAAATACTGCTTTAGAAGTCAAAGGAGGGAAAATTTAAGTGAAAGTGTTCTTTCTTCTTGTCAGGGAAGTTAGTCACTGGATATGTATTTTCTCCAGACCTCATAAGATCCTCGTTTTTGCAGCAACTCTCTGGGCAAAAGCTGGTGGTGGCCAAGCCTGGGGTAAGCCAGTGGGCTGTGTGCCTTGCATTGCTATGGACTAGAACTCAGCACAGGCAGCCATGACCATGGTGCAGCCCAGAGACAAATGCCTGAGGCACTCTGCTAAATGGGAATGTTCCTATTAAAGAGAATAGGGGAAGTGCTGCATTACACGGAGTATCTGCAGACTGGGGACCTGACCAAAGAAATGGCAAATGGGAATGCCCGAATTAGTCAGTCAGACAGTTCAGATGACTGACCTTGAGGCAATGTGCCCCTGCATCACATACTCTGTGCACTGTCAGACTGTGAAGGACCTGGTTGAATTGTGAGGGGTCCTTTCTTTTTTGCCCCTTGTCACCATCCTTGGAATGGATAAATGCCCAGAGTTGCCATACAAGATAAATATGTACAAAAAACTTCACTTAATGACCTGGTGAAACATCCAAGAACACTCCACATTCTAGGTAACCTCTAAAAAATTAGGTATCATGTCAATATACAGGGATTGCCTGGTTATATAGATCCCTGAGAAAAGAAGTGTTAAAGAAAACTTATTTATATATATATATGCGTATGGGTAAACAAACAAATATTGATATATGTATCCACCAATTAATTGTATATCACTTCCATAGATATCACTCCTTTAAACTGATCTAAATGTGTAAGTTTTGGTCATTTCTGTCCTTTATATATAGCTGCCAATGAGAGCATTATGAGATATTTAGTCACTTAGTGCATGTTGTTAATAATGGCATTTGATTTAGCTAATTATTATGAGATTTTACTGGGGAGCAAGAACATGATCTGTGGGGTAGACAGCAGAGGGTTTATTTAGCAAGACTGATATCTGCAAGTGTCAGGAGCTCTAACTTGGTGGCTGGTTTTATATTGTCTCAAACAGATAGGCATGAAGTGTCTGATATTTTAAAGAGGCAGTGCAAGAGAAGGAATAGTGTTAATGTTAAGGAAATGCAAATTAACAATGAAAGTATCATCACTGGATGATGATAAAAAAGGAGACAGTATCATCCCCTCCTCCCCAGATGCCCTTTTTTCAGAGTGAGAAGCCTCATTATGTAAATATTTTACTGGCAGCAGCATTTAGGCAGAGATCTGGGAGGTGTCTTAGGGAATGACCAAACTTTCTTTAATTGCTAGAGTGTTTGGATGCTGTAGAAATCCATGAAAACCTTTAACTGTCACAATGACAGGTGATGTTTTGCACTCTACCTAAAGTCCCATGACAAACTGCAGAAAGTGACTCAAGTGCATTGTGAGGAAACTGACAGTTCAGCCTCTGTGATCAGTCCACATGAACTGTTCTACTCTTGAACAATGTAGTTATTTGTCAGATAACTTTTTGCACAATCTTTAAGAATCCATGCAACTTCAGGTATTTTTTTTTTCACTTATAAATATACTTTCTTTACGGTTGAAACGTTTTCAAAATTGACTTCTGGCTTATCAGGAAAAAAAAAAAAGAAGAGGTTTCAGCTATTACAATTGGCCTTAGCTTACTCACTCAGTGGTTTTTTTTTGGTTTTGTTTTTGTGTGGGTTTTTTTTTTTTAATGTGATTATAGAATCAGGTTGTTCTTTCTTTTAAAAGTATTTTCTCATTCTCACTGAAAGATAAAAATTTCATATCAGATGTGGAAGAATGATCAGTCCCAGTTACCAGTTGCAGTTACTCAGAGTACCTGATTTGACCCTTTCAAAGTTTTATTGTAGCTCCTGAGCCTACGCTGGGGTGCATAAACCTGTGGTTTGGATTGTAGGATGGACACATATGAAGCTGTGCCATTGTATGGTAACACTGCACATATAAGAGGAAATTTGATCCCATCCTTCCAAAAGAATCATAATAAGGAGCAAAATAGATTCCCTTACTTTGTTATGGTCTTGAATACTGCTTGAACTGGACAGAGTGCAAAGGCAGGGGTGAAATTTTTACTTAATTTCTCCTTCTGAAAGGTGCTTTGCCTTAAGGGAAGAATTTTCCTGATACTTCTCTACTTTAGCTTCTGTCCCTTAAAAGTAGTTCACATTTCTTGTGCAAATATTGTGTAAGCCAGAAATAGCTTTATTTGACACAAAGTTGTATTCCCAAAATTGCACCTGTTAAGGCAGAAGAGTTTTTAAGGAAAGCCAAGAAAGAAGTTTTTCCTTTGTAACTTTTAACCTTCTTCCAGAACATCACAGTCAAGTGGGTTATATTTCCTGCTCCTACCTCAAACCATATTTAATCAGGATTAGACATAATTTCAAGCAGAAATAAAACACACTTGTTCTGTGAAACCTCTCTGTTTCCATTTTAATCTTTCCAGTCCGTAAATCAAATAGCAATAATTCACCTCCATTTATTTCCAAGTTGATGCCCTTCTCATCTGAAATTGCTTGTTTGTTTGAACAAGCACTAATAAAATGTTCTTTCATCTGGAAGAACAATGCTGGAAACCTTTCAGAAGAGAGCATTAAAATGTGGCAGATTTTGGTTATGACTGAGTTAGTCTGTGTACAGAGGAAGCATACAGATTCCAACTGCTTTGTGCTCTGAAATGCTTGTGGTTTAACATTGGCAAGGCTGGAGAGAGGGGATGGTTTGAGAGGTACAGGAGGTACAGGAGTTGGACTAAAAGCCTATACACATTCCTCTGCTCCCTCCTCTGTGCTACCCACCATTACTTCACAAATGTCTGTATAGCCTGCTAAAGATGATTTTATACCTGCCAGCCAGATTTCCCTAAATAAATATTGTATTTACAGGTATGAGGTGAAATGCAATACACTCTGATATCTTGTCTGAAGCCACAAAATGGAATATCTTTTCATCATATTCATAATCTCATTCTTTGTGAAGAAGAGCAATTCCAAAAAGAAATGGAAGTTTTTTGTTGCATTACAGTCTTTTTCTTACAAAGCAGTTGGTTTAAATCCCACATTGGGTTAAGTGTGAATACAGGAACTATCTTAAGTTGCATAGCACTTTTCAGTGATTTACAAGTGCTGAAGTTTTTTGATTAATGATTATTTCATTTTTGGTCAGTTGAAGGAATCCTGTTAATAGCAGATATTGTCATGAACTGCAAACATTTCAGTAGAAGTTGAGGTATTTATTCACTTAAGTACTTCTTCCTGCATCTGATAAATTGAGAGCAATAATAATGTATGACAGACTTGGCCAATATACCTATGTACTTATGTCAAACAGTTTTTAAGACACGTAAAGTTTGATGGTCTTGGGAGAGGGTTTATGAGCTACAGCACTCAGCTGCAAAGAAACAGTGTGGCAGTGCAAAAAAAAAAAAAAGGTGTCATGAGGGAAAATTCTTTTTGCTTCTAATTTAGATTTTTGTTTTAATATATTTCCCTTATGAAAGGCAAAATAACATTGTAAGGTTGCAAAAAGTTCTGACTGAATCACCAAATCCTAGATCTGCTCGGTACTGTGGAGACCGGAAGTGTCACAATATCAGCAAATAGCAGAGAGCTTCAGGAGAATCCAGTGTAGGGTACATAGCATATGGCTTTTTACTGGGTTGTTGGTTTTGACATCAAAACATTTTACAGAAAATTGGAGCTTAAAATAGATAGTCATTAGGAAGACATAAATAATAATCTAATTTAAATCTTTCATGCTAAATCAGTTATTTTGCAACTTAGGTTTCTAGTAACAAACACGAGAGGAGTTTTTCTTCAGGAGCCAGTTTGTGGTGTGCCAGGGCTAATCTTGCACAGATTGTGTGGCTATCCAAATGCATGTCCCAAGGGTGAGTTGTTGCATCTATGCAGCAGCTTGGTTGTTTGCGTTATTATGGGATGCTCAGGCATTTTTATGGTGGAACAAAAATTGCTTTACCTGAATGGCAGCTATAAGTTTTCAATGCATAAAGACAGGATACTGAATAGTCTGAGATAAAACTACCAGTCACTACTGCAAATCTGTGGGGGAACACCGAGAATGGTTCCACAGCTCCAAGAGAGCACCCATGAGACAGTGTGGAGGGGTGTCTACTAGTTTATAGGTGTTTCACAACATTTTAAAAGTGGCTAGGGTTGCTAGTATTGGTCCTGAAAGTATATTTCACTGTTTGCTGGCTATTTGTATGTTGCTAATAAATAGGTACATCCTGATTTAAGTATGTTAATGTAGTTTAAACTTTGTGAGCTGAGCAGTTCACCTTTGTAATATATGTGTGTGTATAATTTCTGATTTTGTGATTTTTACCTCCTAATCATATAAAGTCCATAGCTATTTCCTGACACTGCGAGTCTAGTGCCTCTTATGTAAAGATTACTCTTTCTAAAGGAGTTACCAGGGTTGTCTGTTTCTTCAAACATCAACACCACTGTTTATCTGTTTCCTTATAGATGCATGGCTGGAAGTAAACATGCAAAACTCTGATAACAATACTGTTTAGAGATAAAGTTTCTTTATTCAGCATCTTAATTTTTATATGTTAAGTACAATTTTCTGTTGGCCTTTGTAGATATCTTCTTGCCTTGTAAACTTACCTCATTCAACCTGTCAGTTTGAAAAGGGTACTTCCACAGAAGGAGAGAAGAGATGCAGATGTCTGTATGTTGGCCTCAAGTCTGATCCCTTGTGCAGTACTGCAGCCAAAGGAGATCAGACAGCCATTGACCATGGCCTGGTATTGGTTGGATAGGTAGGGCCATCGTGTTGCATGAGGACTCCATGATTAATGCAATTTGAATCCATCTGGACTGATAGTGTACAAACTTTTATTGCAAGTGTGACATAATTTAAACTCTCTTCTGGGAAAATCTGGATTTATGCACCTACTGCCTTTCTGTTTTGGGAGATAGATACATGCCACATGGGAGAAAAGAGATCAGGAAACGCTTTGCAGCCAAATGTGTGCATAAGGCACACAGAATGCAATTCATTATTTCAATTTTGTTGTGTTTCTTTTCAATTCACGTAATATTGGTAAGATGTCTCTTGACAAATGGAAGCTGTCTGTTTCTTCTGTCTGGAAAAAAAGGCAATAGTCCCATTTGTTATTTTTCTGGTTTGTTTACTCCAGATATTATGCAACAGTAAAGCGCAGAAACAATCGCTTTCCTTGACTTGCGGAGTTACATAGCATCTGTTTTCTTGCTGCCTTTGCCAAAGCTGAAGTAATCGGTGGAACAAATTCAAATGATATGCTTGTGTGCAACTGACCTGCATGTCACTGTGGGCAGCTTATGGTGCATTTAACTGTAACATTGCTTCACTTGCCTGCTTCTTATTATTTTTTGGTTTGAGTGACTAGTCGAAGGGAGTCCCTAGATTTGATTGCGCATGAAAGAAATTACTGAAAGCTTCATAGCAAATGCATTGGGGAATTTGTTTTAGATTCTCAGGCAATCCAGACAGTCTGAACCTATATGCCTCATTAGTCAAAACAAATTTAAAACTCTTGGTATTAACCTTGTTTATCTTGCAGCCTGCCTTAAAAAATTCCAGTGTATCCATCTGCGCCATACTATTTATAAGACATCCTGTCCTTTAGTGGCCCCTCACAGCCTTTTTGCACAGTAGAAATAAGTTTACAACATCACATATTTTCTTCACAGGCTAACAGCTTTTGTCTTCATGGGCTTGAAATACTCTGATGTACCATATATTTCTTTGCTGCCTTTATGTACGCAGGCTTGCACATAGAGTTTGCTATCCTGGTTCTTCTAACTGCAGTACAGATTTCCACCATGTGCTGACAGGAAAACGAAATAGTGGGACCTTCTAGCCTGCAACTTAGCCCTCCAGACAACAATTAGAGTAGTTTGACTGTAATGTGGAGCTGTTTTGATCCTGGATTTCTTTATTACCTCCTGTACTCTGAAGAGAAGGATGCCTGTTGCAGAGGAGCAGGCAACAGCACCAGCTCTGGACTCTGTCCATCCTGGTGTTTAAACACCCCAGGGAAATCTAATGAGTCTTTTTATTACATTCTGTGTTCACCTGGTCAGACCCTAACCCTCAGTTTATAACTCCAAAATATCTATTTGTCTGAACCATACTCAGTAGAGAATAGTTCTTATGTGGTGGCTGTGAAAGTTGTTGACAGTGCTTGTGACCCTGTAGTGTAACTGAAATATAAAGGATTTAATTAACTCTGAAACTTGCCACCTTAAGCCATCAGTTGAAGTGGTCTCCAGCTGGTGGTTTCCAGGTTGTGACTCTCTGTTTATGCTTTGCTGTCCAATCAGTTTTGCACCCTTATTACAGCTCCTGCATTTCACTTTGACAAAATACCATAACTGTGGAAACAGTCTCTCACATAAGACTGAGCTGAGGACTTTGGTTTTACCTGATTTCTTTCCCTCACCTCAACCACTGTTACCTTCTTTATGCTTTTCTGTTTGGAGAACAAAGCACATGCTGGGTGAGTGGCTGGCTGAGTAGACCTTTTGAGATATCTGCAACAAGGTCAAAGGAACATTGGAAGCTTCTGTCTCTACATCTACATGTGGTGGTCTACTGGGGCCTCTCTGTTGAGTAACATCATTTCCACTGGAAAATGCAGAAAAGCTGATGTTTCTAATAGCAAAACTAAGCAAATATCTTTTATAGTCTTCAAAAATCTAATAACAAAAAAAACCCAAAACTATAAAAATAAGCCAAAAATGTGCAAAGGTTTTCCCCCAAATGTTTTTCCAATTAAGTGTCTCACATGTTGATTTAGTGACTTCACGAGGGTTTTTTTAGGTTTCTAGACTGCAAAACTTAGGATCTTTGAATTATTTTTCCTGCTTCTTCACCCCAAAAGCCACTACTTGTACTTTTGGATTATTATTTATATATAAAATCCTACCAGTTTTGGGCTTGTCAAAATCATATTTTCTTGTAGCTACCACAGTAATCTTTCCTCTTTTTGAATAAGACTTTGCTTGCCAAGGACATAAGTTATATGTTTAAGGCCAAAATCCTGTCAGTGTAGTGAATCCCATTTCTCTCCCTGTGTGACACTTGTTCATAAATACACGCAAATGCTCAATGGACTCTTTTCATTACTTATCACATTCTTCATTTAACTGAGTTTTTTCAGAGAATAGTTGCACTGTTGTAATGGAGTTGGCTCATTTGGTGAATGTGCACTGGAAATGAACCTCAGAAATTACATAACCTTCATGGGATTTAAACAGTGAGTGTTCTTACCTGGATTCACGAATGGAACCCTGCAATTAGCAAGTAAGAGCACTTGTTAATTAGATAAACATTAAATGCTGCAGTAGATGATTTCATCAATATTTTCTGACCATCACTGGAGATAGGGAGGAAAGGCAATTTAATACTGATTGGAGTTAGTAGTGCATTTTCATCACAGGTAGTCATAAATATAGTTGACTGAATAATTCATTGCAGACAATACTCATGAAGAAGCCAGCTCCTTGTTCTCTGCTCCTAGTGATTCACAAGCTTTGCCCACATGAACAGTGTCTGTCAAGCACCATTAAATCCCTGGGGGAAGGACATTCATTTCTGAAAATGTGTTTTACTACTGCTATGTATTTGCAACCAGCAGAGGTAATTTTAATAGGAAATTCACAAACTGCTTACTTTGTCTGTCTCTCATTTAACATTCAATGAATGAACTTGGTCAACTTAAAGGGATGAGGCTAGAACTTTTTGGAGGCAAATAAATTTGGTTGAAAAAGAGTAATTTTTTGAAAAAAGATTTTTTTATTATAAAACTGAGGAGTGGAGGGTATATTGTATAATAATCAAATTATACAATATATCTCAAAGTGAAGAGGTGTTCTATCATCAATATTTCTTCCCCTCCTGGAGCCTAAACTCATAGTAGCTCTGAGTAACTGGAAATGAAAGCTGAGAAGCAAAAGTGAGATTTCTCATATTTTAA
>WBMY01003469.1:115649-129202 GCA_013397315.1 Donacobius atricapilla | reverse complement strand
TAAAGTCACTCTAGGACAATATAATTAGTAGCCTTGATGAGTAGGATTCAGCATCTTTGAAACAGTTAATTTTCTTTACTGCAGCATGTCCCCATGGTACACTGTTGTATTGCTTAAATGTCTTGGCTCATTACTACCGCTGCACATCATTAAGGTCTACTAATGTGCTTTGGTTGATTTTGCGCTGTGCTTCGGCTGTTTTGATAGTTTCCACTTGTATTCTGTGACCACTGGAAAGCATTCTGTGATCTGCAAACTATAATCAGGCCAGGATTCAACTTCATGAGAGATGTCTTCTCTTTCTGGGACCAACCAAGATATCTGCTCTGCAGAATGTGTAGTCTACACATAATCTGAAAAGTGAGGAACTTGAACATAGATTTGTAGGTCATGAAGTTTTACTGCTTAATCAAGTTCTAGAAGTGCAGGGAGCTAATCTGCATTTTGACTTTTCTGTGTAGTTAGATCACTGCAAAAGCCAAGCTGCTATTGATAAGCCCCTTTTCCTGTGAAACAGAAGTGTCTTAATGATGTAGGTGTGAATTAACTTCTGAAGGTCCTTTTAAACAGGAAAAAGAATAGATAATGTAGGCTTCCCTTGGTAGGTGCACTGAAAGAGATCTGACCTGCCTGGGGAGCACACTGTTGCTCTTGCGATGAGTTAGTTACAGACAGAGATTAATGTCTGACTTGGTCACATTTTCTCCTTCTGTTTCCTCAAAACTAAGATTTCCAAAAAACCTGTCTTTCTAAGTCAAATGTGTTGGAGTACATATCCTTACATGTGAAAACCATAGTCCATGTAGTCTAGGACTGTTTAAGGTGCTGTCTTTCAAGAAATGTAAGCTCTTATTTCACTTTGTTACAATAGGTTAGCAACTAGTACATAAATTACATGGTAATAAAAGGTGTCTTCTCTTGAAAAGAGAAGGAACCTCAAAACATTGAAAATAATCTGTTCTTGTCTTTTATACATAACAAAAATGAAATGCTAATTTTTACTTTTATTCCTTGCTGGCCTAGTTTACTTTATGCAAAAGAAATGATCTGTCATTAGCAGAGAAGAGTAGATGCAGCAGCTGTTCTGAGCACATTGATAGTCTGAAACGTTTTTTTGCTGTTACTAGGAAAACATGTCTTTCTGTCTTTAACAAAATGGGTTTTCTGTGTAACAGTATCAATAATTATGAAACAAGACAGAGTAAGTCATTAAGATGAGTCAGAAGACAAAAGTCTAGGTTCAAACAACCTGACGCCTTTGAGTGTATTTTGGTTCATATTTAGATTTTGAAAGACAGTTTGAGGAAATCAGACTTCGACTAAAATGGAATGAAGAGCTTAGTCTTCATCTCAAAAGAATAAACCTGGGCTGTTTTGGGGAACTGAAGCTTTTTGTTCTGAAGACCTTGACTATCTAAAACTTGTTAATGATTTCTGTGACAGAATGGCATAGTGAGGAATAATGTTAATGTCAAATGCTCTGTTTAAAGTAAATGAAGTATTTCTGGCAGGAGCTGTGATAAGGGGATATGCAAAGTGCTTATGGTGAAACTTGTGATGCAAAAATTTGGGCAAGTTGCTTAGATGTGCTGTGTTCTTCTTCCTCTCTTGCATCTGCGTCCTTAATTAGTACAGGATTCAGTAATTACTAGTGTTTTTAAGGACATGTAGATCTATGCAGCAGTGGAGGTATAAAGTTTATTGAAGTTGTTGCATTAAAATATCTGCAATTCCTAAATACCTATGTACCTGTACAAAGAAGCCTTTGGACTTATGTGGAGCCCTGTGGAAGTTTGTTTCCTTGGTGCCTCAGTATAACATAGAAGTGAGTATATCAACATTACGGAAATTTTTGACTTTAAAGCATATTTCAGCTTCAATATCCATAAGGTTGGTATTTCAGTCATAACAAAATGATCATATGCAACAGCATTGTAAAGACTTCTTATTGGAGAATATAAGAATAATGTGTGTGGTTTTTATTTCTTCTTATTTCTTTTCATTTCATTTTATTTCTTTAATGCATCTGTGTGTTTTTTGTGTTTCTTTTTCTCTTTAGGCAGTGGGCCATCTGATTGCTGCAATACTGAAAGAAAAAGTTTCTTTGCAGAAGATCAGACAGGCTTCTGACAAGGTTTTTTTCACTTTCCTTTACTCTCTCATCCTTATGTGATTATTCTATGTTCTTTTTCTAGGTTTTCCCATTCTCCACTGTGTGATTTTAATACAATTCTAGAAGTTAAATAAGGTAGTTATCAATATGTATCTGGGCATACAGAAACAGTTAAACTCTGGCGTCAGAAGAGCACTTTTATTTCCATTATGAGATTTAATGGCAGAAGCCTTAATCCTGCCTAATCCCTATATTTAGCTATGTTCAGTTTAAGAGAGTTTAATTTAGTTATGTTACTGAGAGTGAAATACATAGACTGAGACATTGTCTTCTGAGTTGGAAATTTGTTTACATTGCTATAAAAATGTCAAGAAGTATGGCATTTCACATACCTGCATTGGTGTTATATTTCATATCAGCTAACTAGAGCTTGTATTTCTGCAGGAGAGAGCAGGGTGTAAAGGCATACATTGCATTTTAAGTGAGTCAAGCTCACTTAAGTGCATGTCTTGTTAACGAAGAGGTATATGGAGTGTTGGCAATTGCAAGTGTAACAGCAAATAGGAGAGGTGTTAGTTAGGATTTGCTCCTCTGGATTTTCTCCCCAAAAGCTGACGTGACCAGAAACGAATAGAAATTGATCTGTGGAATTTTATTCCACAGTCTGGGGACTTCACCCTGACAAACCCAGACCTAGAAAGTGCTAAGTTTTGATGTGAGAGAGTATTGAAGTTGTATAGTTTATCTAACAGAAGCTCTTCCATAGACCTGATCATAATCATGTTCCCATATCATGTTCTGTTTTGAGCTACGAGCTGATATTTTCCCCTTAATGCTGCTTATATGAAGGTATTAAACTGAAATATAGCAGCTAAAATACTAGGAAGCAGAAGATTGCACTGGTTAGACATTGCAGACTCCCTTTATATTCAAGAGCGTTTTGCAGTGTTGGTTGTTTTAAAACCTTCCTTGTTCTTCAGTTGGAAGTCACAAAGTCAGCAAACTAATCTGTGAATACTAATTTATCATGGAAACCAGCAGCAGTTTTAATGGTTACTGGCAAATCCTCATGCTTACTAGCAAATAGAAATTTATGTGTTTAGTAAAGATGACTTACCTTTGGATAGCCCTTTGTACACCTGTCTTTAGCTGTCTGTGCTACACCTTGGTGTGGACACAGCTTCTCATGGCAGTTTCTGAGTTGTCTCCAATTGCATCCTTATTTTTTAAATCAGGAAACTGGTGATAACCTGCCTGTGGGTGCCCTGTCTCTGGATGTGTTCAAAGTCAGGTTGTATGGGGTTCTGGGCAACCTGACAGTGAGCAGCATCCCTGCCCATGTCCCAGAGTTGGAACTAGATGGTTTTTAAGGTTACTTCCAACACAAACTATTCCGTGATTCTGTCTGCATAGGCACAGCTGAAGAATTAATCTGCATTACCTTTTCGTCAGAGACAGTAAATGTTATGCCCTACCATGGGCCTAGACAGCAGAGGGCAAAAAAGTAGGAGCTGTCCCTGCAAAGACTTATCACAGGAATCGAATCTGTTCCCCTGCTACCTCTTGTGCTCTCTAAGGCTTCAGGAGAAGCAGTTGAGCTGGTTTTTATTTAAGAGTGTGTTTGAGATGAACGAAGATAAATCATTGTGAGCCTTCTCATTACTTTTGTCCCATGCTTTTGCCTTCAGACTCCTGCTCTGAACCTGCTTTGGGAGAAATGCTGCAGTGAGAGTGTTGCCTTGCGAACAGCCTGCTGTGAGGGCTTGGTGGCACTTGTGGTGGAGAAACATGCTGAGCTTGACTACGTTCTTCATGGAGCTCTCAACCTAATTCCCTCAGCAAGGTATTGTTTGGTTGCTTAATTTTTGTCACCTGGTTATCAGTCATTGCTTTCCCCTTACAAATACAGAGGAGGAGAAGGAGTTCTGTGTCAGTATCTTCAGATACACCATGGCATTAAGGACTGCTACTGTACTGCCACTCTGCTGAAGGATGTTGCTTTCACCTTTGCTATGTGACAGTGTGGGTCTGGCATAAGAACTCATAGAGTATTCTATGGATGTAAGCTGAAATTGTTAGTAGTTCAGGCTAGTGCTCTGAACTTTGAACTGTGGAACCTCAGAAGTCAGTGAACTGCTTGGTTTTGTTGCCCCTGTCATAGAAAGGGGAAAGAAAATGGCACTGACTTCCATTATGGGGAAGTATGTTGTGGTTTAACCTTAGAGAGCAGTCAAGACTCACGCAGCTGCTCATTCACTCCCCCACCAGTAGGATTAGGGAGAGGGTAAAAGGTGGAAAACCTGTGGGTTGAAATAAGGAAAGTTTAAGAGGGAGAGTGAAAGCTGTGTTCACAAGTAAATCAAAACAAGGAATTAATTTGCTGCATCCCATGGGGAAGCAGGTGATCGGCCATCTGCAAGAGAGCAGGGCCCCATCGCAAGTAATGATGACCTGGGAAAACAAATGCCATCACTCCAAACACCCTCTCTCTTCCTCAATTTTATGGTATTGATCATGATGTTGTATGGTCTGGAATGTCTCTTTGGTTACCTGGGGTCACCACTCTTTGCTCTGTCTTCTCCCAACCTGCCAGGAACCCCCAACTTCTTCCCCAGTGTGGCAGCATGAAAAGCAGAAAAGGCCTTGGCTGTGTGTAAGTCCTGCTCAGCAATAACAAAGATATCTCTATATTATCAACCCTGTGTTCAGCACAGATATAAAACACAGCCCCATACCAGCCATTGTGAAGAGAATTAACCCTATCCCAGCCAAAACCAGCCCAGAGGGAAATAACTTCATCATCTGTCAAAAAAATGGTTGCTCAACTGAAGTCACCATAATAATGTGTGTTGGGATTAGAGATGCTACAGTCTGTTTCCTTGTCTGCTGAGGAAGAAATCAGTTTACTTTGAAGCTACTGCCTCCTACACAATTCTTGAAATAGAATGCTTACATTTTGTAGTGGTCTTTTGATCTGGATTGCCTGTCCAACATACTGAGAAAATGCAGTTGTGAGGGAAAGAGGCACTGTGCATAACATTTAGAAATAGGAAGTCAAATGATGATTAGGGAGAAATTTCCATTCAAATTTACCAACCTTAAGTTCCCTTTTGACTGCTAAGTGGATTTCTTCACCAGGCTGTGTAATTCGCTTGCTAGAGACTGGTAGAGTTGTTTTTAGCCAAACCAGCTATTTATATCTATGCCGGTGATATGTTATGCTGGTGGATGGACTTAGCACAGAGGTTGCAAGAACCATGCTATCCAAGACGTTCTTCATCCCTTCTCACCTTCACATAATCAGTTTTACACTAAGGTTTCTCATATCCAGTCTGAGCCAAAGGTGAACTTAGGTTTGAGTAAACTAGTGAAATGCTTAAAAACTTTTTCTAACCTTGTGACTTGCTTGTTTACAGCTAGGATCTTGCTGTGCTGATGCTAATTCTGTGCTGGGTTTGCTATAAATGGCTACGGTTTCCTAGAGGAGGTTCTGTAAATACGTTTTTATAATATGGGTAATGTCTGCAAACCGCTATCCTCCAAATGACAAAGTTTTGGGGTTAAGGGAGGAGTCTACATAAATGTAAGTTTAACAAAGTAGAAGTACCTGTGCTAAGACTCTGAGAACCTGAGTCCTGCGGCATAAGGTGGAGTACAAGTTTTATTAACTATGACGCCATTATGATTTTTTGTCTTTTCTTTTTATATACCTTTTATGTATTCTCAGTATTCTTAGCATACATAGTTGAAGTTCTTTAATGTGGTATCTTAGCTTAAGTCCTGGTTTTCTGCCTGGCCAGAAAACCAAACATGCTAAAGGCCTCACAGTTGGGGGCCAGAAAGCTTTACATTATCTTGAAAAACCAAGACCCTGTCTAGAACATATTTTGTAAACTAGGCTCAAGCCCATCTTGGGAGGGAATACTTTAGAATAGGGAGATGCCACGGCCTTAATTTAAGCTCCTTATTGGGGAATCTTTGTCAAATATGCTAATTTGCAAGGTCTGTAAAATTGTATACGCAGCATACTGTGTGTGCATTTTGGCGTATTCCACCATGACGAATTGTTGCACCTAAGGATCCTTTTTAATTAGCGAGGTAAAAATCCTTTTATCCCTTAATCGTGTCTGGTTCATAATTCTAGGACTAGGAAAAAGGCATCAGCTGTGGCTTGCAGACTAACAAATTTGAATTTCCTGTTCAGCTAGGGTTTGTTGCAGTATCAACAGTTTATAACGTAATGAAATACTACTGCAGCTTTGTACTTCAGAAAATAAAAAGTGTAAAATGGGATATTTTGGACTAAGTTAACCTTATAAACAAATTCAGAGTTACATATTGAGTTACAGGGTTACATACGATCTGCCCCATTTCTACACTATTTGAACTTTTCAAAACATTTTTTTCATGTGTGAAACCAAGGCATGACTGATTGATTACTAAGCGCTGGCAAATTACCTAGTAACCTTTTGTATATTTTTGGCTTCTTTCCCACTGCTGCCTGCTCCTCCCCGAAGCTGCTACCCTTCAAACCACATACACTGTGGATTGCAAAGCAGGGTGTATGTTGCCTAACCGCAAAAGTCTGGTTTAAAATGCCTATAGCCTCAGGGGCTCATTAAACTGACAATTTCAGATTGCCTCTTTTCAGTGCTAGTACTTTTTTTTTTTGCCTTGCCTTAAAATTGTAGTCTGCAATCCGTTATTCTGTTCCCTGCCAAATTTTCATCTGTGTGGCTTTGCAGTGTTTGGTACACAGTGTTGCTAAAACAAAAACTAGCATCCAGTGGCAGCTAGCAGAAAGGCATTTGCAACCCCTGAGCACTTTAAATGCTGAATGGGGTTAGGTGTATATTTTATTGGCAAAGACTACTCGAGGCATTCTTGCTTCTCTTCTGTTACAATGAATTTTGCAGGGGCTAAGTGCACCTGCTGGATTCTATTTTGTCAGGTCTATCAAATTATGCACACTAGAAAAGATGTTTTGGCAGAGATGAAGATCTCATGTTTATCTGAGTTAACTTGTGCAATTCACAATGCCTTCTCATTTTATATGTTACTGCACTGTAACTGGCTCTTAAGACTCAGTGTTTCCTTTGATGCCCTAAGAGTTTAAACTTCAAGGAACATCATATTTACATGCATGTTTGTGTGTTTATGCATATACAGGAGATACGTTTACATATGTAGATAATACATGTGTATTTTCATATGTTTTTAGGATTGGTTTTCAGCATTCTATTTAGGTGATGATGGGAAAACACTGCCTGTGTTCAGTAATGAACAAGAATACTACTGAAAAACCTGTGAAACAATTAATTATTGTAATCTTAAAGAAACTGTCAGAAAGATTTCTGTGTAAATGCATGTTTTCAGAATGTTTTTATTACTGAGCATCCATGCCTGTAGGAGATGGTAAATGGGATGGAAATCCTTGCAGTATGACATGCCTGTGTGTTGCTTGTGTTCAGGAGGTTAGTGCAAAGCCTAAGGCATCTCTTCTCTTCCTGCTTCCTGCTTGGGAATTAGGACCAGGAATACAGAAGTTTCAGAACATGAAAGATGGTTTTCCTACTGAGTGTTTAAGGGTTTGGTTTTTTCCCTCCTTGGTGCAGTTCCCTTATTGAAGCTGGGAAATACACTTGCAAATCCCCATTTCACTGGCTTTTTCTAGTATTGAAGAATCTAAAATGTTGTTCTCTCTCTCCCTCCCCTACACTCATCCAAAAATCTCCTTCCTCCTCTGTGTTTTAGGTTGAGTATATTGGGATTTAGAAGACTGCAGCACATCTTCCTGTTAGTTGCTTTGGAGCAGAGTTCCGTCGAACCTCAATGTCTTCTTGTATTGTCAGATTTCAGTATTTTGAGAGCCAGGTGTCACAACAGCCAGTCATTTTAAAGATTGCAGGCACACCTTATAAGTAGTCCATTTTTTAAAGAGAGAGAGAAGTACAAGCATATTCTCTCACTTTTGATTTGGGTCAATGCTTTCCAGCATTTCCAGCACAGAGGAGAGAACACAGTACTTTGCCTGTATCTGAACTATAAAAGTAAGCATTTAATGGTGAGGAGATCCACTGTAGGACTTTCTAAATGTCCCCTGGTGTGCCATACCACCTTATGGAAAAGAGTCTGTCTGCAAGTGGTGACAAGTATGATAAAGTTACAAGGGCTATTTGCCTTGTATTCCCATTCTTGTAATATATGGTAGAAGCAACCTGTCAAAAGTTTTAATTGACGTGTTAATATTCTCTTTGCTGTTTTGCTCATTATGTGAGAAGGAAAACAAAATCACATAAATATACAATTTGCCCAGAACTGTGTGGGCATATGTTAAGAGGTCCTTAAGTAGAACTCCAGGTCTCAAGTGTCAATTCTGTTCCTTCTCTTCTGTACAAATCAATTAATGTAGCTGCATACTTGACAGTAACTCAGTTCTTTTTGTCAACAGGAATGTGCATGGTTTAGTAAAAACTATTTGCAAGTTAATACAAATTCAAGCTATTCAACTGGGAAAAGATGGAGATGAGTCTGTTTGGAGTCTGTATGGAATCAGGTTAGTTTTGCATTCCTTTATTTAGAAACAATAATAACTTTCTGTCTGATTTCCAGAAAAAAACAAGGAAATTAAGTTAATACTGGATTTTGATATACCAGTTAATACTGGGTACTCTTTTTTGTGTGTTTTGCATTGTTCACACTGTGCAGGTAGTCAAGTGCTTGGTACAGGCTGCCCACAGGGGTTGTGGAATTTCTGTCCTTGGAGATAACAGAACCTGACTGTGTGTGATACTGGGTGGTCTTTACTAGCTGACTGATTGAGCGTGTGGGTTGGACTGGATGATCTGAGTAGGTCCCTTTCAATCTAAATGATGATTTGATTCCGTGATTTTTTTTTCTTTTTTGGTTGAAAGTTTTAAGGAGTTTTTTAATACAAGGATAAGATTGCCACCATAAGCTTGAAAAGGGACAGTGGCAGTGAGCCATTGGGAGTGAGGAAATGGAAGGCAAGACAAGGGGAAGAAAACAAGTACTAGTACTTGTTCAAATACTGGATGATTTCTAATAATTCTTTTAATAAGTATTTTATTTTAAGGCTATGAATCACTTCCTTCTCACTTGATTTTCCAGCTTTATTCTTATTTTAAAAGTCAACTTCCCAAATGTCTTTGCTGTTAAGATAATTGACATGTAAAAATAAAATACTTAAAGATGCATGTAGAGCTACTTACATAAAGCTTCTTGTCATGCAATAGCAGACTTTTGAAGAGGATATCCTAGTGACTTCATCCATCTCTTGAGAAACCATGAGTCAATACTGACATTAAAAGCCTCTGTTGTGTCTTTTCTGGAGAACAGAAAAGCTTGGTAGATGTCATGAATGCTTTTCAAGTTACTTTTTATGCAGTTAAGAGGTATCATTTTAAGAGGCTGTAGCTGTAATGGCTTAAGGATATAAAATGCATTATTTGAGAGAAAGGAATCGTGTTTAATTGAGCAAAATGAAACAGTGAAGAAAAGTGAAACAGGCTTTGGAGTGCTGGATGTGTTTGTATCCCTGAAATCCTGCTTGCATTTGTTTTTGTGGCTGTATCAGTTCTCTTTACAAAATCCCTACCTAAATAGAGCAATTTTAAGTGAAAAGGCAGGTAATGAAGACAGAATTCTTCTGGAAACTTTTTTAAAAGCTTCTGGTAGAAGAAACTAAGTTGAAGGAGATTAATTCTGGCTTTGTACGAAAAAGAGGATTGGTGGGATGTGGCTGGAATAAAGAAATAGTGTCTGCCCAATATTACATTTTTTTCACACTCACTAAAAGAGAAATTACTGGTAACATATAATGAAGGTGAAATTTGGTAATTCTGAATAGTATAAAGTAAAGCAATAGAGAACTGAAAATAAGAAGCAGACCTTTATTTAGCCAATATGTTTTTTGTTTTCCGTTTTGGTTACAGGTAACTTTAATGAAGAGAAATGATTGCTTGACATAGGGTCAGAACCCTGAGATTTTGAAACCTGACTACTGGTTTTTAGTGTACAGAACAACCTATCTATTCATTGTTATGTAACAATTTTGTAGTTGTACTCCATGAAATGCCATTAAAACTTGACTTTTTGTAAGGGATAGAAGAATGTATACAGTAGCACACCAGCAGTAATCTCCCATTACAGTTTTCCTGTATTATCCTGTCAACTGTGTAAAAGTATATGGAAATCATCAATGAAGAATTAAAATGCAGCAGTACATTCTCAAGTGGTTTGCTATTGTCACCAGTATTACAGGATAAATAAATGTGGTTTAGGCCAATGTTAATTCTGGACAATAGAATTAGTTTTATAATACAACTTCTTGGGATGACATAATATCATGATCAGTTCCTGAAAAGAAGTGGAACAAAATTAATGTCTTGCAGATTTGCACATTTTATTATGTAGTGTGTTTCTGGGATGGAATTAGCTTCCTCCAGATCAGCCATCTGCAGCCAGAACAGTGTTGATAACACACCAGTGTTTTGGACACTGCTGAGCAGTGCTATCCCTTCAGCCCATTGCAGTCCCTCAAAAGGCCAGTAAGGGAGGGCTGGTCAAGACTTTGGGAGGGGACATAGCCAGGATAGCTTACTCAATCTAACAAAGGTGTACTTCCTACTGTATGATACTGTGCTCAGGAATGAAGGTAAGAGGAAGGAGCTGAGACTGGATTCATTGTTAAGGTGTTTGTCTTCCAAAGTAACTGCTGTGCATAATGAAGCCCTACTGTGCAGAAAGTTGCTATGCATTGCCTGTTGATGGAAAGCAAAGAATATTTTTTTTCCTTGCTTTCTTTTCTGACCTTTGCTTTTCTTTAGTAAACTGTCTTTTATCTTGGCCCAGGAAGGGCTCCTGTTAGCATTCTCAGTGCAGGTGATTTATGATACACATGCACAAAAACATTGAATATGACTTTTCTGAAAGCAATTAGCCCTTTTTTATCAACTAGTATTTTATGATATTGTTAATGATTCATCATGCATGATTTTCCTATTTTAAAGTTATAGACAACTGCTACTTTTATGAATTCAAGATTCAGAACAGGTAGCAAAATGCTTTAATATGCATATTTGATGAAATAAAGCGCTGTTCCTGAAAGGACCAGCTTTCTGAAAGGATCAGGGTCACATCTACATGCACAGAAAGGTATGTTGACTACAGACATTGTTTCTTCATACAGAAAAAAAGTCTGTCGCTGAATTTGTTCTTTAAATCAGATTAGTGCTCACTTTGGTTCAGATGTAACAAAAAAGCTCAGATGACCTAAAAGTTGAAAATAATGTATGTTTTACTGTTACCAGTCACAAAGATTCATCTTTGTTTGCCTCAACATTTCCATATTATGAGTGGGTAACCACTGTGTTTTCTTGTGTGTTTTGCTTTATCCTGAACCCACTAGCAGTAATTTAGGGTAGTGGTGCTGTAATGTCATTTAAAAATGCATGTTTTACAGTGCTGTTCTAGCAATTCTTAAGATGGTGCTGACAACAGATTGCATCTATACACCTCATTTTTCTTACTGCTAATTGCATTATCAAGTGGAAGATTTTTGGTTTGCACTTTTTGGTGTTTCATTATTAATCACTGTTCATTGTGGAGCTTAGCTGACTTCTTTCATCGTGCAGTTTTACTAGTTTCAGAACATACAAGATCTGTAAGAAAAGATCTATCTTTTTCTAGATAGTAAGCCATTTTAATTTGAAACTTGATGTGTCAGGTGCTGACTTTAGGAAGGTTTCCCTGGCTTTGTTGTCATTGCAGCATTTAAATGATAACTGGAGACATACTCTCTTGATTTTAAAATATGACAGTTATTGAAGTAAGAAACTGCTGTAACCCTATATCTCTTCACAAAGTCTGTGTACTTTCAAAGTCCTGGCATTGCATGTGGACAGTATTTCTGCCTTACTGCCTGATAAGATGTTGCTGGATTCAGGTCCTACGCAAGTAACAACTTTCTTGCCTCTTGCATGCTGTCATCTTTGGAAAGCTGCAATGAAGCAATGACCGTAGCTTTTTTAGTTTTTGTGCACAGATTGCAAAAGACTCTAGTAAAATATTTACAGAATTTATGAAGGTGGACATATGAAGAATGTTAATGTAAGTTGACAAATTTTTGGGAAATGAATGTGAGAAATGACAGGCTTCTAGCCCCAAATATGAGGGCCAGACCTGTAATATGCATCTTTTGTGTTCTTCTTTGATGAAGAAGATGAAGTATCTGTTTTCTGAACAGGTTTCAAGTACTCAGTCCATAGTATCAGCCAGCTCTCTGAAAGAACTTTTGTCTTAAGATTATTTATTTGCCTGAAAAGAAACACATCTTCAGAAGAAAAATTATTTGACAAGCAAAGGGAGAACCAGTATAAAAAACCCTGTGTTTTTAGCTGTGTTGTAATCACAACAAAGCAAAGAAATGAGAGTCTTAGGTATGTAAATACTCTGCAACCGGCTTTCATAGTTTGGTGGGCCTTTCATTCAGTTGATGGCTATGTAATTCTTTGACTATCTTCACAACCAGTCAGTTGCCTAGGACTCAAAAAATGTTAACATTGAGAATATAAAATAAACATAATGAGAAACACTTGTTTTAGTTTAAGCGTATGTCTGCTAGATGATGTTTCTCCATAAATCCTGTCTTGCTAGGCATAGCATAACTCTAAACATTCCTGATTATAGCAGGTTAAGTATTACCTCTTTAGCTTAGCTAAGGAAAACTTTAATGTACCATCATAGTGTGCGTTTCGAATTTGCTATGTAATGAGAAAAATTAGATTTTTCTTCTTTTATGGTGTTCTTTCAGATTGTAATGGGTTAAAATTCAACAACCGGGCAGAAACGCCAAAAAGGTAGTGGTTATCACATTCACCGAATTTTCATTTTAGTGGAATAGGATTAAAAGAAAAGCAAAACAGGTTCAATTTAAAAATAGAAACAGATTTATTAACATACACTAAAGGTAAACAAACAAAAAACCAACCACGAAACCTCTCAAAAACAACCCCCCTCCTCCCTAGCAACAATCTACTTTTCCACAAAAACAATGCAAAGAGACAAAACATCAGAACTCTTAAGTCAGTAGCACTTAATAAAATAGTCTTTCATTCAGTCTTTTGAGAGAGACAAGTCCCTCCTGATTCTTCTGGTAACTTTCCAGAAGAGACACAGTCTGTTTGTGGTTTCCAGCTCCCACTAACGCAGCCCGCCCGACACTGCATTCGTGAGCTTTCCCAAATGCAGCCTTTCATATGACTACATAAGGGCTGTGGACTTAAAACACGGGGTTTCACCTTTTAAAGATGCACAGCTTCACAATAAAGGACTTCTTATTCTTCACTGGTGACAAGGCTCCAAGACATCTCAATAGGATCACTGCATCAATTTCTACTTCAACATCCATTTCAGAAAA
>WBMY01003469.1:97881-111470 GCA_013397315.1 Donacobius atricapilla | reverse complement strand
TACAGGCTGAGGGAAGAGTGGCTGGAAAACAGCATAATGGAAAAGGACCTGAGAGTGCTGGTTCACAGCAGCTGAACATGAGCCAGTGTGTGCCCATGTGGCCAAGAAGGCCAAGGGCATCCTGGACTGGATCGGAAATAGTGTGGCCAGCAGGTACAGGACTAGGAAAGTGCCCATGTACCTGACACTGGTGAGGCTGTGCCTCAAACCATTTGTCCGGTTCTGGGCCCGTCATGACAAGAGGGAAATGGAAGTGCTCGAGCAAGTCTGGAGTAGGGCAGTGGAGCTGGTGAGGGGTCTGGAGCACAAGTCTGATGAGGAGCAGCTGAGGGAGCTGGGGGTGTTTAGCCTGGAGGAAAGGAGACTGTGGGGTAACTTTACTGCTGTGGCTGAAAGAGGTTGTAGCCAGGTGGAGGTCATCCTGTTCACACAAGTAACAAGTGGCAGGATGAGAGTAAATATGCTCAAGTTGCATCAAGGGAGGTTTAGATTGGCTGTTAGGAAAAAATTCATCGTGGGTTTGTCAACCATTTTAACAGTCTGCACAGGGAAGTGGTGGAGTCACCATCCCTGGAAGTATTCAGAAAGACCTGTGGATGTGGCCCTTGAGGACCTTGTTTAGCAGTGCGCGTAGCAGTGCTGGCTGGACTTGAACCTAAACAATTCTTTCATTCTGTATTTGTTACTGTATTGACTGTCAGCTTTATTTGATTGTTTTAATGATGTCAAGGACAGCTTGTATTCCTAACATGGTCAAGCCGAAAAATTTGTTCTATGATAATATTTTACTGGGAAGCCATGCTGGATAAAAGAGTTCCTGTTTCACGTAATTGTAATTAAGACCATTCTTCAAAAACTGGTAAGTAAGGGATGGCTCCTCTTCACTGAAATTATGTTCTACGTGTTTCAGAAAGATATTTCTGAGTGGTCTTGTCCAAATACTTCTTCAGAATGGCACGTTAGTCTATCATAACATTCAGCAAGGAAAGTCACTTTCCTGAATAGATGAGGAAAAAAAAAATTAGGTGTGTTATAACCTGCAGATCCATCCTGAGTCTTTTAAAAATCACACTTTGAAGTATGGTTACTGTATTGGGTCTCGTGACAGTACTTAGTTGTGGTAAATCCAAGTTCTTTTGTGAGATTTAGTAATGTCCTACTCAACACCTTTCTGTTAATTGGGTCTTGTGAATTTTTGCAGGTAATGTCACATTTCTTGGGTTTCCTTGTTGTTACAGTAGAAAGCATTCATGGCAAACTTATTTCTTGAACTGCAGGGCAGAGGGCTCATGTGTTGGCATAATGGCTTCATTCCTAAGATACCTGTATTGTGAACCATCCCAGTTACGGGAATGTGCTGAACTGCGAATGGGTTTACTTAAGATCTTACTGCAGCCTCATGGGCCAAAGCACAAAGAAGCACCCTCCATGCTGGAATGTGAGATTCTTCAACTTCTGTGTGATTTGGTTCCACACTTGCAGGTACAGTTGTTGCCTGACCCTGCCTTTTTCAAACAGATATTATCAAAACAGCGATAATATTATTGTCTTCCAAGTGTGCAAATTTAGCATTATTTGCCATTTTTTGTAGATCTTATTTGTTGGTAATATATAAATCTAACTAACTGTCTCTTTCTGGTAGAAGATAAAACTTGTTTTGTTCAAATCTGATACACATGTTAAGATGGAAATTGAAACACTTCTACCATAATTACTTCCATCTAGTTGCTCAATAAACATACAGTAAACTTAGAAAGACAGTAATGAGAAAATTTTGTTAAATGGCAAGATTTTTTCAAACCATTCAATTTTAATTTAAAATGGATAATAATAAAATTTAACAAACTGCATGAGAAGCATGATCTAGTTACTTCTAGATATTTCTTTCTCACTCTTTGTAACAGAGTAATTAGTGGATCTGAACACAAAATTCTGGAATATGCTGAAGGTTTTGAATGTTTTTTTAAGTTGCACAGTGATATATGATAGGAGCTAGGGATTTAATCTTTAGGCTTTGGTTACAGGCCTGGGATGTTGGTTTAACTTAAATTCTCCGCTTTTCTTCATGCTTTACTGTGATATCAGTTAAGCTTTTTTGTACCGATCTTTTCCTTCTTCTTTTAATATTAGGACAACAGCTTCAGATATATTCAGCCAAACATGAGGTTCTTTGTCCTTATTGCTATGGAGAGAGGATTCATTAATATGAGTAATGTAAAGCTGAGTAGGCTTCTTGTAAGGATATTTAGTATCATATTCCTGCTATGGCATTTTACTAGAAAAGTTTTCTTTGTACTCACAGCTACTTTCCACAATCTTTTGGAAGACATATAGCTTGTGTTATACATATTTATCTTGATTCAGGTCTATTCAGTATGATGATGGGTACATGCTGACCTTTTCTAGTCACAGAGAGATTTCTGATTTTGTCTTGATTTTACCTGAGCTTCAGTATAACATTGTGTCTTGAATGTATGACCAAGCTTTAAACTTGGTAACATTTAGCCATAAAAATGGCACTGAATAAACTTATAAAAGTAGTTATGAACCTTTCTTTCCTTCATACATGTTGGTACTTCTTTTTTTTTAAACAGGAAATTAGTTGGTTATTTTTCAAACTTGTATTAATACTTGAACATTTTTGTATTGCCTGAGATACAACTTTCACAATGGAAGGTACTTACCTCAAAAACCCTGTTAGATGGACTGTTTTATAACCTGTCAATTCCTTCCTCTTCTTTCTCTGAACGTCAGATTGTTCTTATTCTTTCATTTTAACGTAGCTTAATTTAATCCTGTGTGTAATACAAATGCTGGAATGCTTCCTTGTCATTTTGTCTGACAGCGTCAACCAAATTGTCAGAAGTACAGCTCTTCATCTGTAGACTTTTCTGCTGATGAATTCACTGGCATGAGATTTCTGATTAGAGCAGATTATGTATAGAATGAAAAAGCAATAAAAGTCAAGGTGCTATGCTTAATGCTGGCTCCAGAGTTTAGATTGGAAGTGCATTTGTCTGAAAGTAGAATTTTCAAGAACAGGAGCACTGTCATCCAACACGTGGGGACTTTGAGACAACCTGCTTCTTGAAACCTCTTTAGCTGGCTTTCAAATATGGAGATACCTCTTTTGGGTATCAGACTTCAGCTTTTAGTTTTTGTGGTAGTTAGATTGCATGGTGTTCTAGAATTGAGTGACACTGCTGCCTTTCTCTTTTGAAACAAATGCTAAAATCTTGGTTATGGTACAAAGGAAATATTGTAGAGCCAGATGTTTCTGTTATAAGAATATTCACCTGCTTGATGAAATCCCCAGACATTTTTTTGTGTTGTTATGGGAACCCCAAGAACTGAATTAATTGCTGTTCTTTTGAGTAAAAAGGGATTTTTCTCATCAGCTATCAAGCAATGTTTTAATTCCTTCACATGTTTCTCATTTTACTTCAAAATATCAAATAGCAGTTCATAAGTTGTTTTTTTCAGGGAAGTTGGATAAGGGATTCCTGGCATTAGTTTATGAAGATGTTTCTTGAAAGATTTAGTATTATATGGAGTAGAAACATAGCAGAATTTATAGAAGTAATTCTAAGTTCTGTGTAGATAGGGAAGGGCAACTAAGTCATCGTGTTTAGGCTTTGTTTTGTTTTAACCACTTCTCTGCAGCTTAAAGACTTACTGCAAGTTACAGAAGCATTGTTTTTCCTGCAAGAGCTGTTCCTCAGCCTACTACGCTATCCTTTGTTTTGGAAAGTTCAGTTATCCCAGCTTAGTCTGCAACTGCTATGCTTCTGTGAAGTGTGTTTAAATGTAACTGGAGAATGCTCATCTTTGATCTCCCTAATAGAGGACAACTTTGAG
This sequence comes from Donacobius atricapilla, assembly GCA_013397315.1. Taxonomy (NCBI): domain Eukaryota; kingdom Metazoa; phylum Chordata; class Aves; order Passeriformes; family Mimidae; genus Donacobius; species Donacobius atricapilla. The sequence goes on along the minus strand of WBMY01003469.1, from coordinate 107,612 downwards.
CTCTTAAAAGAGGTAAGATTATTTGGTGAAAATGTAAAATAGTTTTATTAAATTTAAAGATTGTCATGTTTGAGACAGTAGAGACACTTATATGTGACATTTGCCTGCAGGTGACCAGTTTTGATGTCAAAAGTTTCTAATTTTTTTCCCTGGTTGAATCCCTTCAGAAGGCAAAAATGTAACTGGTTCTGTATATATCAATTAATCTCCTAGTGTGGAAATGTGTTTAAAGTGAGTTATAACAGTTAGGACAAAGTAAAAAAATGTTCTAATTACGTAGTTAAAATACTATTTCCACACAGTTATATTCTTCATTGCTCTGTCCCTGCATGTGCGCTTACTGTGGTTCATGAAGATAATCTTGCAAATTTTGGTATCCTGTTTGTTCTGTTTAATGTTACTGAGAAACAAAGGAGACTTGGAACTTTTTTCTTTTTTCCTCTATTCCTCTATAGATATTTCCAGTGGACCAGTATATAATTGGGCTAGCACTTCTACTGCTGCAAACTCCAGAAAGTCAGCAGAAGTCTGTCTTGAGTCTAGGTAAAGCTAAAGCTCTTCTTGTGAAAGAGGAATCCACACTCTTAAAACTGTGTCTTTGTTTTTTCGTATTTATGAAATAAGCACAGCATTCTCCTGGAGTTGGATTGGGTGGTGAAATGGAGTTTCTTTATAAGCAGAATTTTTCCTGGATTTTAAATGTAATGGCAGTAAAAATAATTTTTCCTGCTACACTGACTTTTTCCATTGATGTTACTGTATTTTAAGCTCCCTGCTGTCTTGGAGTTTATTGGTTTCATCTTTGAGCCAACAGGATATTCTTAGCTGATGTTCATGCATCCTGAATGGTGTCTTATTACAGGTGTTGAGAGCAGGTGTGACAATCATGGCAATGTTTAGCCATGCTTTTGACTTAGTTTTGATTAGTGTAGTTATTCCAGTAAAAACAACGGTCTGTGCTGCATTCTGTTTTTGTATTTTTTGCTGCCATCATGTACTTTGCTATAAGCAACCAAAATACGTGTGTCTCTAAATTAAAAACTACTAAAAAACCTTTACCCTTTATATATACGTATACAGTAAATCTGAGGACCTTTACTTTGTTCAATTAAAGTGTTTCTTAGAAGTGTCTGTGTCATGCCTGAAGGTACCAATGTTCATTCGGTTTTTTTTCCTCCTTGATCTTTGTTTTTCCTCAACTTCTCTTAAATAGCCTACAAGCTCCTTTCGTGTTCAGAAACCCAGGACATCTCAACCACAGCCCTTACTTTGGTGATGCCTGTGCTACAGGTCTTATCTTCTACAACAGTTGGAGACTGCCTATCAGGGGATGTTTCTGGAACGACCAGGCAGCAGCTGGCTGTAAACCTTTTGAGAATATTAAAGGAGAAAAGTGTGAAGGATAAACAGGAATTGGTAAAGTGATAATGTTTCTTTCCTTTTTGGGGAGCAGGTAAGGGAGGCATTTAAAATTTTTTCCTGCATGAAGCCTGTCTGCTTGAGAAAGACTCTGGATGTGTGAACTTGTTTGTGCAATACATTCTGTGGGAATGCTTGAAAATATGTATAGTCCATAAAACTAGAGCAGTGGTGAACTGAAAATTTGTTTGCTGGATATTGCTTTTGTTTAACAAATCAGATTTCTTTACTTTGAGACCATATAGATTGAAGAATTCACCTGTATTATTAAGCAAGTAAAAGGACTTAGTAGAAATCAAGGTTACATATATTTATTCTGTTTCTTTCAGATTCGTTTATTCTTTTTTTTTAGTCGCATCTCTTTTTCCTTACTGCTATACGTGTCTGTTATGCGCCATTCTTTCTACCTTGGCTGAAGAGAGTTAGAGACCACCTGAGTGTCAATTAATAAATTTTGGCTCATTAACCTGAATCTTTTTACATGTTCTATTGAAGTTTTTTGGGTTTTAATTATTTACTTATGTCCCACTTCTCTGCCATCTATTCATTTATCCCCACTGTTCCAAGAACAGGTGACAGCAAATCTCTTTGATCAGAATGTACCTCCAGCACTGAAGTAGCTAAACTCCCTTATTTCTTTACACCCCTGTTTTGTGTAGAGAGGGTGTGATGTGACAAGATATAGTAGTGCCAGTTCTGAGTCCTGCCATGTCTTCTTGACCTGGAATCCCACACCTACTTCATCTTCTGTTTCTCTGAATCTTAAAAGGCAAGCCCATTTGTGCTCCTTAAAAAAAATAACTTTTTTTTAAGTTCACAAAACGTTACAGTTTACAGTCTGCTCTGAAAGAATAGACAGTGGGATGACAGTGGTTACAGCTCACTTCCTTCTAATGGGACTTTCTGGGTGCCAGCCTATACAGATGCCAGTAGAGGTTTGTTTCAGTGAAACGTCTTCAAAGCATGTCAAGGCCTCTATGCTCTGTGTCACTCACCCACATGTTTTCATTTCTTTTGTGTTCTAAAAGCTACTTTAATGTCTTGTCATAAGCCTACTGTGTTATTTTACAAGATTACAATGCACTGTGTTACACTGGCTTCCTTAGGACTTGATTGTACTAATTCTGGTATTCTCTTTGCTTCAGAAAAGTTTTTTGTTAAAGTAAGGGCTTAAATAATTTTTGATGACCTTTTCTGTTAGCCATGTTACAAATGAAAAGAGTTGTCTTTGCTGAGAATTCTCTAACAGTCTCTTCACTTCTGTCTCACTGATCCTTGCAAAGTTCATAGCAAGTAGCTTGGCAGATCTTTGGTAATTCATGGTTCTCAATGCAAATGGGTAGACAATCATTTTGTCTGATCATTGTTTGTAATAATTATGCCAATAACCTTTGGTTCTCAATTTAAAGATAAAAAAAATGTAGACTCTCTTTAATGGTCTCATGATTACAGCCAATTTGTGTTGTAGGATCAGATCAATGCTAAGAAAATAAAATCTTGATTGAATTATCCTTAGACTTTCTTCATACTTGACATAAACAAGAAAACAGGTAGTAAAAAGAAAGCAAATAATATGTCCACGGTGAAGAAGCTTTGAGCAAGCATATATAAGAGCAAACGTGGTTAAATTATGGTATATTTTCATAGAATCACAGAACAGCCAGGCTGCAATATCATTTGGTCCAGCCTTTCATAGGAAAGGGAGCGTAGATGAGATTATCTAGTATCCTATCCAATCACATGTTGTAAACATCCAGTGATGGGGACTATACCATGTCCCTGGAGAGGTTATTCCAGTGAATGATTGTTCACTATCAAAAATGTCTTTCTTTTAATGTTACCCCTGGCCTTCTCCCAGGCATCTTGTATCCTTTGTCCTTTGTATTCTCCATGTGGCTCTTCGTGAAGGGAGAGCTTCTTTCCACTTAGTTACTGCCCTTCAAATACTGAAAAATAATGACATCCCCCTTGAGCCTTCACTTCTGCAGGGTGAAAAGACCTGACTCATGACACTCCTTTGACCCTTCTTCAGTGTGTCCACATCTGTTTTGGAGCTGTGGGGGCCAGAGCTGGACACACGACTCCATGTGCAGTTTGAGAAGCAGCGGTGAAGTGGGATGATCACCTCTCTCTCTCAGTTGGCAGTGCCCCCATGGATGCAGCTCAGGATCCCCTTTGCCTCAGTAGCTGCAGCAGTGCAGTGCTGCCCTGGTGTCTGTTGTTGTCTGCTGGGACCCCTGGGCTGCTCTTGGCAAGGCTGTGCCACAGCTCATGGGTCCTAGCCTGGCTGGCCTCTTTGGTTTTGTGTTCCCAGGTGCAGGGCTCTGCGCATCTCTTGGTTGAACTTTACACAGTTCTCATGGCCCAGTCTTCAAGCCCGTTCCTGTCTCTGAAAGGTGACCCTCCCTGCCAACATGTGCCCCTCAACACCCAGTTAAGGACACAGCAAACGTGGTGAGGGTGCTTTTGGTCCCATGGTCCAGGTCATTTAGGGAGATGTTACAATGTGGAGCCCAGTCCTGATCCCTGGGGAGCCCCGCATGTGACAGGCTGCCAGCCTCAGTAAAACACATCGATCAGGAGGAAGGAGGGATTGAGAACCTCAGTCTTTCCAGCGTTAACTTTTTCCCTGTCCTGTCTAGTAATGGGGCTGTGTCTTCCCTGAGCTTCTGCTTAACTACTTATGTGTCTGATCAGCCATTTCTTCTTTTTGATATCTCTGGCCAGTTCCAGTTCCTGACCTGTGTGCAACCCTGCAAACCCTGGCAAGGATTTGTGGTCCCCAGTGGGTATTTGGCCACCTTTCCATTGAGGGTGTGCTTCTTTTTTTTTCCTTTTAACAGCATTCAAAATTTAAATGTCCTATAATGGCTTTTTTTTTTCTTTTGCATTGATGGTGGGGTAGAAGTGGGGAATACTTCTACCTTCCATGCCATGATTTTGAAAGTTGGGATGGAGCTAGGGCCTTCATGCACACTTTGCCATTAAGAAATTTTATATATGTATATATATGTGTACATGTGTGTGTGTGTGTGTGTGTGTATGTAGGTACACACATACATCTCTATATATATATTTGTGTTGTTGGACTGAAATTTTATACTTAAGTTGCTTGATTAGAGTGCAGCAATAAAATAAAATAGTGATCAAAACCTCCCAATAAAAGGAGAAGGGAGTGAGTACAATTACATACCAAAACCTTTTGGGGATGTAATGTGGATTGGGAAATATCAATATGGTAGTTCAGGCTCTACCAATTTTAACAGTTTCTCTCAGGCACTTAAGAAAATAAAAACCAAAACAAATGACAACAACACCACAACAAACAGAAAAACCCCCACAAACAGCACCTGCCCAAAGAAAACCCTAAACAACAAAAAACCTTTCATAGTCTGATTTTGATTTTAAGACCTGTTATCTTCTACAGGCAGGCAGAGTGCATCTTATGGATCCTGAATCTCTCATTAGCCCCTTTATGTCCTTGGATAAAGTTTAAATACCTTTTTCAGTAAACGGGAGTATCACAGCTTTATCCAGAGGAGATTGTTGGCTCCAAGTGATCTTACCAGCCTGAGGAAATAGCACTTAAAATTGCTGATTTTTCACATACAATAGTTGTAATGTCTGAGCAATGGAATAAGCTAATTTTAATGTAATTTTTAAAAAGTAATCTAAAATAACAAGGACATTCTACCTTCCATTAGACAAAATAAATTTACATTGAATCAAATAGTGGGATTAAAATGAAATTCTGCAGTTTTAATTACAATAGCTTTTGCCACTCAGTGTCTTGTTTTCCCTGGTTATTTAAAGCTGAGTGGGCCCTAGCCTTTTGGATTCTGAATTCCACTTTTACTGTTCATTTGGAGATCTCTTCTCAAATACTTTCTTCACCTTATCTTTATATAAATGTTCTTCACCTGATTACCGCCTGCTAACTACTGTCTTGATAATGTAAAGATATTTTCTAAGGAACCAAATAATTAGTGGGAAAGAGATGTCATATCTTATATTGAACTTTCCTGTTTTATTGAAAAGCTTTGAACTTTGTTTTACGGGAGGTATAAAATATATATATCCTTATATAAAAGCCTGACCTAAAAGAATTCCTCATTTGTAGTTTACAACTTTTGTGCTGCTAAAATGGTATCTTCCATGACTGCAACTGTTAGCAAAAAGGTTATATTTCTGTAAGAAGCCTATGGAGGAGTCAGGGAAGATGTTGGAAAATTCTTTTAACTTAAGCACAATGGTGTATTATCTCTATATTCCTGGCTAATGCCTAGTTTTGTATCCTACAGTGCTTAATACAAATGCCAGAAGTTAGTGTGGCCTTGTCTTAACTCCCTATGAGTGTGACTGATAACTCATGTTCCAGCTAATACTTACTTATTTTTTTGTGTTAGTGATTAAAATGTACTAGCTGATATCTTAATTTTGAGAATAAGGGTTGTGTGTGAGACCAAAGAATGATAAGAGAAATACATAATGACTTGATGGCATATTTGAGGTTCTGTCAAGGAGAACAGATTCATCAGAAGATCCAGAACCATATCCAATCAAGTCCATGGAAATAGTTAGCACATATAGATGTATTCAAAAATGGGATGACTATGTATTAGTTTCAGAAATATAACCCAGTATGTTAGGTTACTGAGCGTGAATGCTTTGAGGAGAATTCCCCATGCATCCAGGAATGCTATTAAAGTAATGTCAGCTTTCTAACCTAACAAAACACTTCCCCGTTTTCAGTGAAACAACTGTAGAACATTTTTGTTCTAAATGAATCAGACAATTTAATGATTAAAAGAATTTATTAAACAATCAAAGTAAAATTGGAAAAAGCCACAAGCAAAACAGCACCGAGCTGGGCAATTGGTGCTGGGTGAGCCGGGTTTGGACCGCTCCATACCCCTGTAGTTCATGAAATACTGTTCTCATAGGGTCTTTTTTATACTATTTTCAGACTTCGCAAGATACTGGGGGGGTCTTTGTGCTTCCTCTGCTGATCTTGTCCTTTTTCACATATTAATGCATGTTCTTTCTTGTGGCTGCTTCTGACAAAGAGTTTCTTGGAGTCCCCCTATCTCTGGAATATTGTTAGACAATAATCCTCTTGAATATCTTTTTCTGGCGACAAATATTCTTCTTATCATTAATGCATATTGCTGGTGTTTTGCCAGATGAAACAATCCTCCAGAATACCCTTCTTTTGAGACAGGAATTCATCCCTGGTAGCAAATACCTTTCCTCTTATCACCTGGTGCATATTGCTCTTTCCTGTTACTCTGTTTCCATTAAAAGATACTGTAGTTTTAGTCCTTAGCACGAATTTATTCTAAATCATGTATTACATTTTGTTCTGAGAAGCAAAATATTTCTTAAACACAAAATGTAAAGTCAAGTTAAATAAAACTATGGCATGAAGTACTATAAAGAGTTAAGACAGTTTTAAAAAATAATGCAGATGACAGTTAAAATTCTGGGATTATCCTGTCATTGCCAGAAATGTGAGTTTTTAAAGTACTCCAGAATTACAGTGTCCATTTTAGTGAGCAAGTAGCACTGCAGTTACCATCAAGAACAGGAGTGATAGATGTCGGATAAAATGGGAACTCCTGAGCAGGGAATGGTTAACCCATTGAAACACCTGTAGTGCAAGAATTCATATAAGAGATTTTGAAAAAATGTATCATGGTTTATTATTTATGTTCTATTGCATTGGGACCAAAAAAATATTTTGGATGTTACGATTATTCTTCTATGGTATCTTATTTGTTTGATTGAGACTTTCATTTGTTTCCCTTGTTCTCAGGTGTCCTGCAAACTCCGTTGCCCCATAACCAGCTCATACAGTTCATTGTATACAACCTGGAAGATCGTGGAGCTCATGAAAGAGAAGTCTGCAGTTACTAAGTGGTTATCTTCAGTGAAGTCACTACTACCTTTTAGCACTCAAGTACCAGCCCATGTTTTTCTTTTGTTGGCTTATCTACTGATCCAAGAAAATGGAGACAGTCTTTGTGAGGTACTGCAGACTACAACAGAAATAGCCAAGGCTGATTGTTCTCAGGTAAAGATTTCTTTTTAATGATTCGGGGTTTTTTTCAGGAGCTGGGTTGGATTTTGCAACCTGAAAGGGGCAAGTCTGCCACAGCTTCATGATCGTAAGTCCGACAAGTGGCAAGGCTGCATTCTCAGTAGGTACAGTATGGATCTCTCCAGCAGAAGTGCATAGATCGTCAGTGTGTTGAGAACGTGCCCTCTGGATCCAAGTCTCACCAGCTGTTGGCATCTGGACCCTGCAGTTGCTGATGCAGACTGCCTCTCATACTGCACAGACGTGTATGCGTATACTCTCAGCTTGCTCTCTTTTGTGTGTCACTTACAGCAAAATATGTATTATGTCTCTGTTTTGGAGTATTTTGTGGTTTTTTAGACCTAGGAAGGAGACTGGCTTATTTGTTGATATTATCTAGGAAGCATGAAAATACAACATGAGGAAGCTGAAAAGGGGCTGCCAAATAATTCTAATTCCTGATGACCTTACAAATTATTCTTTATGTTCTTTCGTGATTACTGGAAGACTGCCAAGTCCCTTCTGACATCATTATTCTTGCTTCTTAGAAAAATGTGCATAGTCTTTGTCTGCTTCAGTACTGAATTCAAGATGAAATTATACAGGATGCTTAAACTTACCTACATAATCTGAAAAGATAAAGGGGGTTATCTGGAAACAGCAATATAATGCAGAAGGCATTGTACAGAAACAACTGTAGCTTTTTTGTAAAATAGACAGGAGAGAAGTGTTGATTCAGCTTTAATTTATACCATAAAGACAGGGTCATTTTCTTTGGATTTTTTTTAATTGCTTTCTTCTCAAATAGTTTTCATGTTCTACAGCACAAGAGTTTAAAAAAATTACAGTTTTGACTGCATTATTGAAGTACATTTTGGAAAGCTGGTAGCATAAAAATCTTATCTCCAGGAAAAACAAAATCCTTTAAGAAGCGTACAGGTTAGAAGGAGAATGTTTTTGCTGGAAAAATAACACTTTTTACCTCCAAAAAGCCATTTAGACCTCTTTTTGAGAGGAAGGGTGCATAGCTAATCAATGAAAAGGGAAAGAATGTAAAATTTAGAGGTAATAGAAACTGTGGTCTGACTATGACAATGTGATCCTAAGGCAGGAGTCAGAAATGAGTCTTCCAGATGTATTTTCTTCTGTAACTGAGACAGATTTTTGAGGGAGGACACAAAGCTTAAGGAGACATATAGATGCTTTGTTGACCACGATTGGGTTTTTTTTCAAGTAGTTATTAAAACTTCAGTTTCTTATTTAAGTAGAAAACATCTAACTGTGTTCAAAGGTCAGGAGTAACCAAAATGACCTGCACTTCTGTGTTAAAAACAAAGTTGAGCTGATGTAGAACCAGCTGGGTATCTCCTCTTTTACTTTGTTTTTTCTTGAAAATGTTTCTGTAAGTCGGCTTTCAAAACTATTATGAGTGGTACACCTCAACTGTGAGTAGTTTGACGTGTCCGCTAAATAGTTTGTAACCAGGGATCCAGCTCCCAGTCCTTGTAAATTAATTATTCTCTAGGAAAAGGGTAGGTAAGACATACATCTGCCTTGTCGTGCTAACCTTTCTTTGACTTCTAATTCAAGCTGCTGCAAGTAAGGCAGGTTTCTTCTTGTGCCTATATAAATGGGTAAAAATGACCAATATTGTTCTAGGTGGTTTGAGAGTGGGTTTCCTTTTTTGTGGGCTGTCTCTAACCTGTTTTGTTGCATTGAGTCTTTGAGTTGGATGATGAATCAGTGGCATATTACAGCAAAGGGGAAGGAAAAATTATTTGTTTATCAACTATTTGATATAGTTGTTCAAAATACAAGTTTAACAGTCATACAAGAAAAGGAATAACTTGCTGAAAAAATACCACTGAAGTAATATGGTACCTGAGCAGAATGCCCTGAAACCTGACTGTAGGCAATGACTGTTGTGAATTTCAGTAGATTAATCTAAAATAGCTCCTGTCCTGGTTTAGGGAGAATTTTGGGAGGAAACCTCCGAATGGGGTCCCTCTAGAAAGCAAATTCAAGCAGGCCCTCCTTCAGCTGGTTCGAGGAAAAAGAATCCTTAGAGAAAAGTGGGAAAAACTGTTTATTCAACAAGCAAAGTGTTCACAAGCATAAAGAATGAATACCAATAAACAATAAAGCATCTTGCTATCCTGAAGTGAGATGGCAAAATTGAGCCGTGGGTAGCTCAGCTCACCCAGTCTCTTATCAGTCCCTCTGGCGCTGGAAA
>WBMY01003469.1:77665-97805 GCA_013397315.1 Donacobius atricapilla | reverse complement strand
CTGGGTGTTCAGTCCAGAACAGGTTAAAGAGTTCCAAGAAAAGGAAAAAAACCAGTCCAGGGAACTTCGCTGCCTCAGCTAGCTAAAAACTAAAAGCCAAGGTGGTCTTTCTCTCAATGTCTGTGCTGCTGCAGACTGCGTAGTCCATGAGAGGAATGCAAAGCAGTAAGTGAAGTTTGCGGAAACAAACTCCACTCTTCTTCTTTCCCCCACCTTCGCTCCTGGAACCAGTCCTAAAGGTGCAGAACTTAATATCCAGCGTAAACAGAACAGACAACTGGGGATATAAGCATCATAAAGTCACCCCAGGACAGCTCCACTGACTTCAAATGAACAGGTTTAGAGATAAATCAAGGAGCAAGTCAGCAGAATTACAGATACTTCAGACAAATACAGGGGGAGTGATTTAAACTGAAGTTCTTCGTGTTCAGCATTATATGAGTGGGATTTTCTGCTTCATTTATTCTTATTTTAAGCCAAAGGTTTTGTTCACCAATACAGTAAGTAAGATTAAGATTAACTGGACATATAGCCATGGTGGTCAGAGTATCTTAGATTTAATCAACCTTCAGGCTCATGAAAAAGTCCTCCCTAGCACCGGGAAGCAAAGCTTGTGTCCGAAGGCAATGAGAAGATGAAGTTCAGACTTCATCCTATTTTTTGTTTCCCTAGCAATCATTAGAAGTCCATGTGAATTAGAAACCATTGCAAAAATGCAGAACTCAGCCTCATTTGTTGGTACTTTCTTACTGGCTCACATTTTTTGGGGGGTATAGGGCATGTAGATGGAGAGCTTTTAGTTTTCAAAATTATTATGGGCTTTAAAATACTTTTCTTCAAAATATGTAATATGATCAGGTATCTTTATAGTAGTATCACATAAAGTAATCAGTATAATTGGTAATATAGCAGATGTTCTGCTGAGTAGTATTTGAGAATTTTGCATGGTAAAAATAGTGTGCTTCATTGGGATGATGTTTCTGTTTCTAGTCCTCAGTGCAACCAAGGACACCATATTCTCTAGTTAGCCATATTTAATGCGTTTCTATCTTTTCAATGATGTATTTTACTCCAGAAGATTTTAATGCTTTGAAATTTGAGCTTACTGTCTGGCTCATTTGAACTTGGCATCACCTGGTGTCTGTCTTTGTCTCTTGACAAGTTATTTTAGTTCTGAGTCTGCATAATGGCTCTGCAGAGATTATTACAGTGTAGCACTGCATGAAAAATTATCAGGTTGTTTCTTGTAGGTTCAGTGCTCTCTCTAGGGGAGAAGAATTACCTTAGACTTGTCTCATCTTTCTCTTGCAATAACAGTACGGCGAGAGAAAGCATTGAAGCTCCTGGATGGAGGATGTAACTGATTACTTCAATAAACTCAGTCAGCAGTGTGAGTGACAACTAACACTAACATATTGATGGCAAAGTTGTGCTTTGGGAATTGCTGTATTTGGTTCTGTGTTTTATTCAGTTCCACAGAAATAAGTGGTGCTTTATAAAAGATGGTGGAAGTAAGTGGCTGGAATGTAAGTTAAGAAAGTGAAAAACTCATCACAACAAACTTCTTAGACATTTTGAGTCTTCAGTTCCTTAGGGCACTTTCTGAAGGATGCAGCGGACGGTGGTGCACAGCATAGTAGTTAGAAGGCTGTTCTGAAGAAGAAGGAAGTCAGAGGACAGGTATGGAAAGAAGAAAACAGAAAATGGCTGTTAAGCTCTATCTTATTTTTAGACACTCACATTTGTATTAATTTGAATCTGTTCCTTTGGTGTTAGTGTCACTTAAACACTCAGTTTAAAGCCAGATATTTGTAACAGATATATTCTGAATTCTTTGAATCTTTGAATCATGTCCAAATCAAAGTAAACTTGGCCTAGAAGTTTACTAACTACTGCTTCAGCATTTAATATTGCAGGAGTTAAATGTCTAAAGGGCAAAATTAAGAAGTGTCTACTTCGGAGCCAATGTGAACTACCTGTACTCTGACAGAGTATATGAAATAATGAGATGTCATGGTGAAGATCATAGCATAAAAAGAATTGTGTGGTGGGATTTATTGTTGGTTGTTTGGCCACAAATTCTGCTGCTAGTGAAATTCCATTACTTTGTTGTTCACAAAGAGACACAATGGTTGTAGCTGTGGATGTGGAATTGAAAAGCCACAGGTGATTCCTGTGCAAAATCTAGTTGAAGAATTGTGTTTCAAAACAAAACAGAGTCAGAAAGAGATTGTTTTTGTGTTTATTCTAACTCTTCACAGAGTTCAATAACAGTAGCTCCCGTTTTCACACTAAATATCGTTTTTATAAGGAGTCTGTTGTTTAAACTGATGGAGGACTTCAGAAAATCTCTGGGTTTAAAAATTATTACCATAATTGATATTGCAGACATTGTTCTGGTTATACTTTATTTTTGTTTTGTTTTTTCCTTGCCCTGTGCCTGAAGACGGGCTACAGAATGTTTCTCTACATATATCTCCACTTTCCCCACAGTGTAGAAGCTTTTTTATGATGCAAGATAATAGTTTTAGCTGAAGCATTTAAGCATATTGAACTTTCACTATGGAAGAAAGCCCAGAAGAATGTTCTAAAGGCTGAGGGATGAAGAGTAGTACATGGGCTGTTAGGCGTTCTGAAGTCAAATTGCTGCACAGGCTGCAGAGACACATGAAGGCCTTAATACAGTCTTTCTAATGGGATGAATTGTCCTGTGCAGAAATTGTTATTATACTCTGTGAAACCCTTGCTGTGCTGCAAGGCGAAGAAATCAAATCATCTGACTGAGGTCACTGGTGGATATAGCGCAAGATCTATTACTGTTATTTGAAGGTTATGAGTCTATAGAGAACATGCTTGCTTTATGATCTTTCAACTGCTGAAATGAACTATTTTAGTGGTAAATGACACCTTCTGGGAAATTCATCTGAGGATGCATTATTTTCTGTTCTTTGGGGTTTGGGAGTGCATTAATACCGAAAAATGTAAGATACATTTTTATTTATGTAGAAAACATGTTTAAGGATATGTTGAAGAGAATTTGCCTCATTCAGGTAGTGTCTGATGCTTTTTTTGTTTGATTCATTATGTAAACTTTAGTGAGCAGCTGTAGGGAAAGAATCATGTCATAGTCGGAGCTTGTGGACAGACTCTTCATGATTGTGACTTATTCATTAGGATCCTTCTAGAGTACATGCAACTTTTGAAAACCTAGCTTGTGTTTTCTAAAAAGTACTTCTCAGTTTTAAGAGAAATTTATTTTATAGTTTTATAAGGAGAAACTTAGCTACATTTATGCACTTATCTGAAAAACTTATTCCTTCATTTGTCTGAATTGTCCAGTAATTTTGTCTTGTTCGTTGAAGCAAAAAATGCCCGAGTACTGTATGCTTTCAGAAATCTCATTTCACTGTCTTGCCTACTGGATAACTAGGTTGGTGATGATCTGCCAAAATTCAGTCCAGAAACGGAACCTGCTAGTCTCCCTTAGCTTCTGTTTTTGAAGAACAGTTGCCAACAGCTCAGAAAAAAGTAATCATGCTACCAAATGGCAGAGAATGCTTCTCAGGTGTATTTACTAAATAATATAATTTTGTCTCACATGTTTAGTTTTATTTAAAAAGGAGAATTTTTGAAAAAACTCAGCATCATTTTTGTGATGCAAATTAGTTTTGAAACAGAAAAACCATTCTTCAGGGGTACAGTCTTGACCGAACTTCTGCATCTTCTGGTACCATGAGGAATGCAGAAAGCAGTGTTGACAGGCAGCATGCCTCCCATTCTGAAGCTGGTTCCTGCCTACTGGGAGCTAGTGAATTGTCATATCAGCTTTGTGGAGCTGTTATGCCCTTGATGAAGATGTAGCACAAATTTAATATTGAAATTAATCCTGGCATTGTTAGTCTATTATATGAGGGAGATGGTGAGATGTACAGCTTTGCTGTAACAGAACATTTTGGAGTTTTTCCTAATCTTACAATTGAAATACACAATTCAAAACAGACTGTAAAGAATAATACTTTTAAACAAGTTTCTAACTGTCTTTAAAGTAGCACATGCATAAACATTTCCTGAGAATTTTCTAAATCAAACTTAGTATCTGTTTAGTACATGTTAGTGTAAAAGTCATTGTAGAACTTTGATTTTATATGATTACTGTGGAACAAACTTTGTATAACAGGATAATAAATGTAGAGAGAGGACTTGAAATGAGCTTCCCATCACAACTGATGAAGGCTGGGCTTAAGCAGACTGACTTTAGCAGGTTTGAGTGCTGTTACAACTAAGGATTGTGAATATCATTGATTTTTAATATCATTTGATCTTACTGCTGATGTGTAGTCCAGTGTAGCTACCACTGAGAAAAATGAAGGACATAGTCTATTGACTAGAGAACTAGCTTAAGATGAAACTGAGTTGCCCAAGACCCTGCCTCTGGAAAGAGGAAGGGGTACTGTATGGGAAGAGACTGCAAGTAAGCAGCTTAGGTAAGGATGTTGATCATAATAATGACATATCTGTCATCTCTGCTGCTGTCTTGTATAGCGTATTTGCCCAGCACAGCATCTATCAGGGATGAAAATGATTTAAAGAATTGACAAAATCCTCTTGTCCTCTGAGCTGAGAGCCTCCCAGTTATTCTGCTGCATGAAACTTCTTGGATTATTTTATTAGAAGACATTTCTTCCCTATTCACGTGTTTTTGTATGAAAAACTTGTATCAGTGGATCAGTGGAGGAGCATGTGTGACCTCCTGAGAATTTTGAAGCTTAACATGGTGGTGCAGGTTGCTGTGCTGGGGTTAATGATTACCCCTACCCCAAAGATACCCAATGCCCACTGCTTAGTCATCGCCCTGTAGTTTACCTTTATATCGTTCAAAGATTTAGGTAACAGCAAATCAGGTAATATTTTTTTTCTTGACACTCAAGGTACAACAGGTGCCCAGAAATAAAACTTCCCTCCTCTATCAGGTCTCCTATATTCAAAGGGACTTTTTGTCTACATGTATTATTTGGTTGCTGCTCAACCTCCCTGTTAACTAAGGCGTAATTTAACTGAAACAGGTTCTTGCTTGAAGGATATTGAGCCTTTGGTACTCAAGTCTTCTTTTGGGATCTCTCTAATCACGAGGTTTAGTTTTCATCCTGTATATTATTGTACATAATTTTCTCTGCTGTTGTCTCTTTAGCATGTGTAAAGAGGGGAAATACAACTGTACAGACTAGCTTTAACAAATCGTTAGGCAGTGGGAAGAAAAGGCTGGGCAGCAAATTGAGTCTCATGTTTTGAGTGCAAGTTTCACTTTTCTGTGTTTCAGTGTTAATGCAGACATTAACATTTAATCTAACTGCTAAATTTTAACTGAGATCAGAATTTATTTTAATCAATTCTGCCACGTGCTAGAGAAGTGGTATAACTTACTTCCCCCATGTCCATTTCTCTTTTAAAGAATATCATGACAGCAGGGAGCACCAGTGTTTTCAACACTGTTTTGTTGACAAATCATTGCCAACAAGTACTGTGAAGAAAATTAGTTCTAGCCTAGCCAAAATCAGGAAACAACAGAAACTATAAAACTACCCACCTTTTCTTAAATCCCGAAGTTTGAAAGAAAGGAGAGGGAGGTTGCCAGTGGGAAGATGCTTTCAATTTGGGTGTGAAAATCTGTTCAAATGAATACTACCCTAAACTGTCAGCTTCATTTATTGATTGTACTTTGAAATACTTGCAAAAAGCCTATTTCTAGACAGGTCATAGGGTGATGACTGATTCTATAAAAGATAGACAACAACCTTGAGAAATGGAGAAAGAGGAATACTAGTCAATTCCACAAAAATCTGGAATATTTTTGGTTTATAAAGGGATTTGTTCTATTTAAGAATGTGAAATACTATTTGGGAAATGGAAAAAAATTACGCATTATAGTTGATTCATTTGGTAGTAAATGCAGATTCCAGAACTTAGTTTAAGTTTGTGGAAGCACCAGTTTACATTGTTGAACTGTAAAGACTTGTAGAATAAACAATATTATTTTTGGTCTCTGATCTGGAACCAGAACAGAGCCAAGTATGCAAAATCCGAGACCACTTTAATTATTAATTATTCTTCTTCCTGTGGACTAAGATCTTTTTATAGTGAAATATTATCATTTGCTCATGTAAAAATGCATGTTGAAACAAATGTTGTAGCAGAACTTTCCATTTCTTTTACCAATATGTGTATAAACCAATCATATATATATAAATCTTGTATATAAATAGCATATATATTTGTGTGTCTCTGTGTATTTGTGTTTTAAGTAGATTATGAGTAGATTAATCATGAGTAGATGTAATTTAAGATTAGATTTAATCACACAGTGATAAGAACATGCACAAGAAAAAACTGTAGCACCTGCTGGTGTGAAAATACTGAAAATCTGATGAAAAAGGGAATGGAGATATATAAGTCTCCTTTACTTTATTGTAAATTCAGCAGCAGCTCTCTGGAAGTTTTGTACCATATAGTAAAGAATACGATAAATTATATTGTATTATGTGTTAGGTTTGTCATACATACAGGCAGAAATGTATGATTTTCTAATATGTTGGAACAAGTTCATTGTCTTTTCTAAGCTGTCATGTTGGCAAATTTCAATTTTTTTCCTGCATTTGTTCTATTTTAGGTCCCAAATCTGATCCCAGTTCTGATATTTAAATTGGGAAGACCTTTGGAGCCTGCACTTTACAGGGAGATACTGTATACGTTGCCTACACTTGGTGTACATAAGGTCAGAATGAAAGATTTTTAGTGAAATGAAAACTGTATCAATAAAAGGTCATATTTTTATAAAAACTCTTCAGACTGAGCAATGTGTTGCTTACCTGATTTTTAAGCTTCTACATTACTATGTAGTATTTTGGATGGGATATGATATTTGTTTTAAAGTGAAATGTACTTTAGGCTTTACTGGTTACACTGTATGATCATTATGTATATGTCATGAGAGGATGCTCTTGGACTTATTTGCTAAAGTTTTTTGGAACGTGACTTTCCATTTATTTCTGATACTGCAGTTGAATGGTTTTTCCTGGTTGTACCTGGTTGAAAAATAATGATTTGTAGATTACTCTTTGTCCTTAGACATATAAAATAACAAAAACACCTGGTTAAAAATTTCTTTCAGATTTGTGTAGCTCAGATTCTGCGTGCCATATACATGCTGGGGAGCACACCTAAGCTCAGAGCAGTTGCTTCACGACTGATGACATCATTATGGGAAAGACAGGTTAGAAACTTCTTATAGTGTCACTGTAATAAGTGTGGTTGAAAAACTTCGTTACTGCTAACCAAGGAAGGAAATAATTGTGGAGCATTGCTTCTACTAGTATATCAGCACTATGAAGTAAATGGTGTTAATGGTGCCTATACTGATCTTCTAGTGGAATATTTCATGAGTATGTCTTTCATAAAACTTTCTTCTCATTTCAAGGCATCTCAAACTG
The DNA here is from genome assembly GCA_013397315.1 of Donacobius atricapilla. NCBI lineage: Eukaryota > Metazoa > Chordata > Aves > Passeriformes > Mimidae > Donacobius > Donacobius atricapilla. The sequence goes on along the minus strand of WBMY01003469.1, from coordinate 90,321 downwards.
CAATTAGAAAAAAAAATGTTTGAAAGGTGGCTTTCTGCTTTTCATTATGTAGTGTTAGAGCCAAATAATGAAAAAAAGAAAATATGGTATGCAGTAATAAAAATCAAAGTGGTATGTAGAAGTCCTGTAGAAGTGCTACCAATTAAAAATCCAGTCACACTTTTAAAGCTGTGATGATAATTTTTTAATGAAATCTTCTCTAGGATCGAATTTACCCAGAACTGCAGAAGTTCTTGGTGATGTCTGATGTGCCCTCTCTGTCTGTTGACAAAGATGCTCAGTGGGAAAAGCTGATTGCTAAAGCTGCTTGTATAAGAGATATATGTAGGCTGAGGTAAGTGCAAGTGTTACCCATCTTATGTCTTCGTAAGGGAAAAGAGTTGTTTTCAGAAAAACCGCATCATTATTTTTACTTATTCTGTTGCATTAATTGTGAGTAATATTTTTACAGTTGGGACACTGACTCAGCCATTGCTAACCTGAGCAGCTGCTAAGTTTGGGGTTTTCTATTATGACTAATAGAACACACATATAAATACTGTTAAAATTAAATTATCTTCATCCTGGAACAAAAGATGCATCCTGTACTTGTCCAGGGTAGAAACTTCAGGCATAACACTTCCAGTTTAGAAAAAGGGAGAGATGAAACTGTAGAAGAAAGAACTAATGGTGTCTCTTTTGCTCTATTCAAAGAAAGATAGAATTCTTTTTCTGAAAACCATATTTTGTCACATGTACATTTTTGGTCTTTATTCAGATATAATACCACAGAAGACTGTTGTACAAGTCCTACTGGATAATACATTGAACCTTTCCAGCTCTAACAATCCATGAATATCAGTACATGTTAATAATTTACAGTTCCTGTAAAGAGTAATTTTAAATGCAGTAGTATTTACTTCCTGGTTTTATGTGCACCATATCATCTTTTCTGCTTGTCACCTATCTTGGGTTCCAGTTTTCACTTTCCTCCTTGAAGGTCAGCTACTAACAGCTGAGAGGATTCATATACCTTTTAAGTATCAACTAAAAAAAACAAGTTCCTAAAGAAAATACCTTTTCCTTTACCTCTTCAACCTTCTTCCATTTTGCATGACAGTATTTTTCAAGAAGTTTTTTAAAAGTGAAATGCAAGAGGGAAATCCCAATGCACCTGTAATGTTCTTTTTGCCAGGTAAGTGGTAAAGCTAGAGTTCAGGTGTATGCACATTCTTCATGCATTTAGAAATTATTTGGAAGAAAATGTGAGCAAATAGATAAGTCACAATTTACCATGCATATAAATCACCTACCAGATACTATTTACCAGAATCTCTTATAGAGATAGTATGAGAAACTGTTGATCACCTTGCCCACCACAACCCAATAAAACTGAATGGATAGTTAAAAGACTGGAAAGCTAAAGCAGCCCATGCAGTCACTGAGGGAAAGCCAAGTGGCATTGCAGCAGGAAAGAGAAAAAAAAAGGCAAACATAATTATCTTACATAAGAGGGACAAAAAACATTCAGTGCCAGAACCCCCACCAATACACAGTAGGGGCTACTTGCAGGAGACTGCAACAAAGAATCATTAATCTTTAATAGTGCATTTGGACTTTCATTCTCAGTCCCTTTTTGAATGATGTAATCTTTTAGTGAACACAACATGCTTAGACAAAACTTTCTATAATTTAACTACTCCATGATCTTTTATTTGGAACATGCTGCCTTCTGATTTAATTTTCCGTGTCACTCAGCCTTTAGAGCACTCTGTAATATCCTCCTTGTATGGTTTTTTTGGTGTGTGTGAACTCTCAGTTCTAGGCAGTTGTAATTGTCACTCAAATAAAACCAACACTTAATAGATTTTTGTGTATTAATTATAACTTATGTGTATATTGCCTTCTATTTTCATTTTTTTTTCCTTTAGACCATACCAGCATGGAGCAGACATGTTAGCTGCAATTTCCCAGGTATTAAATGAATGCACAAAACCTGATCAAGCTTCACCTGCTGCCATAGTATTACAGGGTCTACGAGCACTTTGTGAGGCTGAGGTAAGATTAAATTGGCTTATCCTTGTGTTTTGAATTTTGCTTGTAGTTCATGAACTTTTTTTCCCAGTCGGCTTTTTTTTAAGAGTACATTGAGTTGCTGCAGAGTATCTTTTTCTTTCGAGAAATTTAATTCCTCTCTTCCAACGTAAGTTAATAGCTCCTGGGAAGCTGTACTGTGACCTTGTACCACAGCAGATCAGCCCTTCAGTGCATGGGCTGAAATTTTAAATCAGTTCTGCAGTTTATTGCAAAGGCATCCTTCCGTGCATCTTTCCTTGAGATTTGAAAAGGAAGACTGGTATATAGTTCTGATTGGCTGAGAAGCACTTAAATAATGTAAATTTTGTATCTTCTTACTGGCTTGCCCTGCTGTATCTCATTCTTAGAGTATACCAGATGGGGAGTGAAATCACTAGCAGCTGGGAGGCTTCTCTTTTACCATAATGCACACATTGCTTCCTGATGAAGAGGGTAAGTGAGCTTTGGGATAAGCTGCCCAGAGAGATTGTGCTGTGTCCTTCCCTGGAGATTTTCACATTCCTTTTGAATACAACTCTGAGCGACTGGATCTGATCTCATTGTAACCCTGCTTTGAGCAAGAGGCTGGACTGGAAGTATCCCAAGGTCCCTTGGAACCCAAATAGTACTACAATGCTACAATATCTTAAGTTAGGAGACAAGGCTCTTTGTTTCCACCTCCCACACAGTGATATCCAGGTGTTGCGATGCAGGCACAGACATGCTGTGAATCTGCTACTGACAAACTGTACTATACATGCCATCGGAATACTGAACTCATTATATCCTGCAGGAATATTTGATTACCCATTCTCTGCCAAACAGCAATTTTGTGTTTATCCACTAATAAACGTTCACTGCAGTGTTTACTGCAGTAAGGCCAGGCAGTGCGATTATTTGAAATCACTTAGCAGTTCAAGAACAATATATTGAGTCATCCAAAGATATTTGTATTCAGTATAATTAAAAATCTTCAGATGATGGCTACTAAAAACTACTTTATTTAGGGTAATTTTTTGTTTGTCTTTGGTGTGAAGTTTGGCACTTCTTAAGGTCACATAGATTCTTTGAATCTGGCCATGCTGTTGAATCAGTGTTTTCCCAGGTTGGGTTATATTTCGTCTTTGTCTTGCAAAGCAGTAGGAGTTAGATATATGACAGATTTCACATCCTAGTATAATAGCCTCATTTGAGAACAGATGTATACTGTACAACTGTTGAGGTCTGGAAGGCTAAGACTACTCAAGATGGAAGGAAGGAAGAAAGAAAGGATGGATGGACGGACTTCATGGACATTAGCAATTTTTCCTGTCCAAATTCGACTTGCCTTATTTCCCCAACTACAGTGTAATGTTCTGGGAGACCATATCTACCACCTAGCTATTCTGAAACTTGAGCAGGGAATTCTCTTGTGGTTTGGCAAACTGTGTAACCATTTGGGTTAAGTAATTTAGTCTGTCTCTGATTTATTATTTAGACTGTAGTTTGCAGTGCAGAAAGGATATAATCATAGAGATTGGTTTTGTTTTGGTGTTTTCTGTCTCTGACCGTGACTTAAGGAAAAGGGATATAGTCTTTGAGCTTTTCCATGTGCAGCTGCTTAGATGTTTGATTTTAAAGAGCACAAGACTTCCAGTCAGCTTCTGAACCAGAATAATAAATTATGTTTTGATATGTATAGTGTTGACTCAGTTGATGATGGAACCCTATACACCATGTGGCTTTGTCAGGGTTGAGTTCTGAGAGTCTCAGAAAGGCTCCTTTGTTAAAGTAATGTGATTACAAAGTGTGCTGTAACATTGATTACCTTTTTTTTGACTCTTATGTAAGAATAATTATCCATTCTGCTGACTGCAGTAATTTTTTTGTATAGAAGTAGTGGCTTTATTTAAAGTTCAGCCTACATGATTAGTGTTAAGATTATAAACTTAGCTTTTGCAGGACTTGCAAGAAGGGCTAGCTATTTCCACCCCCCTCTTTTTTTTGGTAGGTGTAACAAAAGGTCTTTAATGAATAACGCACAGTGACTTGCACATCTGAAATGGAAAAAAATCCCACAGTGCTTGTCAGATCACATTTCCTGTTTCTTGGCATACAATTTATTTTTTTCCCCAGTGATTCCGACAGAAGCCGGTATGCTTCATATGAGGCTGTCCTGGCATTTAATTGATTTCATGTATGAAGTACAGTATCTAAGCCAAGAAACGTTCAAGAATAAAATTTCTAAGCATAGTGTTTAAGTCCCCTTTCCATTGAAATATTGTTGTTCTCTATTCTTCTCCTAAGATTTCTCACCCTTTTAGAGCAGTAATTGACCTGAAGCAAAAGTGCTTTGTCTCTCCTCAGCATCTGTAAAATTTAGCTTTTAGTTTTTCCCCATCTAGCAGTCAGTATTTTGTGCAGTGGCAAGCTTGCTATTTTAAAATATATTTTGAAAATACAAGAAAACATAAATGCAAACCTAATGTATTGTACCAAAAGTGCTGTGTGATTGTTAGTGTCTCCAGATGACAAATATGTCAATTTGAGCAACCTAGAATAAAAAAACCCACACAACAAAAAACTAAAACAGATTTAAGAATTTTTACCCCAAAGTATGACACTAGTATGTCTAGATCTGAAAACACACATTTTTTGAATAGCACTGATACTTTTTTTTTTCAGACAGTAATTGGCATACCAGTGTTGTAAAGTTCTCTTATCTTGCTAGTTTTCTAGAATATTCTGCATTTTCAGAGGACAGCTTTGTTGAGCTGAATAATGTCTGTGGAATCACTGGGCTTTGCCTTGGGGGTTCATGACTAGCAGATAAATTTCGTCACAAGATATTTATCACAGTTGCCCATTCCTCCAGGAAAACGCCATATCAAGGTTATTACTGCTTTTATAACCTTCCTTTATTTATTGTGGGGTTTTATGGTGTGGAAAGTACCAGTTTCCAACTGTTCCGATCCTCTTGTTCCATCAGTTTACGGTATGTCTTTTGGTAGGAGTTTTCTGTAGGATGGCTGTTAAATTGCAAGTCTAGAAAATACCATCTGAGAAGGAATTGTACGATCTTGAGCTGAATAAGAGACTTAGGTTAGGATGGTGGCTATTTTTTAAGGCCCATTTCCACCTCTTAGCTGAAGTTGGAGAGTATACGTTACTATAGGGAAGAATGAAATTAAAAATACTTGGCTAGGTAATGATTTGTTAGTTTTCCTAAATTACAGTATCAAATCCCACAAATGCACAACTTCTTTTCTCTGTATATTAATACGTGTTGTGTTTTCAAGACAACTAACTCATGAACAATTTTATCATTTCTAGATAGTTCAGGAGGAACTTCAGTGCTAATAGATATGTCTGTCTTTCTGAACGCTGGAGGCCTTTTTTCTTATTCTTGCAAACAGTCTGTTTTGAAAGAATGGAAAGAGAGGTATCATTTTCCCTCGGAATGTTACCAGATGAGGTCTTTCTAGCCATCAGTGGTTGTTTCCATAGAAACACACTCATGGGTTTGCTATTCCTGAAGTGGATTCAACTCGAAATACATCTTTGGTTTTTCAAACTGCACCCTGAAATGTGTTTTGCACTCGCTGAAGTGACTGCCTAATTTGGCAATTACCTGCATTCAGATATACAAAACATTGTTTTTCCAGTGCAGAATAATACTAGAACTACCTTTGTCAATGCCTTTGTGGAATGTCTTCATAAACATGCCTTTATTTGATTTCATTACAAAGATCAATTTGTATTTCTCAATGTCTTTGTTTTCTGTTACTTTCTTGTAATTTTTTATGCCTGAAGGACATTTTCATGGCATTTGCTCAGAATTCTAAGTCTTGATTTGCAGTTTTTTGCTTTAGAAGGCTGAAAATTATACTTTGTTTTACCATTGATATTTTAAAGTTTTTGTCTAGACTTTGATTCTAAGCATACATGGTTTGGGGTTTTTCTTTGTATTGTGGTTCTGTGGGGTGGGTGGGGTAGGGTGAACTGAGTTATAGTTCTTGGAGTTTTTGGGGGTTTTTTTTGTTGGGGGTTTTTGTTATTTGGTTTCTATTTTTTCCTGTTTTGTACTCTTTTTGTTACAGTGGAGCCTGAAATCTGACAGACAAGTAGTAACAACAGATAAATTATGGACAGAATTATTTTAGGTATGGTGGCAAAATTCTGAAATGTTAAGTTCTCCACAGCTGGCAACATTAAGGTTTGATGAAATACTCCATGAAATTTACTTGTTTTCAGGAAAATGAATGACTCATTACCAAGAGAAGGCCTGGGCATCTCAAAACATCTCACAAGGAAAAAGGAGGAAGTTTTAGTACCAGTATTGCTGTCTAGTCAACATGCCTGAGAAACTTGACTACTACTTTTTAAGTCATAAAACGAAGTCATACATACAGAAGTCATTTGTATAATTCTTCAGCTAGAACTGTACCACTGACTGAGCATCTTACAGACTTTTTCAGTGCCTGGAAATGCAAAATGTTGTACTGACTGCTTGTTGAGCTGTAATGCCTATCTTTGAAGGTGAAAAGAAGCTGGATGAGAAGTGTGTTGTTCCTAGGAAGGAAATTATGTATGCTGGAAGACCAATTACATATCCTGTTGTGCTGTAGTTACAGTGTAAATGTGTTCAGTATTAGGTATTAATGTTCAGTATTTATTGTAGTTTGACAGTTTACAACAGTTTCTAGATTCCTGAATTGTTGTGGTTTGCATTTGTTCTGCAAATTTTTTTGGCTTTTCTTGTTTTTAAAGATTTAAGGCATTTTGTTTTGGAGGGCTGGCGGCAAAAATAGATTCCTCAGTGGCTTCCTCTGCTTTCATCCTATCAAATTCCCAGGGACAGCTTGCTTTTTAGTTAATTTGACCAAGTTAAGTAGAGCACTAATGTGGTGCGAAGATACATGTACAGCTCTGTGTATTGCTAACAGTGTGATTTATTCCTACTGGTAGTTGCTTTCCCTGTGCAGTGTTATTGTGTTATGTCAGTTGATTTACAAACGAATTTTTAACATGCTTGCTTTTTTATTTTTTATGAACTATATATTAATTCCTGTTCTCAAGAAGGAAGAGCAAGAACAAGAACTGGAAAGAAACATTTAAGTGAAGTTGGAATAGCTGTTAGTAATGATGGCTTCTACTTTGCTTGCAGGTTGTTTGCATCCGTTCTACGTGGAATGCTCTGTCACCAAAGCTGAGTTGTGATACAAGACCACTCATTTTAAAAGCACTGAATGAATTGTTTTCCCTTGTTCCCTCATTAACAGTGAATACAAATGAATTTGAGGTGTGTATTTACAGACTAAGAGGACTCTTTTTTTAGTATACCTTTGTATATAACTTTTACGTAAGCCTGATTGATTCTGATAAAATTGCACCCACTGCCTAGTTCAGATGTGTCAAGTGCACATTTCATACAATTTTACAGTGTTCACTTGCATTAGTGAGTCCCGGGAGATAGATGGGAAATTCTAGTGCGAGGTTAATCCATGGTTTCCCTCTCGCATGTGAGGACGTGTGAATGTGTCTGGAGTTCAAAGCTGCGCCCCTTCCACTTTCCTAGCTCAATGTATGTTGATGTGGCAGTAAGTTGTTTCAGGTAACTGCCTCTATTTCAACTGCTTATTTGGTCAAAGAAAACATAAATGCATATTTCCTTTGCTATTCTAGAAATTCAAAGCAGAAGTTGTCAGCTTCCTTTGGAACAATACACAGAACGAGGTAAGTGATATAACTGAAAGCATTAATTTCTGATGTCAGCTACAGGGTGTTAAGTTTTGTACTTTTCTGTCAAGTCAGTGTCAGTAATGTCATTTTCTAATAGGGTTTTGTTCCTGTTGCTTAACACGGTTTCTGAAGCAATGTACTACATGGAAAAGGTGGTAACTGAAGGTTCTAACTTCTCTCATCTCCAAAGAGAATTACAAACAAACTATACACTAGTGTGTCTTCACCTCAAGTCCCGGGAGCAGTTTGGGCACCACAATATAGAAAGACATTAAACTGTTTGAGAGCATCCAGAGGATGAGCACAAAGATGCTAAAGGCCCTTCAGGGGAAGCGGCTGAGGTCCCTTGATCTCTCCAGCTTGGAGAAGAGGAGACTGAGTACAGACCTCATTGAAGTCAAAACTTCCTCACAAGGGGAAGAGGAGGCACAGACACTGATCTCTGCTCTGTGGTGACCAGTGACTGGACCTGAGGGAATGGCCTGAAGTTGTGCCAGGGGAGGTTTAGGATGGGTATTAGGAAGAGGATCTTCCCCCAGAGGGTGATTGGGCACTGGAACAGCTCCCCAGGGCACTGGTCACAGTGCCAAGCCTGAGAAAGTTCAAGAAATGTTTGGACAATGCTCTCAGGTGTGACTCTTGGGGATGGTGCTGTGCAGGCCAGCAGTTGGACCCAGTGATCCATCCCAGCATATTCCGTGATTCTGTGAAACTAGTTTTACTTCCTCTGGAGAACTTCAGCCTTAACATGGTGAAGCATTCTTGACAAAGATGCTGCTATGACAGCCAACTCAATTCGTTCGTGGGGTATCGTAATGCAATGGCAATGTTGGACTATCACCACCGTGGAGCTGGTGTAAGTAGTGTATTTTAGTTTAAGACTGAGACTTCTGTCAGCCTATTTCAGTGAATTTTACAACCCCATGGTTAATCCCAGATGACAGCTAAGTACCATGCAGCCACTTCTTCACTCCCTTTCCTTGTGATGGGGAGGAGAACTGAAAAAAGGTAAACCCTGTGGATTGAGACAAGAACAGGTTAATAAGTGAAATGAAGTAACAATGTAATAGTAATAACAAAAATAGCCGTAACAATAATAAATAGTGAAGAGAGGGGATAGAGCAAAAAGACTAAGAGGAATAAAACTCCATTACAAACTAGTGTTGCACAATACAATCACTCTGAGGGTTGCCCAGTCCATTCCTGAGCAAGTAATATGTACCCTCTGGCCAACTTCCCTGAGTTTATATACTAGGCATAAAGTTCTATAATCTGGAATATCCCTTTGATCAGTTCAGATCATCTGTCTTGGCTGTGCTCCCTCTGAGCGTCTTGTGCACCTGCACACAGGCACAGGAAGCTTCAAAGTCTTTGATTTGGAGTAAGCACTTCTTAGCAAACAGCTAAAACATCAATATGTTATCAACATTATTCTCTTAGCTCGGATATTTCTACCTGAAGTAGAGTGCTCAGAATGCATGTTATCAAGCCTAGATAATTGGTCTTGCTACTTTGCACTGTGTATATAAAAAGTAAGCAACTGGGAGTGTGCCTCAGGAAAATATTGTTGAACACCTTTTTAGCATTCAGGGGTTACTTGATAAGCTCTTTGTATGTGGAGTTTCCAGTAGGTAGCAATATTATATGCTGTGTTTGTGATTTTCTTTTTCTTCCTGTTAATTTTCTAGGATGCCCTTGTAGCCATTTCAGCCTATAAATCACTCTCATCATTTGACTCTGAAGAACATACAATTCTTCATCTTCCTAGACAGGTAACCATGTTATGTATTTGGTACTAAGCATATGTGACACTTCCATCTGACATGGGTTATATCCTGTTGAAAGAGAAACCAGTCCTTGTGCCTTCTCTGCTAGAGATTCAGGAGAGCCTCCTGAAGGAATACAGCAAGCTCCTGCTGGTGACTTGACACTAAGCAGCTCTTGTGATAGCTGTTTCTTTCATTGCAGTCACTTGTAGATAGGGCTTTTGTTCCCCTGAGGTAAATCAGTTTGAAAAGTTGGTGCAGTCTTTGGAATTAAGCTGAAATGTTTTTCCGTGTTTTTGTTGTTAACCTTTTACAGCATAACATTTTACCTTTTGTCAGTAAAAGCAGTCAGAAAGGAGCTGAGGTACTTAAGGCTTTTTAAGTATGCAGAGGGCTATTAAACTCTTAAATTTCTGATCAGGCAACTCAGTAACCTAACAAACTGAAAGAGTACAAGATGAACATATGGTCATCTATGTGACTTTTTTTTCACATTGTAAAAAATGTAAAGTGACTAGGCACTACTCAGTAGTCCACTGGTACTTTATGGAATAGTGGCTTTATAGTAAAGGTTTTGTTTACCGTTTTATGATAGGCTCCATTTGTGTGTTGTAACTGACTGTTATGAAAGGGCTGGAATATGCAACTTTAAAATTAAAAAACATACTTTAAATAAATTAGTGAGAAGAGTTCAGCATAAACCTTACAAATGAAAAATGTGTTTTACATAGAAGACCACAGGATAGAATAAGGGAAATGTATAAACTCTGCTGCAAGACTAAATCTCTCACAGTAGTACATAGTTCTGTATTACTAGTGCAGTTACTTTACCATCGTATTACTGGTGCAGTACTTAAAGTGAGTAAATATGTTTTGATTGAAAGCAATGTAAATATGTTGCGGTTTTTCAAATTCCAAAAACTAATATGAAAAAGTAGTGTCTAGAAAAAGTGGTTTACTTATATCAAAGTCCCAATGTTGTTAAGCTGAAGAAGAATCACAGTTAAAGTTTTGTGAGTATTAGTTCAGCTGTAATGTCAAGATTAATTTTATTATTACAGATATGTATTTTCACACCCTGTGATTTTTACCAACCAGTGTTGCCTTTCAGTCAGGTAGAAGAAAAGCTTTTATTCATTAAGCTTCAAATTTATGAAATGGGATGAAAATAATGAAATGGGGAATTTCTCATATTTAGTTGGTGTTTTTCACACTTGGAATCATGAATGGTAATGAGGAATTGGGATTTTTGTGCTGACATTTAACTGGTTTTGAATCTTCCAGGCACGACCTGAAGTTGACTCACTGGAAGAGATAGACATGAATGAAGATGAAGAGGATCAGGACGCAAATCTATTTGTTCCGGGCCCTTCGTATATCAAGCTCTTGTCTCTAACACCAGCTGCTGTTTTAGGAGGTATAATATATCCAGTGTTTGAGGTCACTTTGCAGATACAGAATCGTAGCGACTGCACAGACCTGTGGCTCTTCTAGAATGGAGTGTCATGTTAAAGTGCAGCCTTTCTTTTTTTTTTGTTAACAAATGATGGGAAAAAAAGTGAAGTGAGAAATAAAGCCCACAACCCATTTCTAGGAAGATGGTGTGACAGAGATCCTGATGGTGGGGAAAACATGTTTACAGTTAAAAATTCTTTACCCGTCCTAAAGGGAAAGCCAGTTCCTTATTATTTACTTCAAATACTCATTGTTTCATCACAGTGTGACTTCAGTAGGGAGGACTGAACAGATTTTTATAAAGGCAACTTTGTATTTAGCCCAGGACAGACTGAAGTAAAATAAATTTTACATTTCTTGTTTTGTAAACAGAGTATTGATGGTATGAAAACGATGCTCAACACAAAGTCTGCCTAATTGATTAAGATATCAGTGCTATGCTTAATGCATATATGCGTAGTGATGCATATTGATACTGAAGTATGCTTTAACAGATGGTCTCTGGTTGATACACTTGTTCTGAAACTTGTGCAGTTGAATTACCTTCAATATTTGAGATTTTTGTCATTCACTTGATTACTTTCAGAACTACTTATTATCTTACAGTTACAAAATTTGAGATATTGTGCCAGGACATAAACATTGTTACTTCATTCTTTGTAGAATACGTGGCTTCTTCTTGTGTGATTGCAGGCTGTAAAAATTACAATGAGATAGTAGGTGGTATTTTGTAGTATTTTTGCCCCAGTGGGGGTTTCTAAAAGAATCCATTCATCAAAGTCTGCATGCACTGGCATCTGGAGTGTGTGCAGCCTAACCTAGAGAGTCCTAACTACTAAATCCTGGAAGCTTTGTGGGGGGGAATGACGTAACCTAGTTCAATGAAAGAGCATGATGTATCTTGACAGAAAACAGTCTGTATAATGAATGCTGAGATAGCCAACTTTTTAGGAAGATGGGAAACCAACATGGAATTTAAAATGAACAGACTGGATTCAGAGATGCAGCAACCACAAACTGGTATCAAAATAGTTGAATCCAAACACTCACTGAGAAGTTTCTCCCTTGGAGGTGTCTTCTAACATTGCTAGTTAACACAGAGTCCAGAACACTTGAGCAAAACCTTTAGTGACTGGCTGGAGTGGCTGAGAGTGAATTGCTTCACCGAAAAAGTATGAAAGTGGATTAATCCAAGACAGGCCAAAAGCCACAGAGTCCCTGTTCCATGGGAGCTGAATCTGTGTCATCTTATTTGCTGGAATTCTAGTGGTACATGTTATTGAGATTAATAACATGTAACTACTTACATGAGCATTGGAAAGTAGAGCTTTAGGTAGTATTTTATCTCAAACTGCTTTAAAACTGGTTTGTCACATCAGTTTTCATATTGTTTCTATGTGTTAAGTTCCCAGGATATCAGAAGAGGTATGACAGCCTTATTTTTTATTTTGATAAGTTTTCATTGTGGGTGCCTGAGACTCTCCTCAAACCTGGTAGTCAGAGAATTAAAAATAATTCATAAAAAGAACTATAAGCTTGATATCGTTGTGGTTGCTGCAAGTAATAGTGTTAGTATCCTTACTGCAAAGGAGATGATGATAATGATAGTATCAACAATATAAAAATATTGTTCATGTGATGGTAGTTATCTTTGTTTAC
>WBMY01003469.1:0-77518 GCA_013397315.1 Donacobius atricapilla | reverse complement strand
ATATACCTATGTCAGTTTTAAATAAAGTAGCTTTATACTGGAATTTCCTCACATTTCTTGGTTTTAGCAAGTTCCCATGATTTTCAGCAATGCTGTTTTGAACTTGGTGGACACTACAGCTCAAGGAAAAAATCTCCAGACATAAATGTCCCTCCTTCCCATGCTACATCAGATTTAGACTGCTCCTCCACTGTGAAGTGGAAGAGAAGTACTAGTGTCATTCTGGGCTTTCTAGGGTTAGTTTTGTCTCAGTCATCAGCCTCTCACATTCCCTTTCCTCTCGCTTCATTGCATTGCACTTCATCAAGCATTTGAAGAGTTTGCAGCATCACTTGTGAAACAGGAGATGACCAACATGCCCCGTGCTGTGTATCATTCTGCCTTAAGAGGAGGGACCACACGCTCAGACCAGGGGAAGACAGTGGCAGGTGTTCCAAATTTCTTGCTGAAAATGTATGAGAGGAACAAGCAACCAGGCATGACACCGGGCCTTGCAGGTAAGCGATCACTTTCTTGATGTAGGCAAATATACCCAAAGATTTCTATGAACCTGAAGGTGAATCAACATAACAAACTTTGTTTTTATGCGCCTTAAATATGCTTGCATATTCTTTCGAATTGTTGGCTTTAGTAAGTTAACCTTACTTTGCTTTGGGTTCTCCCTTGACTCTGCATGAGTGTTGTCATTGACCTTTCTGTTCCCCTTCCCTCCCTCTTTCAGCTGGCATGTTGCTGTGTTTTGACCTCCCAGTCCACATGGGCAAGGATGGCAAGCCTATTAATCGATTTCTGGCCAGCAGGGGACGCAATTTCCAGCAAATGATGGTTGCCCTCATTCACGAGGTAAGTTGTGGCTGGCTCTTCTTCACTCTTCATAACTATTGCACCTCTTTCCTGCTTTACTGTCTCTTCTGTTTACACTCATTGGGTGTTGTTGTCAGCTAATGATGATATGTATGAATGTATCATAATTGACTGAAATTGCTGTGAGGGACAGATAGGATCACAGAATCCTAAATTCTGATCATCAGCCTACCCCCATGGTCACCCACCCTCACTAACTTGAACTTAACATGTAAATACTGGGTTTTTTAAGTGTTCACTGCTGAAATGCCTCTTCTGAAAATCAGAAGAACAAAGAGGTGATCTTTGCCTTTTTCTGCCTTCAAGACTGCTATGCATATATGCCTGATACCTGTCACATGTAACCAATTTTAGGTGAATACCAGGCCTATGATGGGGCTCTTTGGGGAAACAATATCTACACTTGCTAAGACTTGGCATTTTTTTCTGCCTCTTAAACATTTCAGCTCCCTGACCTATTAGGCTTATGCCGCCAAAACCATGCAGTTACCTTTGGTGTGGTTTTAGAAAAATGGCATGAAATAAGCCCTCACTTAATCATTATGGAAAATAAAGTAATGAAGTCTGTCAGAGCATTTTGAATTATGGTACTTCTGAATATCAAAGTTTATATTTGAAAATTTTGGACGAGAGTAAAAAAAACCTAAACAGTTCAACTGGATCCAGGGAAATAATTGTTCCTTTCCCAACTTTATGGCAATGGGAGCAGCTTTTAACACAAGTGACAGTGTGTTAAACTCTTTAAAAAGTTGGTAAAAAAATTCTGTTAGTACAGTTATGTTGTATTTCTGTAGGAGCTACTTACATGTATCTAAGGGGGTGATCTGGGTCCTGATTTTGTTTTGTGACCATCACCCAGATTGAGGCCTGTCTGCTGTGAGGTTCTTCTATGATGCTACTAAAATCACTGATACCAAATACTCAGTTACGAAATATGTATAACACAAGGTTTGAGTGGGAAGGTTGTGGGTGCATAGTTTGGAGAGTTTTGTGTGCACAAACTGTAAGTCTGATACTAGAACACAGGCGTGTGCCATGGATAATGTACAGGTTCTACGTTCTGATACTGTGGTGCACCCTCATGGCTCCCTCTGGGCTTTGCTCTCAGGTCCTGCTTCAGCATGTTAACACTGTGTTTGTACTGGTTAACTCCCTCAATCGTTCAGGGGCAAGCAAACCAAATCCCTCTCTAACAAACCTGTCTGCAGCATGGTTTGCCTCAAGTTTCTAGTCAAATGATGTAAATGTATGCCACGGTGAAGTTGGCTGCTTCTGGCTAGTACAGTCTTCTGGCTCTGTACCAGCTCTCAAACGCTTCCATGTGCTAGCATACACATACAACTTCTGCTTTCCAGGTAACGTCTTAATAATTTTGGTCCTTCAGTCTTGAAAAGGCACAAAAAATAATAATCATGTGTTATGGCCACAGACAGACCACATGGGTCCTGGTGGAAGTTAGGTCAGGTATACAGGAACAAAAGCCAGTCTGTACCAGCTGGACTGGAGTATAGAAATCCATCCCTGGCTCTGTATCATGAAGTCAGTGTCAGTGGGATCATGAAGTACTTCGGATGTCAAGTTCTTCTCTCAAACTAGAAAAATTTTAAATACTCACCCTCAATATCTTGAGATCCGTATCTCAAGATATCTAACCATGTATGAAAATGTAATAGATGTTTTCCATCTTGACATCTTTGCTGCTAAAGAGTGAAAGCAGAAACTGGAGATAATACCCCTCATTATCACAGGAATGTAAATTAATTCATGTTTTCTAACTATTTGGAAGCTCCAGTGGAGAGCACCAGGTAAAGTCCACAGGGATATTTCATATGTCAGAGGAACAGACTCAGATTAATGAGGAAGGAATGAAGCATGAGCTTCCATAGTATCCAGAAAGAAAAGCTCTGCACTGTATGTAGTTGCTTCATTCAGAACTTGAGTTCTGTGACACAGGTTCTGAAGAAAAACATCTTTAATTACATTATCATAGAAAGCATGTATGAAAGTTTTATATCAGTCAAATTATAGTGGGATGGAAATCAGTTCTGAACTTTGTTTTAAACACTTGCTGTTGCCCTAAAGCATCAAATAAAATCCTGGTTAAAAAAACACTTGTATGTACTAGCAGTGATTATAAAATCCAGTAGCATATCCAAAATTGACCTTTCTTGTGTGAACAAGCTACCTTCATAGAAACACAACCTTAAAATGGTTTGCTGGACAAAACATGGTAGTTTTATTGTGGTGAATGTGGTGAACTGGATCCAAATTAGTGAATACATAGAATGACTGGAGGTAGAAATATTTTACCAAGTCTCTCAGTATGTTACCAAGTCGATTGATTCAAGGTGTAGTAAAACTANTTATTTTTTATTTTGATAAGTTTTCATTGTGGGTGCCTGAGACTCTCCTCAAACCTGGTAGTCAGAGAATTAAAAATAATTCATAAAAAGAACTATAAGCTTGATATCGTTGTGGTTGCTGCAAGTAATAGTGTTAGTATCCTTACTGCAAAGGAGATGATGATAATGATAGTATCAACAATATAAAAATATTGTTCATGTGATGGTAGTTATCTTTGTTTACCCTCAGATTGATTTCAGTCATTGAAACACTGTATTTCTAGTATTTGCTGCACATCTAGTTGTTTCACTAAATCTATCTAGATTTTGTAGTTTGAGTTATGTTTGTCAGTATAGAGCCTTGGCTTGTCCCCTGCCTGAAGAATTGCTTCTGAATGGCTTGTATTTATGTCTTTTGGCATAAACAGAGAATGCAGTAATATGACAGCCATGATAAGGGATCTCTATCAATGTGAATGGTTTCCAGCAGAGAAATAGCTCCCTCTTTCAGCAAATTTCTTCCCTATTGTTGTAGCCATCCTAAACAAAAACTTTTTATAAGAAGTCTAGATGAGGTAAGTGGATAGTGTTTTCATGTCAACAAATACCTACTCCTCCAACAAAACTGAAGTGTTGAGGGTTGAAGACAAAGACTTACAGCTGCTGTCTGTATCGCTACAGAAAAGAATGCTGACTGCTTTCTGTGGATTTTATTTGAAGGATACTGACATTACAAGCAGAGGAAAAAGTCCCGANAAATAAATCCAAATGTGTTTATATTTTAAACCTAAACACAAAGTATCTTCAAACAATGTTAATTGCACCTTTTTAGCAAAAATCTGCAGTAACTATTAAATTTTGATAAAAAATCGGTATTTCTGTTTTCAGTTTACACTGCTTTAAGAGTCAGAGTTTTTTCTTGCATTTTTCTCTTTGTACATAGAGACAGGGTGGTCAGAAAAGAGTTGTTTGAGCCTTTGGCTAGGTGAGAAGCAAGTCCCTGGGCTCATCAAACTGAATTTCGTGCTTTAATGTTTGTTTGGTTCTCAGTGTTCTTCTGGGGAACAGAGTTTAACAGTAAAGACAGGATGCCTAAGCTATAAAATTGCCAAATAGATCAAAGAAAATTGGGTTAGTAGGATCTATGCCTGTTTTGTTCTGCAATCCTATAGGAATTACTGTGTTCTTGCAAAGTCATAACTTTACAGTTCAACACATCATACTAAGCCTATGTAGGGGTTTAAATTACCAGAATGATGCTTTTTTGCTACTGTTTTGACTCATTATTTTGGGAGAAGGAAGAAGTTGTAGGGTTAATCCTTATCGTGACATTTTAAGTAAGGAGTGTTCTGTTAATAAGAAGTCTTAGAGTTTCCTCTGAAGGAAACTGATTGAGGTCTGCGTAAAGCTTTGAATAAGGTCTGAGGTTGATGAAAACATCAAGAAAATACAATTAATTGGAGATAGCAGGCATCCATTTATTTTACCTCTAAAAATCTCCAGCAGCTGGCATTTTCTTACTTAGGACTAAGCAGTCACCATCATACAGGGGTAATAACATTTTTATGTCTTCAGTGGTTTGATCTATGCTCACAGCTATAAAATATGAACCTATAGGTAATGTATCTGTCTGTATCTGTACATGCATAGTGGCCATTATTGCACTTAGATTTTGGCAGCTGGGGCAAGATGAGGGGCTTGAAAATACCGGTTTCATTTTTATGAGAATTCTTTATGTGTAAAATTGTCATGCCTGGTATTCAGCCAGAAAAAATGAGTTATATGATGTTTATATGCAGAGAAAAGATTTTCGTCTTGTATGTTGAAAAGTGTTTAAAACATACAAATAACAAATATCTGGGTTTAGCTGCCATTCAGATGGAGCAGTAACAGCAGCAAAAAGATAATCTACTATTCAACCTTGAAGGGCCATACTTATTCTATCACCTAGGTGCTATTTTAGCTGAAGAATTAAATGCATCTGTGATATCTGTCATCACATTAAGATACAGAACTTCCTTTTGTTGTTACTTGAATGGGTATTTCAGAGGAAGAAGAAAACGGGTTCAATAAACTGGGGTACGTTTCAAATGTTGGCTGTTTTGCTCTTTAGTGGTCACTGGTGAGTTGAAAAAGGAAGGTCATCATTCCGCTAGAAATGAGGATGAGCAGTTTGATTATGAAGTAGAGCTTGTTGGCCTCTCTCTAAGGGGACATGTAAGTTACTGTTGTCACAGTGGTCAGAAGTATAGACCGTGGGTTTTCTTTTTTTCTATGGCAGCCTGGAACATGCTGTACGAGAAGTCTCCAAATATTGCCTTTGACTGTTTCAGGTTCTGCAAGTAATGCTTCGTAGAAATTCATAGGAATACTTTCTTACCAGATTCACTTAATCTGTTGTGAAAAAGATTGAGGATGAATGGTCACATATGTTCACATCATGTACCATGTATTTGGGTATGTGCGTTTTGGGTTAGAATCACTAGGTTTTCAGCTAGCTATCCCTCTTTTCATTCTTTATTGGAGGTGAAGAGGACAGTTCATCCTGCATGCAGAAAGCACAGAGGCAGACTGCTGTTGGCAGACCAGTGTGGTAGATAGTGGCTTTGATGCTCTGAACTGGTGCAATTTATCATGTTTTCTTTTAAATGGCAAATGGTCTTGCCTTTGCACGCATCGCAATATCCAAGTGCTTTCTATGTGTTGGAAATAGCACGTGATACTTTTTCCAATTGATGAGTCATACTTGCAGGCACAGTTGTAAAGTTGAGTTGCGGAGGTGAGTTATGCAGTATTAAATACTTCCCTACAAGTAATAATCGTGTTAGGCACTTTGTATATTCATGGAAGAACCATTCTCTGTGTATTTTTAAGTATGTTCAATTAGATGTACTGTAATGACATGCATCCTTGAAGAGTAAAGTGAAAAGCTCCTTCTGTGCTTTTCTTTCCTGGTTTGGTTTTGATGTAACCAAGATACTCAAGAGTTTATTCAAACCTTGTATGTGAAGTACCTTAAGATGATAATTGGATTTTCTGGAGCAGAATTCATTGCACGGTATTATTCTGTGCCTAGATGCATGTAGTTCCAAATATGAACTAGTTGGTGCTTGTTTCTGCTACTGAATTTACTGAGTGTATTTTGTTCAGTGATAAAACAGTGTTCAGAAATTAAGTTTCTGACAGATTTTTGTTTTTCTTTTCCTTAGTCTACTGTGCCTTAGAGAAAGACAATTTTTTCTCTCACAAAGAAATGTTAGGGGGTGGATTTGGAAGTATATGCGTGTAAGTATTTTAAAAAGATCCTCTAAGCAAAATTTAAAATCAAAAGAGAGGCTGTTGCACTCTTTCCTTGATACAGATAAGTAAGGCTAGCCTTATTTATTGAATCACTGAGGTGGCATTTACGTATCCCATATGTGAGCAGGGCATTTAAAATACCTGCCTAAATATTTCACTGACATAAAGGTGTTATTCCAAAGACATAGAGGAGTAGTATCTCCTGTGGTTTGCCAGCATTACCTGTCTTGCATTTTGACCAACGTGGTCTATGATTTTATGTCTTTTCAGGCAGAAATATCCTTCCTTAAGCATCAGTTGACAGGCTCAGGTTACTAGCTCCAAGCTCAGATATCAGGTTGCAGCTCTTACGTAAAAACTGCTTGGCTGCTTGGTCTGGCCAGGTGGTGTTCCTAAGAAAAACCCCGCATTATTGTTGCAGTGTTCCACAAGCACTCATTCTTGGTTCTCAGTTCCCTTGAGCCTCATTCCCTGCACCTTCCCACTCAGCCAATATTTTCTTATTTCATGTAAGTTGAACTTTCTGAACTTCATTTGTCACTTTGCCTGTGGTTGCTAGTATTAATTACTCAACACCTAGTGTAGTTGTGGTTACCCTTGCTGTCCTAGTGTAGTTGTGGTTACCCTTGCTGTCCAGCAATAGATGACAAGTAAAGGCTACTGGTTTCCTGAACTGAAATAGCAGGTTGCAGTACTGCTTATATGAAAATATACAGCACTATGTCCAATAATTTTCAATTGTAGATGAATTTTGAGTGGTTTTTTATGTGAAAATGTTCAGTTCCCTTTCCTTCCTCATATTCCACATACATGCAAAATGTTTGCTGCCATAAAGAAAGTTAATTAATGAAAAGCACCTCAGCCATTCTGTTGTCATCAAACACATCCACAAATTTCAGGTGTTCCTGATATTGTCTAGATGCTTGAAATGTCACAAGATGCCTAAAGCTTTGTAATGAATCCCTGCATGAATACCCTGCAGTATTTCGTAGGCCTGCTTTTGTTGTCTTTCACAAATATGGTTTGCATGATGAACTTCACAAATCACTACAAGACCAGTTAAACCTGAATCACAAAATCATTTAGGTTGGCGAAGACCTCATTAGGACCAATCTTTGACCAGTCACCACCTTCTCAACTGGACCATAGCACCTAGTGCCACTTCCAGCCATTTCTTGAACACCTTCAGGCATGGTGAATACACCACCTCCCTGGACAGTCCATTCCAGTGCTTAACAGCTCCTTATATGAAAAAATTCCTCCTGATGTCCAGCCTGAAGATCCCCTGGCACCGTTTTAACTATGTACTCTTGTCCTGTCCCTAATTGTTAGGGAGAAAAAGCCCATCACCACCTAGCTATGCCCTCCTTTCAGGTGGTTGTAGAGAGCAATAAGGCCCTGATGATCCTCCTCCAGGCTACACAGCCTCAGCTCCCTCAGCCAGTCCTCAGAGGACTTGTGCTCCAGATGCTTCACCTGCTCTGCTGTCCTCTCTGGACATGGCCCAGCACCTCAATGTCCTTCCTGAAATGAAGGGCCCAGAAATTAAGACATGATTTAAGGTGTGGTCACCCCAGGGCCAAGGACACAGAGACAATATTGCCCTGTTCATGCTGGCCACACTATTGCTCATCCAGGCCAGGGTACCATTGGCTGTGTTGGCCCCCTGGGCACATGCTGGCTCATGTTTAGCTGTGTGTTGACCAGCAGAAATCTAAATAGTCTAATGCACAAGTCTAAAATAGTTTCGGAGTAGAGGTAGAGGGGAAAACTGGACTTGCTGCAGATTCCTCAGGAACCAAAGGAAAGCAATTCTGACTGGAACTTTGACTGCTCATAAACTTTTGGAGCAATTGATGAGCAGAGGTGAGAAGTGTGAATATAATTTTAACTAAAAGGAGGGACTAATGTTCATGAGTCATTATTAAGATGAGATTTCCTTTTTTTACGATAGGTCATATTTGTATTGTCTGTGAGATGGAGTATGTTATCTTTCTGACTTTACTTTTAGAATGTTTTTATTTTTACAGATTTATTAGTACTTATTCACAAGTCTTCCAGTTTCACTGAAAGCGGTGGACATGGAAGTTTAGGATGGTCCTTTGTTTTTTGTTATAAAATTCAGGTAAAGAAAGAATCCTTTACATTGATCATTAGGGGCATAAAATAGAGGTGAATAAGCAGGAAGACTCAGGAAAATAATGATACAAGGGGAAGTCAGTTATTTATCTTGGTTAACAGTTCTGCTTTTAGAAACATCTATGATCTTCACAAACTATCAAGAAACATTTGCCAGTGCTGCTAAGTGTTCCACTTATTGCCTCATACAGTTCTGCTGTCTCTCTGGGATCAATTACTTTTTGCACTATCTGAAGCAACCACTTTTGACTGACCTGGGTAATGAAGTTGAAAGTAACTTGGTGTGGGTAAAATCAGAAAGGAGAATAAATTGCATGATCATTTTAGTTTCCTACAGCCACATATAATGGCCTGTGGAAATGAGTGAATGTTTGTCTGCAAATCATAGACTGGAGAACATAGATTCTGCATTTGTTAGACTTAATGTAACTGCTTCTAACCTTTCTGATGTATTGCACAGGTTAATATTCAACCTTCTGAATGGCACCACTCCATAATGCTGCCACAGACCTGGTTAGGATTTATGAGCAGAACCTACAGTGCAGTCCTGCAGGTAATTTCGAGGAATATAATATTGTGGACATTAGTGCTTATTCAAGTGGTATGGGTTTTAATTGTACCAGCAAGAGCACTCATGCAAGTTACAAGGAAGTAAAGCATGAGGTACTTAACTATAACATTTATAAAAAAGCAATAAAAATGAATCTTCAGCTACTGACAGCACAATCTGGGATACTTTGCGGAAGTGCAGTTTCTATTTACAGTTCAGGTTCATGCAGGTTTTTTCATGTGTCAAATTGCAAAATGTGTCAATTTTTAGAACTTCTAGAAAATGAAATTTTAGCTAGAGCTCTAACCTCTTGCTTGGGTAGGAAGTTTGAAATTGTAGTACCACAAAGGAGACAGAAGCTATCAAGGGATGATTCATTAAAAAGAACTTCCCCTTAAATCAGCGTGTAATCCTGCTGCACTGTGTGAGACTCCTCTTCCAATTTTTTCAATGCTGTCTAATGATTAAGAAAGATCTTAAATTCTCTCTTCCATTAGGTTAGCTGACCTGGTATCTAGACCAATGTAGTACAATTTGATTTTCAGCAAGAAATTATCTAAAAAAGGGTTTAGCAAATAGCTTTCTTCCGGAATGCTGTCTTTGTGCTACTAGAAGAGTTTATTTGTTTGCATTTCCAGGCCACGTCAGCCGTTTTCAGCATGAGCAGCTCAGATTGCTGAATGAATTCTAGAAGTTTTGACTGCTCCTTGTTTTGCTGTGCAGCAAAACATATGCTTCTCATACACATTTTCAAAACAATTTCTATCTTGACTATTAACAAAATGTGTTAACTAAACCAAGCCAGCCCCATTACAAAACAAGCAGCAGCTATTCAGATTGTAGCTTTAGGTCTTGGGGGACATTGTTGCATGCATTTAATTACTTTCCTATTTTGCTTCCCTTCCAAGGGAAGCTCTCACAAGAAGCTTAGCATGTGCTAGATTTTTTTCTAAAGATTTTTTCTAATCTGTAGGATTTCTTGCCGTTTTACAGGACAGTAGAGCCTATGTTTGTTGCTTCTTACTTAATCCTTACGCTTTTGTAGTACATTTCATCAGAGGTGACCAAAAGAGACTACAGTACAAGATGAGTAGTCTGGATAGTACATAATTCAGTGTTTCTGAACTGCTATACTGCCTTGTTTTTAGTCAGTGTGTTGTATGCCCTCCTTTAATCTCTGTGGAGGGTCAGTTTTTGAGTGAGACCTGGATTTTCAAGATTCACTGTCTTGTATTTTCAGGTTGGTATGTACACGAAAACTACAAGCATTCAATACCAGAAAAAAAGCAGCATGTGTGCCTGTATTTTTTTCATTTAAGACTTAATAATCTGCTAAGGAGCAGTAGTTGACAACCTTAAACAAGTTAAGTTATAGTCCTCTTGATTGGAGACAGAATGTTGAAACAAAGCTGCTTTAGATATTTTTAGATAACATATGTAAGTTATAACGTATGTTATAACATGATAGAGGGCAGAATCCGTATCACCTCTTTAAATGTACAGAAAGAATGGTGTAGGCAGGTCAGAGTTATGTAAAGTAGAAAAATGAGGAATTCTGTCTTAGGCAGCACATCAAGAAAGCAATGTTTTGCTGTTAGAATCCATTTTAGCCAACAGGTTTCTAAAGCTCACTTCCTGTTGTAGCCATTCCCAAGGGTATTTGGCTTTGTATGTACTGGATAGATGCCTCAGTATTTGTGGTTGTTTATGCCATCTGCAGTTTGTTTTTCTTAATCGGAACAAAAAATTATGGATTCTTCTCCTTAATATATTGTATAGTACAGTGGGATCCCATATGCAAAGCAGTCAAGGTCACTTACGAACTAGCCCTTAGGTTAGGCTACATGTGTTACCAGAGTATTCTCTGAAGAAATCTTACGATGTAAATGAATCTTACGATTTAAGATCCATTTCTGACTTTTTTTTTCAATTCTGCAGGGGAGGCAGGCAGAGCTGGAGATGCAGTTAAAACATGGAAAAGAGGATCCTGAAGAGGTGCAGTACAAACAATTTACAGCTTGGCTATGGTAAGGAAGTGCCTGTGGACTCCTGATCACTTGTAATGGCAAGTAAGGGGACAGATGAGGGCAAGGTTTTAAAGCCTTTAATTTTGCAAGTTTAAAGACTGTATGAGAACTAATGAATTTTAAAAAAACCCCAGAATAGAACAACAACCAACCACCAGATACAGTGACCATAGTGGGAGAGGGGAGTGGAAAGAAAGGCTATTGGGTAACTGGAAGGATTTCCATATGCAACGGGTTCACGGGTACTTTCCCCTCTATTGAGCCTGAAAACTTTGTGGGGTGAGCGGCTGGAAAAAGTGAAAGAATTCAGGGATTTTATAGGATGTTTAAGGAGAAGGGTTATGCAAAGATAAGAATTTTTCTTCATGATAGTTTAATGAGCTGTTTCACTGAAAATACCTTGATGAAAGAGAAATGCAACTCACAGTCTGATACGTGTCATGGTGGACTGATGGTAAGTTGGCGTTACTGAGTGTGAGGATGTTCTTTAAAAGCAAGCATATGATGCTTGCTGATCCATATCCTCCACAAATTCTGTTTCAGTCAGGTGAGAAGTGTCTCTCAGTCTGTCAGGATTTAGCCATGTATGTGCATGGCCAGGAGAAGAAGATGGGAAGCAGGAGGCTTCACAAGAGAAAAAACTACCTATACATGGACAGTATAAATATCTGGTTTTGTGCTTATTCATAAGTGTATTGGAAGCAAAATACATACAAAGCCAAAATGCTTTTTGTCTGTTTCAATCAAAAGGGTGTGTGTAGTGGTTATCACATTCGCCAAATTTGTTTTGTGAAACGTAATGTGGGGATCTAACTTTCATTTTTAGTGGAATGGAATTTAAAAAAGCAAGGCAAAGCAGGCTCAACTTAAAAATAGAAACAGATTTATTAACATACTAAAGGGTAAAAAAAAAAAAAAAAAAACACAGAAGGGCTCTGGTATTTGGGGAAATACAAAGATTTACAAGGGGCATTTGTGCCTGGAGGGCCCCAGCGTTCCTCCATCAGTCCCCTGGACTTGCTCTCTGTTGTGATTTTCGGAATTGGGACTCATCTTTTTTTTTGACTGCCAAGTGCAATGTTTTCACCACCTCAGACACACCATAATTCTTTCTTTTCAGAACAGTTTATTAGAATGANGTCTTACGGGGTGCGTTTTTAGCCCAGCCTGGGCTTGGTGCTGCTCTCCGGGGGCCCAGGGGCTGGGGGAGGGGGCTGGGGCCATCTCCTTCGGCGGTGTTTTCTCGCTCTCCTCCCCCGGCTCGGCTCAGCACGGCTTCCGGAGGGCTGGCCCCGGCCCAGCCGCCCTGGCCCGGCCTGGACGTTATCTCATGGCTGGGGCCGACGAAAAGAGGGCAGAATCCCCCAAGATTCCTTTATTTAAGCTGTGTCCCCAGGGGTGTACACTTTTTACCTGATTGGCCAACTTGGCTGTCAGTTCCAAAACAGACCACCGATTGGTTTTCCTACCATTCATGCCGAATCAATACAGTGTGTTACTAAGTCCCACTCAATTCAGAATTCAGAATTTTTGTCTATTTTATTCCAGCTAATTCTGGAATAGAGGGTTGCATTGTAAGATCCAGAATGCTACAGTGTTGTAGAAAAGATCCTTTATTAATGACTGATCCCTTTCTTGATAAAAAGACCTGTTGCAATGCTACATTTGTAGCTTTTTCCTGAAAGAATCTGTATTTTCTGAACGGTGATAATATAAGCTATGTCAAAAATGAACAGAATTCCCTTTATCAGGAAGGAAATCAGAGCAGTAAATGAACTGGAACCCAGTAGTAGCTTTAGTTTCTTTACCAGTTCACCATTATTTGTTTGGTTCCTCTGCAGGGAACCAGGCCCTGTTCCTTGGGACCTAACTTCAGTAGCCATTAAGCATTTTCCTTACTCACTGGGGTTAACCTAATTGTGGACAATGTCATATAAACTTTTGTGTTAATCCTTTATTGTGTAAGTTTTGTTATTTTTTTCTTGCAATTTTGCATTGGTATTTACCAAGCTGTAAATGCTTCTAGTGTGGAGGCTTTGAAACTGTGTGCAAAAACAATGTGATTATGAAGGAAAATCTGGGCAGGTTTCTTTGAAAGCTTGAGTGTAACTTAGTCTTATAACATACAGCGCTATTTTAAGAGACATGCATTTTCAGTCTAAAGTTGTCTTTTTCTGTAGAATGACATTCATGGTCATGATGGAGTTGTATATTTTAGAATAGAGGATCTCTCTCCTCATCCACACCTTTTAGTGTAGGAGATTGATTGTGTCTCTACTTCAGTCTTGATATGAATGCAAAACTAGACAATTGAAAACAAGTAGCCTATTATAAATCAACTACATTAATGTGTAAGAAATTTTAACCACACTGATGGCTTTAATTTAAATGAATTCAGGTTTACATGCCATGTCACAATGTGACTGCCTGTAGTGGTTTCCAGAAATACAATAAGTGCTGAATAAATTGTAATACTTGTCATTTGTAAAACATTCAGATTTCATTATGCTAGAACATCTCACAGTGATTTGGAAACTTATCTGTTTGATGTGCTCAAAAAGCATATATATGGCTATTGCATGAACCAGCATTTTACAAAAAGTGGTGTTAAGTCATGTAAGAGTCCCTTATAAAACACTGAGAGTGTACACGAGTGTGAAGAAACTTGGGGTGGTGCATAGATTTCTTACAGATTACATGCTTGTAATTATTTTGTGCCAGGTCTTCTGATAGGCTGATACAGTTGTTAATCTAGAATAGACACATGTAAGACAGAAGAGGAATTTAGCTGACTTTATGCTGTACTACACTGAACTTGGTATAAATTCTTTCTGTTCTCTTGCAGGGTCAGAGATATGCTGACTGATGTCATCAAAGGTGCTTCCAAGTAAGAACTGTTAAATTTCTACAGATGATTTTTTTCTCGTATTTTCAATAAAGTGTGGGTCATTGCTTCTTTTCCTCCTAGATCTTGTTAAGATGATTTTTACCTTCATTAAATTTAAAGCATCCAGGTTTCATAAGTGTGTAGATTTAGAAGTTTCTCTCTGAGATACATAATAAAATGTGGCCTTTTAGAAGCTGATGATCAAGTCAGCAAAGGTGCCATGCATAGATTAGGAAATTACTTAAGGCAAAAGATACTGAGAGACTTCAAAGAACTTTTAACTAAGTACCTTGTAATTATTTGCAAGTACCTCTTATCTGAGAAGAGATAGCTTCACTGTTCCAAATGATGACATTCCACTAAAGCTCATGTTTCTTGTGTTAAAAAGCAAAATAGAAATCCAGAAAATACGTTTACTGTGATAATGACATCTTTGGATCTGGAATAAATGCTAAATTGGAAGTGTAGGTATATTTTTACAGCAGCAGTCAAGGAAGATTTTAGAAATAGAAAACTGATGCAAAGAGTCTACTGGCCTGTAAGTGGTCTAATACAGTTACATTGTTCTGGTGCTTTTGTAAAACAACATCAGAGAGTTCCATTAAGATTATATTGCAATATGTTTTTCTGGGAATGACTAGAATATCAATGTACTTCCTTATACAAAACTGAACACAGTTACGTTTCCCCTCTTTTTTGTCAGTGGCAGATTTTCTTTCTTGATTTCCTTGAAGTCCCTGTCATAGAAGCTAGTGCTTTTTGAATCCTGTCATTTTCCATGGTGTTGGTGGTTTTGTAGTGTAGGGAAGTAATTCAACACTTTTTTTAAGCTAATATTTCAATAATGGCTGTTCTGCTAAATATTCTCATGCTATTGCAATGAAGTGGCATCTGCCTCTCTAGCATTCTCCATTTGAAGATGTTTTTGTTTTGTCTTCTATGGAAATGGTACTAGCTAAGACCAACTGCTGCATTTCTGTGAGTGCTACTTGCTCTGCAGGGTAGCAGTCCTTATTGTAGTGGAAGAAAGCTTCTGTTTTTATACAACTTTGCGTGTGCTAGCCTTTATATAAAAGACAGACAAGGGAAAAAAAAAAAGACTGAAACACTTCACCATTCTTTCTCTAATTCCTGAAGATGAAATGTAACAGATTTCTGCTGAGCTAGGAGGGAGCCTGATGAAGTTGCTACGGGCAAATGCCTTCCTTGCTGGATCAACTATAGTGTAACTTTTCTGCTTTGAGATAGATGTTTTGTTGCCAGCATCTCTATTATGTTTGTTAACTGTTTGCCATTTTCTGTTCAGGGACAGCCCAGTGGTGAAAGGAAACTCTATTTTTGCTTTAACTGGCCTTGCAGTTGCTGTAGCCAAATACGAAAGCAGCCTTTCTTCAGACACTGAAGGAGTGCCTGAGGTGAGTCAGTCTGGGAGAGGATCCATTCTCTTAGTGGAATACAGAGAAGTAATATGACCAGGTGTTTGAGCGGCTGGTAAGTGGATGTGAAGTACTTTACATTTTCAAGTTCAAATTTTACCATAGAGTGCCATCTGTCAGATGCTGTGATTTATACAGAAGCAGTAGAGTGTGTATCACTTGTCACAAGAAGCGTAATATCTAACTCATCTATTTGGCCATTTTGACAGATGAAACAGAAGTCACTCTATGGACACTGAAAGCCAGCCAAACTCTTTTTTCATGATTTCATAGTTACTGGCTCCACTGAATACTACTCAATCAAAAGTAGTGTCTGGAGAGTCAGCATTGACAAGTAAATGATGCTACTTACCCTACATAAGAATGACAAAATAACCTCATTCATGATGGATCACAGCTAGATCAGCAGCAGCTGAGCTTCTGTTTAGGTAGAACTTAATTTAAGAAAAAATAGTGATGACTATTTGGGTTTGATTTTTGTAGACTGAACCTGATTTTATTCCTGTGAAACACTGGATTTCCATGGTCACAGAGACCCTCTTGAGTATTGTGAATAGCCGCTACCAACCTAAAGGTCAGATCTTCCCATGGTTCTATCAGGTATGTGCTGTAGCACTAAAGGCAAGGCAATATATCTGTATTTCATACCTGGAGTTCCAATCATGAGGTTTTCTGGTTCTTTTTGAGCTGTAATAGTTGGAATAGAGAAAAAACAAAACTTTCCTTACTCCTGTTAATTTTCTTTCATTGTGCTTTCTGTTCATATTTGTGTTTGCCTAAAGTTTTGTCTTTATTATCAAAATGGTAAAAGCCACATGCAAGAATGTCAGATTGCATCCTGTGCTGCTTCTGTTTGCCCTATACGCATTTATTTTAAATTCCTCGAATGCTGGGTGTTACTACCTGGAAAGAAGTAAGAGAAAAAAAAGTACTCTCTTTTGTGTCTTTCTAGAAATCCTATTCAGGTGAAAATACTGCTAGTATTATAGCTCGATCCTGTGCAGCCACAGCATTGTCCCTCCTGGTGCCAATTTTCATTGTATCATGCAAGGAGAAGATTGAGGAGGTCCTGAGTATGCTGACTGACAGGTTACCTGGGAAACCAAATGCTGATGAGTCTCAGGCTGTTCAAATCCACATGGGTCTTGGTTTGGGGATGTTCATGTCACGTTTGTATGAAGAAAAAGTCAGGTGAGAGCTACTGTATTTAATGGAGTTGCAAAAGTAACTTCATTTTTCTGCATGTGGCCTTAAGCTCTGAGGAATTAAAGTATTTACAAGTCACTGGCAAATGATTCTTGAAGGGCTTTGTAATGTTTTTTAAAAGGTGTCTCTTACTATCAGTCTTCTCCCCTGACTTTAGCCCCCTTCAGAGCTATCCTAGGTATTTTGTCATTCTTTCAGGATGAGTGACTAATTTTCATAATATCTTAACGTACAAAGTGCAAAGCAGTCAGCTAGAAGAGCAACACGTATGCTTTTAAATGGGACTAGTTATGCTGGAAGACATAATTATAAAATAATTCAGAGTTCTTACTGGTTCCTTTTTAAGTGGTGCTCTGGACACGGGACAGTGTTCAGTTACATCATGTGAGTTACACATGTGAGAATGGAGCCACAATGGAAGTAGTATAATGAACTGTCTTTCAAGCGTGCTGTTACAGCTGTGTTGGCAGCACAGAGGTGTTCTGAAGTTGTTAGAAAATGCCTCCTTTTCAGAAAGCTTGGCCTCAGTTGCAAATTTTTGCTGATTCCAGGAAAATTAAGAAGTAGGTTTGGCTTTCTACTCCTCCTGTTTCTTGACTGCTAGAGATTTTGCCTTCCTGTATACACATAAAAATGTTTAATTAGTACACAAGCACAGGTACCAAACAGATTTGACTGGAAATTGTTAATTTTCTCAGTGAAGCTAATGTTTCCAAGACACCCGCTTTTATTAAAACTGAAGCATTGCTGAGTTCTGATCTTCATGCTTTGGTGTCTTGATGCCTTGCTGCCACTGACTCCTTCACATAACTTGGGAATAGACTACTTTTGGATGTTTAGTCAGTGAGTCAACTGAGCTACATACGAGCATTAAAAGACTCTTGAAGAGAATGAAGTTACGTCAGCCCGGTATTTTGGAGTATGTGAATCAATATTTTAGGGGGTTGTGTTTATTTCTGGGTGTTGAGTGAATACATTTATCAAACCATTTCTTGCAGACTAGTTTTACTCTTTCACTGTCCTTCATGATTTGAAAGCTTAATCTTACACATTCTTCAAAGCATTGTTTTACAACAAATCAAAACTCATAGGGATGTAGCTATAGCTTATATCAGATCATAGAGCTAGTTTCCATTAAAGATGTTTTGTTCATTGTGAAAATGGAGTACATATTTTATTAGAGGGGAGTCTGTATGACATCTTTGTAGTGAGACATAAATGCTTATTTTTTAATCCTTTTTATCTTTGTTTTTAGGCAATGAGGTGGAGAGAGATTGACAGAGCTAATAGCGTGAAATGTCATGAATTTTCAGCTTATTAGTAGTCACAGGTCTAGCTGAGATCATGTTTTATCAGGTACCTCCTCCCACTGTCAGGCATTGGAATTTTATTTTGTTTCTGTTTTGGTTTTGTAGTGATATACCTGGTCAACAGATGAACATGGTTCTCATGAAGTCCCTGGATGTGTTGGAGGACTGCTGCTTTGACACCAGTCTGGAGTACAAGTGAGTTTCCTCTATTACTGAAGATACTCTATTTTGAACTATGCCTTTTAAATTCACACTTTTCTTCCTTAATTCTACACAGAAAAGTGTAATAACAGGATGAGACAACCCATTCTGAATAATTCCATACAATCACCAGCTTAGGCAGGCTGGAAGGGCCCTTTGGAGGGCCACATGCTCCCTAAAACAGTCAGTCACAGACTTGCTCTGCATTGCTTAAGTTTTTACAGTCAGGATTTGAAACTCCTAAGACAATAAAACACATCAGTTGCTATGACACAATTAACATAGCATGGCAGCATGTTTCTTCCACAATAGTTATTTCTCTTTCAAATCAGGGAAGGAACCACAGTATCTTGAGTGGCTCAGTGAAAATGCATAAGGTTTTCTTTGATTTTGAGCATTACTCTGCCCAGGTCTTCCCTGTTCAAAAGAAACAGCAATAATTCCTGCTTGCCTTTGGCCTCCTTTCTCCAGTGCACTTTCTGAAAAGCTCTGAGGAGTCACAGCTGTGCCCCACTGGGCTGTGAAGCTGTATAGCTTAGTGGGGATTTCTATTGCCTTTTGAGTGGCACAGGGACTGTACCAGCTGCACCCTTTGTCATGCCTATTGCTGCTGGTTTGTGCAGCCTTTTAGCTAGAGATCAAAGCCTCAGAGAAGAGCCAAGCCAGACTTCTCTGGCGGCAAGACGCTGCCAGAAGAACATGAAACAATGACAAGCAAGGGAGGGAAGATTGAAGAGGGGGGTAGTTTTTTGTGCTGGCTATCGTTTAAAGGTTAAGAGGAGGTTGGTGTCTAGTATGAGTTCTCTTTGTGAGCAAAGAAGTAATGTAAAGCTGTAAATGTTGCAGAGTTGTCATAATTTTGCATTTCTGCACTTGTGAATTGCTGTTCCAAAGGAAGGTCCTTTCCCACCTCTCCATCCAGTGTGACATAGGCATGATCAGCTGTGAGGCGTGAGCATTTTCACCAGTGTATCACCCCTGCTAAACTGGTGATTTTCACTAAAAACAGGCTGGCAGTGTTATAAGATAGGTCTGCTGAGCAGTGCAGATGTGGGAATTGGCACTGTCCAGGCTCAGGCTGTGCCTAGTGAAAGACAGAACTCCCTGCAACCTGATACTCTGGCAGTAAAACACTTAAAATGTGCTGAGAAATCCGAGATATAATGTAGATGAAATATAACCAAATACTTTTTATGTAGCTCACAAATAAGGTAGCCAAGTAAAAGCAACTGTTACTTACAAAAAGGGGAGCAGAGAAGGTGAAGTTTTATTCTTGCTTTAGTCTCCGATTATGTTTTAAGTCTTTTACAACAGCAAATAACAAAATACTATATCTCTAATGAGAAATTCCATTTTCTTTTCTATGTAGTCAACAAGTAGTAGTGTAAACTTGAATTTAAAGCTTTTGTATATAATCCATGTCCATGTTTTGTTGGCTATTCGTGAATTCAGATCATGATTCAGTTACTTGAAAAGGTTTGTTTGATCTTTGCTGGAAAAAAAAACACTCCCAAGACACCCCTATGTCTTCTAGGCATGCTCAATCATCCTAATCCCCATTTACTGTAAAACATCACCTTAAAAATACGACTAAAGTTATTCTCAGATGTTTCTTTTTTACCTAGCTGAGTAAAAGCAGCAGCTCTTGCTGTTTTTAAGTTGGATAGGAGAAGCTTAGGAGCTTGCCTAAGATCCTAGCTAACTTCATTTGACTGCTTGCTTTTTGCTACAAGCAGTGTCAGGGAGATGTGTAAGGGGAAAAAAATCATCTACAGATAAGAACTATTGTGGATATGTGCCAGTGAGAGATCACCTTCAGAGCAGGAAGAGTCTGCTATGCTCTAATATCTCATGACGGAAGCCAGAACTGTTTGGAAGTTTTCTGAAAAAACTGATGTCTTGGAACTTGTTATGGGAGCACACATGCCAAATTTGGTAAAAGATCTTTGGTCCAGAAAGGAATTTGTGATAAAATCTGAAAAAGAGGCGGAGACTTTGGAGATGTTTGTGCCAGCTGCTCTATTATGTCCTTTGAAACTATGTTCTTGTTGCAATTTTAAGTATCCTCAGCATCAAACAGTTAGTTGTGCTGGGTATGTCTGCCTTGATGAAGCTGCTGCGCTATAGCACATACAAATTTTAGTACATATGAGTTAGAATGCACACCTGACCATTCCTGTTAAGAAATGCAGGCGAATACCGTAATCTCTACAGCCATCTTAGCAGCTCTCTGGCTTAATCACTAATTTCATTACTTTTGCAAATGAGACAACTCTTGGAGGAGTCTGACAGCAGCAGATGCTAATACACCCAGTGAATATGTAATTAGTAGGTTTAACTGGGATGTCCTAGTTTAGACTATCAGGACAAATCGCGCATAGAAATTTGGATCCAAACTTTTTTCATACTAGTTTATGGTGCTTGTTGTTGGGGCTATTGTTTCTTCAGAGGCAGAAGGAATAATGAGGCTGTATGTGTAGGATTTATTATTTAAATACACATTTTCTTCTTATGCTCTTTTTTCATCTGGTGTTTCCTGAAAAGGGATGTGTGAAATAAAAACCATTTGCTAAGCTGACTGTGATAATAAAATACCTACAGGGCTAGTTATCAGATAAGGCCAAAATGTCTTCTTGCCCACAAACTTTGCTGAGGTTTGAAGGGAATTCAAAGCAGCAAAAGCATACTTAATCCTTTCTCTTTTGTTTTCTATTAAAGCGCTGGATGTATTTTAGGAGTAGGACTTGTTCTTTCATTTATGAGTCACAGTAGCCAAACAGAATCACGAGTGCATGTTGCTGCTTCGTTGCGAAAACTTTTCAAATACCTGGACAACAGTGCGGACCAAAGCAGAGGAGTCCAGGAGGTATGACCTATTTCATCACTATTTAAAATTTTCCTTTTATTTTGTTGCCTCCCTTTAACAACTATAGCTTTTTTGCTGAAGCTTTTTATCTGGAAGGCTTGATTTCTACTTTTTCTTTTGCAATATATGGGTTTATGTCTGCTGGAAAAAGAAAGTGACAATAACAGCAATAGTAAGAACAGAATAATGTGTAATGCTTACAGACATTAAGAAACTGCCTGAGAAGATAACAGACATGATCCTTTAAAGGTCTTCTTTAGCTCCTTAACCCAAAATTAAATTGTTGAAAGTTGTATCATGAGTAACTATGGATATCAGTCTCATATAAACAGTTGTTTACTGCTCATCTGATCTACTAAAAGCAGACAAGTTACTCTCAGAGAAAACTTAAATGCTAATAATTCCTCCTTCAATATGCCTTCTGTATGCTTCTTTGAAATTTGGTGTCACTAGCTAATGTAAATTTTGTACTTGTGCACGCTGCTGTGGCCCCATTTACTATTATCTTTATGTTTTGAACACTTAAACTGAGCCCTGCATTTCAGGGAGTTTGTTTCCAGGATATGTCCTGAAAGTTTTGACATGGTCCATGTACTTAATCTTTAACTCTGCTGAGGTAAAACTTGAGGATGCAAACTGGTGAAATTCAAATAGTTTACAACAGAAAACAAAAATCAGATCAACCAGGTGTTTTGCACAAGAAAAGGAACACTATCTGTTCATGATGTATGTAAGCCTGGAGCAGTGAGCAGTTGAGTTGCATAATTCTCTGATTTTTAACAGGAGTTAATAGAGTTTGATAGTATTATTCTTCTCCCCCTTGGTAGTGTTCTGAAAGCTCTTTAATAAACATCTTTGATGGAGTTTTATTTTTTTGGCAGTACATATGTGTTGGGGATTAACCTTTTGCAGTTTGTGGTTCATGCATTAAAATTACTTACAGCTAGGAAATAATTTATTGGTCCCCAGAGATCTTCAAGTGATGATATGGGTGCAATACAGCAATTTCTGAGATGAAAGGCAGCAGCTGTTTAACATCATGAGATAGTTTGGGATGAGAAGCAAAACCTACCCTTTGCAATTAAAGCCTTTTTAAGGATTTGTACAGATGAGTAAAATTTGGGCTGCACTCTAGGATGAATGCTACTATATGAGATGCACTAGAGGCTCTTTCAGAGCTATAAATTACTTGGATATAACCCAGTATTTGAGAAGTAATTTTGACCTGCTGCAGCAAGAGGTAAAATCTGCACATTACTTGCTACAGGTAAAATTGATGTCAATCCTGCACAGTAGGTGGGTGCTCTCTGCTTCCCTCAGAGCCATGTGTTGCTGTGCTGCTTAACTTTGGTACAGAGGAGGTTAAACCGTTAGCACACTTGCTCTGTTGGTAGTTCAGAGTTCACTTCCTTATTCTCTATGGCTAAGGTGGGAGAACACGAAAGCCATGTTGCTGGTGAATCCTTCTGCAAGGACAGGAGGCTGGTGTGGTGGGCTGTGTGTGAGAGACAGTTCTACATGCTCATTTGCTGGCTGGGTGAACCTGCTTGTAGTCCTGATGGGAACAGAGCATGCATACTCATATGCTTACAAAAACAATGATCAGATACTTGTGTTGAGAGAAAAGCTACATTTGTGTGGAAGGTCAGGAGTTTGACCTCTGTAAAATAAGATGTACTTCCAAGCAAGTTGTGTTTGTTTAACATTATTAGCATCAAGGAAGAATTGTTCAGGAAGGGAATAAATATCTGAAAGTATAAACAGAAAATTTTGTCTATTCTATCATGCTGGCACATTATTCAATGTGACCATTGCTACAGTGAGCTTGATTAGACGCTAGCTAATGGAATACACCTTTTTCAGGTACTTGCCTATTCTGTGGCCTGTTCCTTTGTCTCTGCTTTCAGTGTTGGAATCATAGAAGCAGCTGAGGCTGAGAAGGCTATGAGTAAGCTACGGACCTTAGCAGAAAATAATCAGCAGGTAATAATTCTGTATTTGGATTTGCTTCAGTTCTCTTTCTCTCTTTATCTATTTAATATTGGATACTGCTTTACCTGAACTGTAATTCAAGACAATTATATTGATGTAGTTTCATCATTAACTAATACTGAATGTATTTTGCATACCATGCAATTACTAAGACTACCACTTGATTAATTAATGCATATAGCAATTACTGGGCAGTGAAATAAAAGCAAATTGTATATGTTTGATTGCACTGAGAAGAGATATTGTTATGTTTGATGTCTTTAGTCCCTGTACCCTGCCATTTTTTGTCTCTTTTATAGCATATTTCTATAAATTCTTTTTCTTGGTGGGAAAATACATCAACTGTACTGTTCAGAATTTTTGCTTTCCCTTAACCAGCAGAGAGTGCATCATAACCATAGCCACAGCTTCCTCCAAGTGTGTATTTCATCCCCAGTGTCCTAGGGTACCCCTCAAATTGCCAAAAATAATCTCAGTATTTTAGTGCAAGTTCTTTTCTGGTTAATGTTTGCCAGGAAATGAAGGAGCCTGGGGGAAGCAACCATTTTGAATCAAAGCCTGCTATTACATTAATCAACTGTTCAGAATGTTTGTCTGAAAAATAGGATGTCAGAGCTAATTACTTGTGCTAGAACTTTTTATCTTCATATCAGAAAATCTGCTCTAAAACAAAGGCTCTATGTGCCAAAGATTTAATCTCAGAAAATCCCATGTCACTTGAAATAAGAAAGCATCTGGTATTCTAGACGAAGACATTACCTCTAATTGTTGGGAAATAATAAACATGCAAGTAATGTTTCCATAATAAATGTATACCAACTCCTTTGTAAAATCTGTTTTTAATAAGTTCTTTTCACCTTACAGACCTACAGTTTTGCTTTAGCTCTAGGTGCGATAGTACATGGATTGTCAGCTTGTGGTCATGGGAAAGCTGAAGACCTGAGTAACAGATTAATGCCAGCCTGGATTAAAATTGTGCTTGCAGAGGTAAAGGAGTTTGAATGCATATTCTGGGTTTTGTATTGTTGTTTTGGGGTTTTTTGCATTGGTGGGGGTAGAGGAGGCAGGGAAGAGATGGTGTGCGGTTTTAAATTAACAGTAGGAACATAATTTTGCTGGCTTCTGCAGGAGTGATGCTAGGAAGTTATGACTTTCTGAATATGCTGTTTGATTGCTATTTGGAAGCAAGAGTGTAATTTTTGTCTGTTTACTAAAGGGAAAAAATTCCTGCTTCTCTTCTGCTTGGAAAATCATGCTTATCTCAATGAGGTCTTAATTTGGACATTTTCACTGATTTGGAACAATGCCCAGGGATAAAGTCTAGGTTATTAAGTGAAAATGTCTTGTGAAATCAGGTGCTACATGTCAAAACTAGAAAAAAGAAAGGTGATTATAGTGCCTTAGTCATTATAATAATCTGAATTTATCTGGAAAAGTTAGGTGTTTCAAATCAAACCCTAAATTTACACATTAAGATTGCAGCTGAAGGTAATTATCAATAAAGAAACTGGTTTTTAGTTGAATTACAGTGGTATATTTTGTGGAATACAGATTGTGCCAGAAAAAAAAATGATTTGTCAATCCATGATGATTTCAGATTTGGAGGAGTGAGGAGGAAGGTCCATATAAAGCTTTCATTCATTAATAAAGGGATTAGTATTATCTGCCATGCTGGAGTCTGATCTGAAAAGGCTGTTGGGATTAGAGGTTTACTTGTGATAGTAATTATGGTTTTTGAGTGGTAAGAAACAAGCATTTTGTCCTACAGTAGTCTTGTGTCATCACATTGGCTCAGTGGTCCTGAATTATGCTTCCAGGGTTCTCCAACAATGGAGCGTCTGGCTGCTGTCAGTGGGCTGGTTGCACTGGTGGGCTCTGAAGGAGGCATGATACAGGTGAGAATATGCTTATTCTTACATATTCTTGTTCTAGATATATATATACATCTTAATCTCATGGAGAAATTCGACTAGAAGATAAGACGAGATACATCCTCCCCGTTCCTACAGCAATGGCTGTAAACCAGAAAATTACACATTTGCAATAATTCAAGTTGGGTACGAAAAAAGCAATATTGAATTGCAGTGTATAAAATGGGGTTTGTTCCGTTCTGCCGTCACGTAGCCTATGTGCAGTGCTACTGGAGAAGAGTTTACAGCCATGTAAGCTTTCTCCTTTTCTCTCCCCTGCTTCCCAGAGAAAGGCATGTGTGCAAATGTCTGTTTTCAGAATTTTTTTTCAGTCTGTTTTCAGAATTTTTTCTGTTTGTTGCTTCTTTTTTTTACCTCTTAAAAAATTCACCTTTTTTTATTTTTCACTTGCAGCTGAAATCTGACAGCATTCAGTCCTCACAGTTTCAGAGTAAACTGAATGAAGTGATCAGAACTCTTACGCAGGTAAGAAGTTAGCCCTCTGTTTCCTCCTCCTGTATGATGTGTACCTTCACACCTTGCTCAAGCAAGCCAGGTGTGTTTGAAAGAAACTACATAGTTTGTATCCAGCTTGAATGAGGCAGTGTAGGGAAATTTGTCTAACGAGTGGTTTATTGTCTCAACAGATAATTAGTTTCTCAGAGCAGATTGGTCTTCAGACAAACGCAGCTAGACTTCTGGGACGTCTTCACATGTCCTGTTCGTCTTCTACTCAGAACAGAGCATCTGGTAAGATGCTTTATTACTGCTGCTTTAAGAACATGTGTAAATAGCTCATCACTGAAAAAGCAGTAAGGGACACAGTAGATAATACAAGGTAGACATTGCAGCCCTGTGAAGGACATGACACCCTTTGAATCGGAGATCTCATGGTGTGCCTAAAGGTTGGAACATGAAGCAGGAATCAGGGTGCTGAATAGGTTCCCCCACATCTGCTTTTACTTGCAGTATGAAAGCAAGGTTCTAAATTGTTCTGGTCAAGCTTGTATATTGCTTCTTTGTTTTTTCATAGGGTAAACTGTTAACAGGTTTTACATGGCACATGTATTTGTCATCTACTCCATGCCTTTTAGAACTGATTAATCTACTATTTTTTTAGCACTTCGTACTGCATAAAAAAAATCCGTACTTAAAAACTGGTCTTTAACAAGACCAAGCTAACTTTTTAGAAGTTGTTTTTTTTTTTAACAGATCTTCCCTGGTTAGCTGAAATAAAAAAGTGGTGTTCTGTGCCCTTTCAGGGTGGCCAATACATCACTAACTTCAAGTGTTGTTTCAATATCCATTGGTAAAATAAAGGCCAGATCATTAATCATTAATGAAATACCTGTAATAAGCACAAACTAATGAAGTTGAAGCTGTTCACTTTGATATGAACTAAACTGGGAATCAAAAATACAGAATGTAGGTGAACATCACAGAGAGAAGTCTCACAAAGTTTCTGCTTTTATGTATGCTTGCATTCATGCATGCATGCCTAAGGTTAGGTAGATACGGAATGTCTCTGCTGCATTAAACTTCTTAAAATTTTGAAGTGTTCCCTTTCAAAGCCCAACTTGCAGTGCCAGATATATTTTTAAGGAAATTCTTATCCCTGGCTTTTCAGTTGATCTGTGAATTTGTGTTTTTGGACCTGGCACCTCTCACCATCAGAAGAGTTTAGCTTGCCTTAAATGTGAAAAGGCCAATATGTCTATCAATCTTGTGGTATAAATACTCTGTGTCACCCACAGAATCAGTTACCTCAAACACAGCTCAATTTGGCCTTTAAATTTGCATGGGAGCAAAAGCTTATTATTTTTGCTGATGATGTTTTAGAATATAAGCAGTCCTTTTATCTTCACAGTTCCTCCAGATTTTAGCTACTTACCTGTAAACAGCTTTATCAGAGCAGCCATTGACTTCGTCATTGAAAGTGGAAAGAAAGGTAAGGATCAAACTACAGTGTTGCTCTGGGAGATTTGTTGTGGCTATACAAGCTGACCTTAAACACTTGCTTTTAATTGCTAAGAGAACTTTTCTAAGTACAAATTTGAACTTCACTAATGTGATGTATTTAAAATATAAATTTAATTACACTCAAAAATATAATGTTGTGTAATATTGTGTAGTTAGGACTTTAGTTTTCTCCACCTAATTTTTGACATTTGAAACCCTTTCCCTTCCCTCGCTGTTAGTGAGATGATGTTTCTTCCCTGTGAGAATGAGTCAAATCATTTTAAGTGTTAGCCTGTATGCTCAATTAATACTGCATTATCAGACCAACTTTATGCTGTCCCTTATTTCAGTGATGCTGTATTAAGAGTCTCTGTAACAGAGTGGTATTAAACAGATTACTGCTGTGATAGATGCAAAGAAGCCTGAAGAAAGTATGGTCTTACATGAGGAAGCCTGATAAAAGAGATATCTTGGAGTACTCTTAAGGAAGATAGAGAGAGAGGATTACTCCTTTGTGGAGCTCTGTGAGCTCACTGCTGTCCCATGAAGCAAGCTTTGCTTTAAATGGAGGTTAAAATGCCCATGTTTTGATTCCAAAAGGACTGAGTTAACTTATGTTGACATAACACGGTATGTAGCAAAGGTTAGCACTTATCTGACTGTTCTTTTGGCCTGCATCTACAAGATGAGAAAGGAAAGCAGTGTCAGAAGACTTTGCTTTTCTACCAATAAGAAATGCAAAAATACTACCTTACTAGATGAGGTATATCTGTAATTAACTTGTAATCTGACTCAAGAACAAGGGACCAGAAAGTTTCTATTTATTAGTAACAAAAAGCCATTTTGACAGGAGATTAAAATGTAACTGTTCATTACAAACAAGGTAGGTAATTCTCAGATGCAAAAGGAACTGGTTTTGTAAGACTTTTCAGTTCTTTATTACAGAACTACAGCACAGTGTTCACTTTTTTTTTTTTCTGAGCTGTTCAGCCAAATATATGTGTCTGAAATTCAGACTCTGACATTATCTTCTCTTCTAGGCCCTGAATCTGTCCCAGCTGAGCTGGTGAAAGTAGCACTGGCACCGATTGCATTAGTTGGAGAAAGCCATCAGTATCCACCTGTAAACTGGGCATCCATTCTTTCTCCTTTGATGAGGCTGGACTTTGGTAAGAGTAGTAGTTTTTTATTAAGATTTTTGTATTTGTCACAAGAGTTCTTTATTAATGCAGCTTTCACAAACTTTGGAGCCCTCTTCAGGACTTGAAGTTAGTGCGGTGGTTAGTTTTACTGTGCTTTCAAGACTGACTTTTTAGTGTTTGTAAGTATATATTTGTCATCACCATGTAGACACTGTTTTAAATGAAGAAAAGTAAAAGAAGATCAGAGCTGAGAAGTTCCATAAAACATTGGTGAAAGTGGCCTAAATATTTCATTTGAACTATTTACATGAGAGCCTATCATAAAACTCATACAAGGATAGTTGTATCCTGTTTTCAGTACCTGCTCAATGCTTGGTCCAATGCCCATGTTAGAGCCTGCATGCAGTTTTTTCACATATTTGAACTGTTTGGTAGTTCATCTAGCTATCAGTAGGTTGAAATACACTTTCTACAAAATTACACTGGATGACAATTTTCAAAATAATGGAAAAATTTCCTATACTAAGGTCTGCAGTTCTTATGAAGAGCTCAAACTTGTCAAATGCTTTTTTATTCCTGCTTTTCACGTAGGAGTCTTACTTTTGTAAATCAGGTAATTTGCAGAGGAGACAGTACATGTGTTTTGTGGCTGGTTTTAGATATCAGACAACATCATAATCCAGGAATATTGACTCATTTTTCCTCCTTTGGATTAAATCTTAACTTTGTTGTCAAGGAGGTTTTTTTTTTAATTTTTACTTTGCATAGCATCCCCACATTTTTGTAATAACTTGAACAAATGCCAGTATTTCTTGCTGAAAGTGCATGAATGGAAAGAGGAGTCTTCTATCATGTGTGTGTTAAAAGCTTTAAGTAGAATTTTTAGGAAAACAAGTTGTAATGTAGTGCTCTAGTAGAACAAAAACCTTCCTTTTTCGAGTTGAGAACAAATTAAAAGGGAAAATAATTTCTTTGTAACTTTTTTTTTTCTTCTCTTTTAGGTGATGAGGTAAAACATCTCTGCCTTGAACTGGCTGTGACACAGGCTCAGTCATCTCAAAATGCTGCAATGCTTTTAGGGATGTGGGTGGCACCTCCCCTTATCTACAGTCTCAGTGTACGTATGTCAGAAAACTTGTGGGAGCTCAGCACCTCTTTCATATAAAATTCCTCAGTGACAATGTTTAGGCTGTCTCACCAGAAAAAGATTACTGGGTTCAGAATTCTTCAAAAATACCATTTAGTATTATTTATAGTGGGAGAAAGGTTATTCTGGGGCCATGAAATTCAAGGCAAACTTAAGACCTGCTACACTGATTTAACTTTACCGCTTAAGACTTTTTTCCTCTCTCTCATTGCATGCTCTAGGGCTGGTAACCTGGAGACATAAAGTATGGCATGTAGGAAGAAAAAATATATTTTATTATACCAGCTGAT
Organism: Donacobius atricapilla; assembly: GCA_013397315.1. Lineage (NCBI taxonomy): Eukaryota > Metazoa > Chordata > Aves > Passeriformes > Mimidae > Donacobius > Donacobius atricapilla. Next base: position 47,950 of record WBMY01003469.1, on the reverse strand, counting down.
GGTCTTAGAAAAAAGGTCCATCCTAATGTGTCTAAAAGCTGTCCTACTTTTTCTAGCAAGGTCTCTTGATCTAGCTAACTAGTAAAAAAAGGTATGTCTTGAAAATCTTGCCTTGATTTTGTAGATACCCAACAGACTAACCTACAGTATAATCAAATTCAGTCTTATGCTTAATTGCTGTTATATTCTTCTGGAATTAAAATGTGGATTCCATGGTACAGTGTATAAAACTCCCTGAAGCCCACAGAACACTTGCCTGCACATTTCTGTCATTTTATACAAGTTCAGGAGCAGATTCATGACAATTCTCAGAAAATTAATTGTATGTTTCTGTGATCTCTTCAAGGAGTGTTTTTTGTTTTAATTCATCAGTCTTAGATATACAAATCTGCTGGCAGTTTTAAGGTACATAATTGGTAAGGTACCCAAAAAAAGATTTTATTTCTGACTACCACTTTTCCAGCTGCAATGAGATGAGCCACATGGTATGTAAGCTTAGCATTTTGTACATGTTAGTCATACTTCTACACTAGCTTGCAATATTAATGGTTCTGTTGCTATCATACTTCCGTCCGTGACTCTCTGGACAGTAGTATGTTCCATGTAGGAATGCAGTGGGCAGCGTGTAATAAAATTGCTGTACCTATATGGAGATGTGGTGTCTAGGATTCATTGAAAGTAAGCGTGTCAAATTTTAATGAAAACAGAATAGTGTCACGTTTGAACTCTTTTTAATTCAAAAAATTCATCAAAAAGGAAGAAAAGAACTGAGCAGTATTTATGACTTCAAGTGCTTTTTATAAGTGGTTTTTGAGCCACTCTTTTTATAATTTTATTCAACAGTAATTCAAGGTCAGTGAAGAGTTAGAATTTGAAACTGAGCAAAAATTTTTCTTCTTCAGGTGAAAACTCAGAAATACCTTTTCATGTCCCTGTCCCTGTGGATGCAACATGTTGCAGAAGACAAACTGCAGTCTTTTACGGAAGTGCTTCTGATGCAACCATTTGAAGTAAAGAACCGCACAAAAAGCCCAGAAATTTGCCAGTGTGTTCTACAGGGGCTCATCCAGGCAATGAAAGTGCCCAACCCTGCCCAGTTTTGCTGGAGCTTTTTGTGTCAGGCTGTGGAGAAAATATATGAGCTTCTTCCAAATGAAGTTCAGGTAAGGAAGTATGTATGAGGTGTATGAGCGATGGTGCATCAGATTCCAAACATGAATAGACGTACAGTTTTAAATTATAGTAGTTAAAATAGCAACATCATTTTAGTTTAAGTTACTTTTGGTTATTTTAGAATATGATGTTGTGAAACCAATCTAATGTGCATTCCTCCCTTATAAACAATTCGGTAATGGAAAAATACAGCATTAGTACTGAAATAAATGTTATTGAAAGAGAAGAAAGGAGCAGTGAGAAGGCTTCCTTTTTCCCACAGAGGATTCAGCTTCTCACAGTGATTTAAAGAAACTATTTAGCTATAGAAAATACTTCCAAAGAAAGGCACTTCGCAATTAAAAATAAAATAAACTCTTTGAAAATATTCAAATACCATTATTCTGGCTGATGTATATTGAATTCCTCAGCAAATACAGAATTTCTAAAATAAGTTAAGTGAGAATAGATGAATTCTTCATCATTATCATTAACGATTTCTTAAACTCACCGATTTTGGTGATGAAGAAAGCTGGAAATAGACACTTAGACATGTATTTACATTTCTGTTTGCAGAGAGATGAACTGGAGATGTATATTGATGTAGGAAGATGTATTTCAGAAATGGCTGATTCAGAGATCAATCGCATTGTACAGGTCTCCAAGGTAATTACATTTTAATTCTGCTCTTTTATCACCAGGTCATGTGAAACCAGCAACCTTGTCATTTTTGTTGTCACCAGACTATTTTAGTTCATTGGGAGCATTTAATTGTTTTATTGTTTTATCTGACATGTAGGTAAGAGTGTTCTGGATGTAACGTGCAGGCAGTAGAGCAAGAGAAGTGATAAGAATCCATATCCCAAACTTTCTCAAAGCAACTGAAATACTCATGATTTCACCTGGAAGGTTTGAACTGGAGAGTCTTAACTAACTTAGGTGGGGGTTGGCCTCTTCTCTCTGGCAACCAGTCCCAGACGGGGTGAGAACACACAGTCTTAAGCTGCACCAGGAAAAGTTTAGGCAGGACATTGGGAAGAACTTCACAGAAAGGGTGATGAGACCTTAGAACAGCAATGTCACACCAGGGATATGGTGGAGACACTGTTCCTGGAGGTGTTTAAGGAAAGACTGGATGTGACACTCAGTGTGGAGGTCTAGTTGACATGGTATTGTTCAATCATATGTTGGACTTAATAATCTCATCAGTCTTTTCCAACCTACAAGTTCTGTGATTCTGGGAATTACTATGTTAGCAGAATAGGAATGGTGTGAACCAGAGTGATATCTTCTAAATCACAGACCACAGTCCTCTTTGGTTAATAAAACTCACCTGCTCGAAATTGGACTGTAAATGCATCCTGGTGACTAGCTGTCCTTGAACTGGTGGATCTGTGCTTCTGTAAAAAATGCAAATAATTGACTGAAGAACTTTTCATTCTTGACTTTATGTTTTATATTTACATTCACACTCAGAATGTTTCCTGGTGGAAAAAATGACTGAGAATGATAATGGAATAAAAAAGCTTTCATCTTGTAGGCCACCAGTGGAATCAATTAGCAGTGGAATTCATAGCAGCTGAAATGCTAAGGAAATTAACTGTGTGGAAGAACTTGATATTTTCAGATCAAGCTTTTAAAAACAAACATCTGTGATGTAAAGCTCCCTGTTCTGTTTGCTATCAGATTCACTAGAACATCAGGCATTCATATAGGTTGTGGAAGCTGAACTGTCATTTCCTTACATTTTTCAGTTCTCATTTCACACTGGAAAACATCATTTAAGAAAATCTCTTTTTGTCACTACGGTATATCTGTATTGCCAGAAGACTAGAGTGTCCAGAAGTGTTAAGGTGGTTCATTCCATTTCCAACAGGAATGTGAAATTTAAAGCAGTATGAAAACAGGCTGTACTGAGTTACGCTTTGCTGGACTGTTTTGAACAGTGTAAAGTTTAAGTGATATGTACAATCTCCTGTTTAATAATATGTCCTGAGGAAAAGTGAGCCTACTCGTTATTCACAGTTATTCTTACTTTTTTTATAAAGAGGAATGCAAGATTTACTCTTCCCACAAGAAACATACCTTTCAATTTACATGTTTTCATTGCATTTGCAGAACAATATAGAGAAGGCCACGTTCATGAAAGTGTATTTAGTTTCTCAAGGCAGATTGTCTCTGACGAACTTGAGTGCCGTGATTGTTGTTGTGGCGGGATATCATCAGAAAGAAAATATTTTATGGATGCTTTTGCATAGTTTCTATCGTGCTCGTATTGTAAAACATGAAAATACAGGTAAGATTAGGCTTAAAGAAAAACCAGGAGTACAATCAAGGATATTTACGAATCTACACTGGTTCCTTTAAAATAATTTTAAGATGGTGTTTCCAAATTTTTCCGTATTAGAAACTACTGTCTTCTGAATTCTTGTATTATTGAAATACTTGCATCAAACTTTGCTTTTATGTTTTTCTCCGGTTACTACTTTTTCTGTGGTCCAGCTACAAGTCATTTGTCTAATCAAAGTGGTTTACAGACCAGAGTTTTAACTAGATCTGTGTCTCCCACTCTTTTTTGGGTAGTGTTACAGATGTACACGGTACATCAGAGACCTCTTAATAGTGCAGCTCTGCTAACCTTCTGACCTAAAATCTGACTTACTGGTATGTGACACAGAAGGTGGGGGGATGTTCCCATGAGACTGGTTGAACTAACTTTCTTTCCTGAACTCCTTGCATTGATTTAACACAGGAAATAAATTTCCCATTTTTCCTCTTCATAACTATACCAGAGAGTCATCTGGTGGGTTAATGATTTGGGCTGGCTCAGCTATGGGTCTGACAAAGCATAGGGGCTGATGCAAGAGAACTGGGAGAATCATACAGGAAGACAAAGAAGGAAGAAACAAGAACAGAAAGATACAAGAATGAGGTCTCATTTTCATGGCAGAAGGGTCTTCGCCTGTGTTCACTGAACAACTTCAAAGCATTATACTGCCAGATGCCTTAGCTGCCAGCTGTGTTTGAAAAACTTCAAAGAGTAGCGAGCTTTAATTGCGTGAAGTGAGGATTCTTTGCAAAAAGAGGAGACAGCATGAATGGGGGCACTTTTAAAGTTTACATGGACATAGTAACGTGGCCTTGGTGGTGAGCATGGTTACTAGGAGGTAGAACAGATTATGGATAGCAGAACCTGAATCAATGAAATATCTTCCACCCTTGTAATGAATTAAGGGCTGATTTTATTGCACGCCTTGAGAATATTTTACTGACCCTCTCAACGCTGTAAGAGGACCATTTTCACAGTACTTTGCACGTTGAGGGAGGCTTTAGATTTCTGTAAGCAGTCATATGTGCAGACTTGGTAAGTAGGTCCTGCAGGCTGCCATTTATGAAATAATTCTCACTCAGGTTTTTTTTCTATGTGTTCAATGTGTTGCCCGGATTATATGAAAAGATCCTATACTAGTTAAGGGCCTGTATGTTTTCTATCAGTGGCAGAATTAATCAAATATGATAGTGGTGTTGGTGATGTTTGTTGTTCTACAGTTGGTACTTTCTTGCTATAATGATTTTCTGTGCTTGCTTTTTAATGAAAAGCAGTGCATTCTAGTGTCTGACGTCAGTCAGTGTTCTTTTTCTTTTTCTAGGAGTTCTGAAAAGAATGGATTGGCTGTTAGACCTGATGGGCTACATCAGAAATGTAGCATACAGGTCAACACCCTTACAAAATGTTGATCTGAAAGAGGTAATGCTGTGAAAATAATTTGCAACAAGAAAAGAGGGAGGTTCTGATATATTTCACATTTTGCCTCAGTAATAAGTATTATTCCCCATGCTTTTGTATTTTAGAAGATTGTGATCTTACCGCCACAGAGAAGATCTTCACAATTTTTTGTGAATGAGTGTGTATTTAAAACTCTTACTTTAAAAAACCCCTTTACATTTAAGTTATAATAATTTTGCAAGGCAACTAAAGAATAATTACTTAAAATTACTGCATTTAAAACAATTGAAGGAAAACTTTGAATTCAGTAGTAGAACTGTCTAAGCAGGTCAGAACTGTGTAGCTTCTGGTTCTGAGAGGGCTTGGGCAGTTTTAAAGAAATAATGTTGTTCAGCTCTTTAGGTCTTCTGTTTGAGGACATAAAATAAACTGCTGCTTAGATCAGAAAGGCATTAATTACATTGCTGCAATATTTCCCAGCCATTTATAGCACCACAAGGGTGACCATCTCTGATGTCCCTCAACAGTCAGGTTGCTGTGAAAAGGTTGTTTCCTCATTTTAGATAAATTGTGATTAGCTTTAATCTAAAAGATGATTTTGGAAAAGTGTGATTTTACTTTTTTTCTGTAGACATTTTAGTTTGAATTTAGAAAGAGACTTTTGCTCTTCAAAGTATAGAAGGATACTAAGAACTTTTCAGTTCTTGCATTTTGAATTTTAGCTGAATTGTTAGATGATTGTTATAAGAGCAAGTCACCATCTGGATTTTAGTCTTGGGTTTTGGGTTGATTTCTTTTTTTGTTGGTTTTTTGGTTGAGGTTTTTTAATTGTTTCAGGGTTTTTTTTTCCTTCCATATTAATAATTTAATAAAGTGCATTTTTGTCTTTGTCCTGTCTAGTGCATGGATTTCCTTGTGTGGCTGTTTGCAGCTTCTGTGTTGGCCTGGGCTGACCATGGTGCACCATTACTGCTTGGTGTCAGTGCTGACTGGTCAGTGTGGAGACACCATGTGGTATCACCAGAATTATCTGAGGAACACATTGGCAAGCACCCCACTGATGAGTTTGCTGTGCAAGAGACTCTCACTCTTCTTCCAAGTAGCCTTTCCCTTTTGCTGGGTAAAGAACCGTGGAAAGAACAAACACAGAAGGTAAAATTGCATGTAGTTGTTAAGCACTTTACATGAGAAAGCACCCCATTTTTAGTAGTCAGTTTGGATCTTAGATAGAGCAGTTATTTCCTCTATATTTTATTGTATCTCAATTGTGATGTCACTTTATTTTTAATCAGTTATGAAAGTAGTTTCTCAAGAAAAATTTGAGAGTTGCAAAAAACCCACGGAATTCCAAAGCTGGGAGGCAAATTCTTAAGGAAATACAGTTGGGAGAAGAGAGTTGGGAGCTGCTGGTGGAATGTCAGTGTTTCAAACACTGAAAAAAGTATCCTCTGCAGTTGGACACACCACACTGTAAATTCAGAGCAAAGATCTTCTGTACAGTTTGCAGTGTGTGCCATTTATTTTGAAGTATGAATTGAAAATAAATGTGGAGAATTTGTAGAATGCATGTAGTTGCTATATGTGGAAGTACTGCTGTTAACAGACTAATAGTTAGCTGTTCTGTGCAGACCATAGTCTGTTGAGAGCTGGTTTCTCTGAGCATGCTTCTGTGCTCAGAGTTACCACTGAAGTCAGAATTCAGAATGTGGGAGGAATGCAGGGGTGAGCTGTTAGTATGCAAGTGCCTAATTAGGTTTTAAATAAGAATGTGAGGCCTTGCCCTGAAAGTCATCCTTAGGAGTTTAAATACCATATTGTCATCCAGGCACCCTGCACTGCCAGAAAAAAATAACAAAAAAATGAGAGAGGTCAAAAGAGGAACAAAGGCAATAAGAGTTCTGAAGGATTTGCAGTAAAACATTTGGACAAGAGACTGTTAAGAAAGAATTATATTAAAAGGTTAAAGTTATGAACAGGCAAGATGGAGGGAAGCTATGTAGTATGCCTTCTTCTTACAAAGAATTATTGCTGAGATAATGAGAAGGAACAAAGGGAGTTTCAGATCCAGCTATGGAAAGAATTTTGTTGACAGGGAGATGTACTCTAGGGTGTTTTGTTTACTTTTGGCAGAAGCTTATTGGCCACTGCCTCTGATTAGATAACTGAATTTTGCAGAAATCAAATGTTATCTGTCAAACTGAAAGTAATTCGTTGTGTTCTAGTACAGGGGCTCATAATTCAGATCTTTTTTCATGTTTCAATCTTCAGTTTATTGACTGGCTGATCAGTATGATGGAATGTCCTAAGGAAGCATTATCAGAATCTTCCATGGACCTGCTGAAAGGTAATATATTTTTAACTGGGTCCATATTTTTCTGTAACTGTCAGTACAGATCAAAATGCAGTTGTTATAAGGAGTGAGATTTTGTCTTTGAGGTAATTCTCACAGGTAAGTTGACATTCTTGTCTGTAGCACCTTACATTTGCTGTCTTGCCTGCTGATGCTTATGATGTAGCACTTACGGGCCAAAGGACCTAGAGGTACATCTAATGCACAAGCTTATTTCATTGATAGATCTGTCTGTTGTTTTTGAAGTTACTCTTAAAAATAAGATGTAACATACTATTGGGAAATCCTCCAGCACTAGAATACAAATCACATAACTTAGGTGCAGGTAAATACTGCACTGTGTGGAAGGGATGGGAGGTGAACTAGGACAGCACAGTAAAGGGGTCTGAGAAAAAAGGAAAGAGAAATGAGGGCTGCTGAAAAGATACTCAAAAAGAAAGATGGAAAGTAGACAATACGTTGAATTATGGTAGGAGTTGTAGCCCTAGCATACATCCCATTGCTTACTTTCATATAAAGGATCTGTGCAAGTCATTTTAAGAGGTCACCACAAATACTCTCAAGTGAAGTAAGTGCACTTGTGCATCTTTCCATGAACACAATGCACTTCCTTTGGACCATCTGATCTGTTGGTCCTAAACAAGGCTTCCTGAAATCTAGTTATAAGTTATTTGCATTATTAGGATAATTACCCTTGTATTCATGTCGTTAGTTACACTCTAAATTCCCCTGTAATGTCTGTTAATCTCCACCAGCAGCAATGCTAAGGGCTCTTGGGAGAACCTCCTCTGTATGTCAGAGAGTTCTGATATTCACCATATATTCTCAGTATACCCTGATAGAGATACGTCATTGCTCTCCTTGAGCTGCCCATTGTTTTTTTCCTTTCACATACTAGAAAATGAAACTTCCGTCTGAATAACTAGACTGTGACTAGTTTGGTTTACCACATTTTGTCTAAATGCACGATCCTTTCAAATTGAATTAAGGAATCCATGAGTTGTATTTCCAATCAGTGAATTGCACAGAGGACTTAAGACTTTGTGCTTCCCAGTTCCCAGTGCCTCCTAGGTCCTGGCTTGCATCATTGCTCATTGAACTTGAACTTTCTGCAGTGCTGGTTGATCTGTGTGCCCAAGTGATAGACTAATTAGAAGATAATGTGATATGATTTCAGTAGGAGACATGCCACAAAGCAGAGGAAGGGCCTAGTACATCACCACAAGTGAAAGAATTATAAATAGAGTCAGTAAAAGGAGAACTAAACCTATACCTGCGTTAGTAAAATTACTAGGAAGAATACTCTTACCTCTTTTCCTTTTGGACTGCACAATTTAATGTGATTTGTCCCTGTCTTCACAGTTACACTTCTGGCCTTGAGATCTCTTCCAGAGTTCAAGAAGAAAGCAGTATGGACTAAAGCTTATGGGTGGTAGCTGCACACTGTACCTTATCCAGTGAAGAAAATTGTCCATACTTAAAACATAATATTGTTACTCAGGCATCAAGACATATTTCAAAGACATTTCCTAGCACAAGATTTTTAATTTGGTCTGTTTTTGTTTTTTTTTTTTACCCTATTGCTTCATCACAAAAATTCCTGTGAAAAACAGTATTTTGTCTTTAACTGATGTGTTATTACATTTTGCAAATGTGCTGAATCTAAATGAAAAATATACATTCAGTTTCCATTGAATTGTTTCAGTGACATCTGGGAACCTCAAAAACTGGAGGGGAATATTCCTTTAATTTGTGGAAGCTTTGAAGGAATGGCTGAAAATAAAACAAACTAGTAAAATTTGTATGGATATAGTGTATTTACTAAAGTATGTTTGAGTGTAACAGACTTGGAACGGGCATTATTTTTTAACTGATAATCCTTCCTTTAGCAATAACACGATGTTTTTGTGCATTAGTGACAACACATTATGGCTATATAGTGTGAGCAGGATTTCTGAAAAGGGGTGGTATGCATGTCAAGTTTGCAATGGCTTTATAAAGATCTCTGAAATGAGATGATGATCCTGATAGCTGTTGTATCTGTGCTCTTGCAACTCCAGGACAGCTGCAATTTTCTTTCCACTTGTAACTGTTCTTGTCTCTTTTACACTTTGCCCATTACAAGAGTTTTTCTCTGCCTGTAGGGAAAAGGGACAATACTCTTCCACATTTATCATCTTAATTAGCCCCTGCTGTTTTTCTTATTTATTACATTTTTCTTTCTGAAGGAATAGAGAATTTTTCGCTTTGCAATCTTGCCAAGACAGGTATTAAAAGAGCTTTTGTATTTAGCAATCTTCCTTGCTGAAATAGACAAAAATTACCTGAATATAATTGGGCATTTTCCCCTAGTATCTTTCAAAGCAATACTGGTAAGAGCATCGTTCATTTTTGATCAGGTTGAAGGAAATTACATTTCCATACATCTAGAAGACACACTCCATTGGAGGAATTATCTTATTTTCAGGACTGATAACATTTCCTATGTAAAAGAAATTCTCCTCTGACTTCTTGGTCACTTCAGGTCTATTCAACCTGGAAAAGAGGAGACAGAGGATAGGCCTCATTGCAGTCTACAAATTCCTCGTGGGGGGAAGAGGAGGGGCAGGCACTGATCTCTTCTCTGTGGTGACCAGTGACATGACGTGAGGGAGTGGCCTGAAGCTGTGTCATGGGAGGTTTAGGTTGGGTATCAGGAAAAGTTCTTCACCAAGAGGGTGATTGGGCACTAGACCAGCTGTCCGGGACCTGGATTTTGATGATCCTTGTGGCCCCCTTCCAACTCAGAATAATCTATGATTCTATTACTCTTTCTAGGATTTTCTCATCCAGTGAGGGTACTTTATGAAGGCTGAGGATTTCTTCACTGATTGGGTGTGTGGAGAATTAATGCAGTATTTGTTTCCAAAATAGTGGATAATTAGTGGTAGTTTTCTGCTGCATATACAACTCTGTATGAGAAAACTGTCTAAAGGTGAATATACAGAGGGACTCACTGGAAGTCCTTGCCAGTGAGTCTGCATCTCAGTTCATGACATTTCCATTTGTGTGCACTTCTAAGTAATCTAACAAAGCCAAATATGTCACATTTTAATGGTTCCATCTCTAGTGCACTGTTTCAAACTAACTTAGACCTTTAATCATCTCAGTTTGCATGTTTATCAGCATTTTAATTCAGATTAAATTTTGCCTTTTTAAAGGGAATCACTGTGTGATGCTACTTGCTGTGTTTCAGTTTTCATAGAGGAGCAATATATAAACATCTGAATTCCTACTGATGTGTAGTAGAACATGTAAGCCAAGGGATGGCATAGCATGGCCTGAGGGTGGCAATGCTAACAGAGCTGCAGAGAGCACTGAGTGTTTAGGAGAGTATCTGAAATGTTTGAACACCAATGCACACGATACAAGAAATAAACAGGATGAACTGGAAGAATTTTTCAGCTCCCAAAGCTATGATATCATTGGGATTAGTGAGACTTTGTAGAATGAGTCCCATGACTGGAGCGCTGGCATGCCAGGACTATATGCTGTTCAGGAGGGAAAGGCAAGGCAGGCCTATGCAAGAAGTTGCATTGGAAGGCAGAGTTTTCACTTTACATTCCTTGCAGTTAGGGATAATGTGGTTGAAAGCCTCTGAGTGAGAATTAGGAAGATGTAAAACAAAGCAGATGTCATTGTAAGTGTTTACTGCTGTTCACTCAGCCGCAATGCTAGCACTGATTATTTAATCTATGGGCAATGAGGAGAAATCTCTGGAGCAGTAGCCCTTGTTGTTATGGAAAATTTCAGCTTCCTGGACATCAGCTGGAAATGACAGACAACTGTGACAAGGAAGTCTTGAGAATTTCCAGAAGTATGTTGAAGATAATTTCTTTTCACAAGTATTCATTGAGACAACTAGGAAAGATGTCCTCCCCACTTCAGCAGCTTGGCTGAACAGGGAATTCCTCTTGGAACTCACGAGGAAAAGAAATTTTATGATCTCTCTAAGACGTGAGGCCTCATAGGATGATTACAGAGCTGTGGTTCCCATGTGTAGGGAGAAAATACAAAAGTCCAAAGCTCAGAGTTGAAACTGGCCAGTGTTGGGTCAGATAACCAAAAAAAGAAATTCTGAGTATGTTTAAAGCAAGAGGAGATCTGTGGAAAATATCCAGCCAATTGTTGATGAAGGTGGTCACCTGAAAAAAGGATGAATAAAAAGCAGAGCCATTGTAATACTTTTACAGAAGTCATTAATAACATTGATAGACATTGGTCTGGCCTGTCCTCTCAGTTAGAGGACATACAGCAACAATGACTTTCCTTTTCTGGATACTGAAACTGTAAATGAGCAGTTTTATCAGTTTATCTTTTTAAGTCCATGTGGCCTGATGGGGTTCATCTCAGAGCACAGGGAGAACTCTCTCTTGGAGTCTGGGGAGATCCCTGCTGACCAGAAATTGGTCAACATTAATCCAATTTACCCAAAGACCAGGAGGAAAGACACAGGCGACTACAGGCCTGTTAGTCTAACCTCATTACCCGCAAAAATTTCCAGAGATCATACTGGATACTACTGAAAGGCATTTAAAGAACAATGCAACCATGAAGCACAGTTGGCATGAGTTCACAAAGGGAAAGCCCTGAATAACTCATCTGATAACCTTCTGTGATAGCAGCCACCCACCTACTGGGGCTTTTGATACTGTCACAACATTTGTCTGAATATGCCGTTCAACAGTGAGATGAGTGGGTTCCTAGTGCACTGGTTAAAGAACTGGCAGAAGGGCAGAGCTCAAAGAGTTATAGTGCATGGGGCTGACAGTCATCTCCAGTGTTCCTCAGGATTCAAATCTAGGGCCAGTTCAGTTCAATGTCTTTATCCATGATTAGGAGGCAGGAGTTGAATGCACCATTATTATGTTTGCTGATAATACTAAACCTGAAAGTTGCTGTTGACTCTTGAAGGACAAGAGACCTTGCAGCAAGATGTGGATAGATGAGCATTTGGCTTTGAAAATTGGTATGAAATTTAACAAGTTAAAATGGTGGATTCTGCATCTGGTACAGAGTAGTGCCTGATACAAGTCTAAATGGGTAGGGGAGTGGCTGAAAAGCAGCCCTGCATAAAGAGATCTGGGGGTGCTGGTATTTCAAGATACAACGATTTAAGTTCACAGAATCAGAGAATTTATTGGAATGGGAAGGGGCCTCTGGAGTGCAACACACTTCTCCTCCTTGGCTCCTCCACCACTTGCATTAACAAATTATCTTCCAGTGTCTGCAGGAACTTCTGGACTGTGTCTGCCAAGCCATGTGGCCTCCAACAAATATCAAGGTTGTTGAATTCTCAGAGGACCAGGGCCTGTGATCTCAAGGCTACATCCAGCTGCCCATAGAAAGCCTCATCAACTTCCTTGTCCAAGTCAGGTGGCCTGTAGTAAACACCCACAACAGTGTCACCCATTTTAGCCTGTGCCTTAATTTTTACCCATAAGCTCTCAACTCCTTGTCTGTCCCTGGGCAGAGCTTGATGCTCTTTCACATAAAGACCAAATCTACCACCTCAGCTTGCTGACCTGTCCTTTCTAAAACGTACACAGGAATCCATTACAACATTCCAGTGGTGAGCTATCCCACCATGTCTCTGAAACTGCAGTGAGTCTGTGACCACACGTAGATCTCCAGTTCTTGTTTATCCCCCCTGCTCTGTGCATTTGTGTACAGGCACTTCAGGGAGGCAGTCAAGCATCCAGGTTCCCTAGGAGGGGTGCAAGAGGGTTCCCCATAGACATATACACCCTTGATGTGCTTAGCCCTAGGACTCTGATCTTGAGGCAGCCAAGCTTGCCCTGGTTGGCACGGCCCACTCCCAAGGAGGAAGCAATGGCATGAGCATTGCCACTTTGGACTCCAGGCAAGTCATTCAGTTTAAAGCCCATCTCACCAAATTGGCCAGTCCACTGCCAGAGTTTCTCTTGCCCTTTTTAGATGGCGATCCCATCCCTTCCTAACAGGCTACAATCACTGAAGTACAACTGATTGTCATAAAAGCCATTGTCTTAAACATCTTTTTGCCTGACCAGTTCTGAGCTTTTCCAGGAACTTAGGTGAGTCTTTGGAGCTGAAGTTACAGTAGTCTTTTGTGGTCACACACGGAAGGCTGACTGCTTCAATCTCCCAACTGCGTGCCCCAAGTTACCCCTGTACCAGAAGGAGGTAGGGAAGTCTTCTGTCATGAACTTCACACCTTTTTCATGCAGTTTACATTTGGGGGTCCTCTCCATAGTGAATTCTAAGGAATCCTTTTCCTATTCCAGCCTTTTACCCATCTGGAAGACTCAAGATACAACATTTTTTTAGCATTAAACAATTATCATGGCTTAATCTGTGGTAGAGTTGACCTCAGCTGGCTTCCAGATGTCTGTTCAGCCCCATCTTCTCATCAGGACAGGGAGAAAATAGGATGAGAAAGTTCATGGGTCAAGATAAAGACAGAGTGATCATTTACTATTCACTGTCACAAAAACAGATTCAACTTGTGGAAGAAAAATTTATTGCCAATTAAAAATAGAGTAGGATGGAGAGAAAAAGGGCAAAACTAAAATTACCTTCCCCCCACTCCTCCCTTCTTCCTAGACTCACTTTACTCCTTCATTCCTGCATTTTTTAACTCCTCCCTCCCCAGGCAGTACAAGGTGGGTGTGGGGGTTGCGCTTAGGTAATAAACCTTAATCTCAGCTGCTTGTTTGTCTTCACACTGTTGCTCTGCTTCAGCATGGGGTCCCTCCCATGGGATACAGTCCTTCATGGTGCTCTTCAGGCATTGCTCTAGCATAAGTGCTTTCCACAGGGTATAGTCCATTACGAAAAAGCTGCCTCAGTGTGGGTCCCTATTGGGCCACAGTATCTGCTTTGCTTGTGTGGGCTCTCTATGGGCTGCAGCTTCCCTCAGCACACAGCCACCTGCTCCAGCCTGGAGTCCTCCACAGGCTGCCATGTGGATATCTTGTCTGGTATGTTTCTCCATGGGCTGCAGAGGGACAACCTGGTCCACCATGGTCTTCCTCGTGGCTCGCAGGGGAATCTGCTACAGTGCCTAGAGTAGGTCTTCCTCTCCTTCTTCATGGACCTTGGTGTCTACAGAGCTGTTTCTCTTACATTCTTCTTACTCTTCATTCGTGCAGCTGCTGCGTAACATTATTTACTTTTTCTTAAGTTTTCAGAGAGATGCCGTGCCATCATCTTTGCTGTTTGGCTCAGCAGTGTCCTGCCGTGGCTCAATTTTGGAACTGGCTGGAACCAGCTATTACTGGCATGTTGGATTGAATTTTCAAGGAAAAAATATTCATGTTTCAACTTCAGGAAGTTATATAGTGGTTTAATGTGGACTTATTCTGGCTGTTCTCAAAACTGTCTTTTTATTCAGCTGCTCTGTATGTTTCTTCACACTGTCCACACTTGAATCCCTTTGGGTCAGACAGAAGCCCAAAGTGAAAGCACTCCTGTTTCTCTAAGCTCCAAATTTCTGTATGCAGTGGTTTAAAAAAAACTAATCCAGGGTTGACACTATACTATTCTATTCTATGCATGATCATGTTGCTTATGGTCTGCAAATACTCAGTGGTCAAAATATCTGCAGGCATTGTCTGCCACATGTACTAAATAAATAAAAATTATAGTAGGTGACCTTTCATAACAAATTAATTTATCTTCACTGTTTCCTTATATAACCTCTTAGGCTGGATGGTTTGAAAAGCCATACAGGCAAAAGCCTTTTCATATTGTAACAGTGTTTAGTTTCCCTTTAAATTCTTTTCCCTTCTCCCCTACTTCTATTAACTAAGCTTCCTTGCCACAGTTTTCAGTCAGCTAAAAGAAAAAAATAGCCTCACTTTTCTCCCCCACATGCTTGAATTGAAATGTAGGTACACATTTCAATACAGATAAAACATCAGAAAAGCTCCTGCCAGCCTCTAAGGAATTATTTGGCTATTTTTGCCTGTATAATCCACTGCGTTGCTGTGTATATTCCTCATTCCCAACCTTTGAAAAGCTTATGTTCTAGTTGCATTCTCACAGATTATCCTAGAGAAGTATGAGGAGCAATACAATTGAGTAAAATGCCTAGAATTTTGCCCATGGCTTTTGATGATCCTTCAGTTCCCTTTTAGGAACAATCTCTTATTTGACCTGACTACATCACACTTTTGCATGTATCTTTCTGCTGTTCAGCATGGAAGAAAATCATTGTGGGGGAAGAGACTGTCATGCCAAACACAAGATTTTAAGTGTTTATTTCTGACCCTGAAACATCCCCTTGAATATATAGTACCTGAGCACCTTAACACTTGCCTTTCTGATTCAGCTGCATTTTCTGGAACCTTCTTTTGATAAGTGAAGGATGGGGCCAGAATGTGAAGGATCCTTACTGAATGCCTGGGTTAATCAGTATGTTAGTCTCTTAGCATGTTAGTTAGGTTGCAAAAGTTTTGACTTCTGCTCCTTGAGCGATTCCAGTTCCAGCCAATTTAGCATTTATATGTGAGGTGCATACATGTTGGCCTAGTATAAAGTCATCTTACAGATTAAATGATATTGTCATAACAGAATATCTGTAGCTAATGAAATAAGAATTAACACTGAAATAAGGGTGTGGCTGTGAGTTGCGACACTCTTCAATTTTTTCAGAATTCTATAGCATATGTTAGAAAAAAACATTACTTTGAAAAATTCTGGGCACTTGAAGTCAAAACATTCAAAAGTTTTCAAAAGCTGCTCTATTTTTGAGGTGCACTCAAGAGATCTGCCTTTTCTGAAAATTCTACATGGCCAGATAATGTTCATGCAAAGAGGAGTTTTGCATAGAGAAATCTTTGTCCAGTTTGTTTTTAACTATGATGTGCAGCAATCCCCTAGGAATATCTTTTGTCCTTCCAAACAAAGTATCAACTTAGCTTCTTTTATTTTTGATGTTGCCTGTCCCAAGGTGTGCCGTTCTCTCAGAGAAGAGGTTCTGGATGATAAAGCACATACCTGAATCAAAACACATAACAGTATAAGAACAAAGGAGTAGAATTCAAACAGTCTCAAATTAATTTATAAGGAACTGTAAGAGCCTTCATCTGGCAACTTTGAACAGTTCCTTTCTTGTACTTAGGAACAGAACACTATATCATAAAGATGAGATCCTTCAAATTCACATTAAAGCCAATGACAGAATAAGGACTTGTGTATGATGCAGCTAAATTCACTTGAAATTTTTCCAAAGTATTTTGATGAGAAAGAGAAGGGATCTCTTTACCTGCAGGTTTTGGAGTGCCTTTGTTTTTTCATCCCTTTAAATACTTACTCTGTAAAAGTCCTAATTTAGATATAACTTCTTATCCCAGCTAGGAGTTATGAGTGAGGAAAAGTTGCACAGAACCAGAGTATGATCAAATGGGAATTGATTTTTTTTAAAAAGGCAAACAAAAAAGCAAGTTTCGCTAAATAGCTGTAAGTCTGGCATCACTGAAACAACTTTTATAACTTTATGTTTTTATGCACCATAGGCATGGTGTATGTTGCAAATTTAACTATTTGTATTTGAAAGATACTGGAAATCAAAACAGGCACGGATGCACTTTCCTGCAGTGGTCTGCAGGAGATGTAGCAGAGAGTGTTAGAATTTGTGAGAGGCCCAGTACAGATTTGATTTTTTGTTGCCATAGGCATCCCAGTTGTATTGAGACCCAGCTTGCTGGAAGATGAGATACTTACCTGCAAAGAGCACTAGCAGGTACATTTTCAGAACATAGGGGAAGTAGATTGAGAAGGTGAATGGAAATGGTAGCTTGATGGAGTATGTGCCAAAGGATTCAAAATAAGGCAGTGATACACAAATGGCAAATCCTGTAAAAACATGGTAAATCCTTAGTCTAAAGGAAGCAGATCATCAAAAAGCTTAATGAGGAAGTCAGTTGCCTTTTATATTTTATATACCTATACAAATATATATGTATTCATATACATATGCATCTTTTCTCCTTGAGTTCAGTTTTGCAAGATTGGGGTGCTAATTGCTCTAAATACTAGAATTAATAAATATATCCTATTCACTAACAAGTGCTGTCAGAAACAAGTGCTTTCAGTGTGTTCTCCGTGGGGAGAGTCCTTGGTGTAAATATGATAATCTGCTAAGTATGGCCTGAGCCAGTAAGGTCAGCCTCAGCAGGGGAGAAGCTTTGGAACTTGCTGTCTAGTATGCTCAATTTGGAAGGGAGAAATCCGTGTCTTTTATGACAGTACCTTTCTGCTTTACTGAGACAAAAAGAATATTTGCCCATATTTTTAAAAACTTAAACAAAACAAAGCAAACAAAAACCCCCTACACCTACCAGACACACAGGCCCCAAACCCCAGATAGTCCCTATTAAAGAAAAAATAACAGAAAAGAGTGACAGAGGTGACATACAGGTTAATATGAAGGTACATGAACATTTATGACAGCTTTGGCGACACATGAAGAACTATGTTAAACACAAACGAAA
The DNA here is from genome assembly GCA_013397315.1 of Donacobius atricapilla. Taxonomy (NCBI): domain Eukaryota; kingdom Metazoa; phylum Chordata; class Aves; order Passeriformes; family Mimidae; genus Donacobius; species Donacobius atricapilla. The sequence continues at coordinate 30,204 of WBMY01003469.1, read as the reverse complement.
ATTGAAGTGATCAAATTTTACTGAAGAATATTAAGGAAGGAAGTGGTTGGTACCCTTCCCACCTCCTTACCTTTAGCCAGAACTGAAAGGGGATAAAGCGGGATGCACAGTGAGAAGTTGAGCCATGTTAGTGGGAGGTAGTATATGCCCATCCTTGCCAACATGTTGTAAGTGTACCTGCAATAAGAGGAAAGCAGATGAGCTCAGAGGAACTTATGATGTTTTCAGAATAAAGATATATATATACTGCTGGAAAATTCAAAGGAATTGCAGAAGAGCTTGGAGCTGTCTGAGTTTCAGAACCAGCAACAGTTTTTGTTCAGACTCCAGTGCCTGAAAATAGATGGTTTATGTTTTCAGAAGAGTTATCTGTGGTGCTACCTTAGAGCAGGTAGACAGCAATAAAGCCCTCTGCACAGAAAGCTCTGTAAGAAATGAGTATGATTCCATACTGGTCCATCAGAAAATGGATTTCAGATGGGAGTGTCGCAACTGAGAGGGGCAGGCAGAATATCACTGTTGCTTGGGACTGAGACAATCCCAATTTATGACTGGTGAGCTAGCTGAATTACTGCTGGAGAAGGTTAAACAAGAAGGAAATTGCAAGTACATGACCTGCAATGGTACATCTGCCCCTCTCCTGGACCTCAGTAGGGGTCCAAAAAAAAGTGGTTGCTCACCAGTGTATTGCAGCATTTTCTTTTTATTGTGGCTGTTAGTGTTGCTCATTGGGAGACCAGAATGCTTCCTACTTCAGTCTCCAAAGGTGACCTGGTCTTGGTTTGATCTTAAAGTGGTACGGCAGCTCTCCAAACACTGGAGAAACAGGTCTGGTTGCATTTTTGGTCAGCAGAAAGACTTTCTGAAAGACTCTAGACTTGCTAGAGATGTGTAAACCTATTATTCAAGACTTCCTGACAGATGAAATTAGTGTTAAACACACTTCCTGTATTCCCTTTTTATTGATTATATTTGATTAATTTTGCATTATACCTGGACTGTGGAAGAGTGTGGTAAGCTGAAAATGGACCATAAAAAGCAAACAGCTACTCCCTCTCTATACAATTCCATGGGCTGTTATGGTATAAGCAGGAAAGATCAAAACTTGCTCTCGGTATATCACTAGCCATGATGTGTAATAAACAGTCTTTCAGATAAATTTATATCCCCGAAAGTTTATGTGGGAAAACTTGTAATATTTCAAGAGTAGTTGGCTAAGGGATGGGTGAGATCCCCATGCACTTTTAGAATGAATACTTCTTTGAGATACTAGGTAGTGACACAAATGCTGTAAAATAAATCAGGTAAGAATTCTAATTTGTATGAGTTGTACTATGGTTTCTTTGAATTGGTCATTTGCTGCTATAGACCACAGTAGCTTTCCTGTTAAACAACTGCTGTTACTGCTGTGGTGCTTAAATGTTCTTTAGCAAGGGTAGAAAATAATGATGCATCAATGGTACTATTATGCACTGACAGGACTTCACAGCAAATACTGCGTATACTTTTGGCATTTCTCCAGCTGCACTGAACCCTTTCATTTCAGATTAGGTTCTATTGTTTTAGTTTTACAAACTTCAAAAAGAAATGGGATGGAACTATAATCAAAAAAATTAATACAAATAGCAGCCTATTGAAATGTATTTCAAAATACTCAGAGGCTGACTTAAACTCTTTATCAATTCTCTCTGATACTTTACTGTTTCAGATATCTTTTATGACATAAGTTTCCTTTGCTGCCTATAACCGTATTTTTTCAGTCAATCCCCTAAGCAATATATTTAAATTAGTAGAAAGCCATTTTAGCAGCAAATAAAGTTTTGCTGCAATACGTAGGTTGCTGTGAGAGCTGTGTCTTCTTAAAATGCATCTTAATTCTGTATGAACCTGCTCTAAGTCTACAAACTGAGGTGCATAGAGGCTTACATTATATATGAGAAATACTTGTTTTTCTTGTGGTGTGATATATGTCCTACTACACCAAAATTCTCAGTCTCCTGCAGCAGGAGCTCTTAGCTTTTTGGAAAGCACAGTGCAATTAACCCAGAACAGTCTTTCTGCCTTTGCAAGAAATCCTGCTGATGCTGCCTCACTATGCTGTCAATCTTGGATCAAAGTGAATAAAAAATAAAATAATAAAGCAACAGGATGGTAATGGCAACCAGGATGGCCTCAGGAATTGCTGTTCTCCAGAAGGTAGTTGTGATTGCCTTGTAAATTTTTGTTAAAAACATCAGAGCCTTTGAACTTCAAATGTTAACTCAGTCTGCTAATGCATTACTCTTATCTTATATCTGTAAATTACTCTGCCTCTTAACCATGTGGATTTTCATAAAAATCATTAGGTAACTTTAAAAATTCAAGCTTTTATTTAAAAATGGATAATATGCTTTGCCAATTCTTAAACAATTAAATAAGCCTGCTGCACAATGGGGGTGGAGTTCTGGCAAGAATAACCCATTTTCCCCTCGTGGTTTTGATGTTGACTCCTTACCTGACCACATCTAATAAATTCCAAAGGAAAAATAAAACACACACGACATATTTCCCTTGAACTTCTTCCTGACTGTTGATCACGACAAATAAAACAATTATTCTCTCAGTGATCTGAAAAGAAAAGAAAACTTTGAATTCAGGTAGCACCTCCTGTAACTGTTATCTCTGTGGCATTTTGGCAAAATAGGAGGTGACAAATGGATCCAGTTCTTTTACACAAAATCAGCAGTGAATATTTTGTTTCATGGCCTTCTTTTGTCCAAGGTCCTTCAGCAAAGAGAAGTGGACACTGCTGACTGTAGAATCAAAGACTTGTTACAGTACGTGCGGAAGTTGGCTTGCCAGCTGGGATGACTTGGGTTTGTAGCTAAGGAAACCTGTGGCTGAGCCCGTGGAGGTCATTGAAGCAAGGACTACTCCTGGTCCCCTGACTGCCTGGAGAGCTTGCAGGGATAAGCCTCCTTGCCTGTTGGTTGTCTGGGAGACAGTAGGATAGAGAGGGCCCTTCTTGGGTAGGTCATATGCCAGAAAGTACTAATCTTGCACTCCCAGATCTGTTTTTCATATCTTGGAAATCTGTGTCCCAAGGAATCTCTTTCATGTAAGATTTGCAGAAAGAAGGAGGAAAAGCAGAATTCCTTATCTTTCTTTCCATCTTAATCTTGGTTACGGGAAGTGGGTTTAAGCTTGTCACTTACGTGAATGATTGCCATAGTATTTATATCCTAACATTTTTCTAGTGGTTGAACTTTATCCAACCCACAAATGAAAAGATAAAGTGGATTAAACAGGCAGTGTTTCCAGCTTAAAATAAATACTTGGTAATATTAAAACTCAAGAAATTAAAAACAAGTGTGTCTTTTTGCAGCTTTCCTGACAACTTTTCTAACAGTATCCATGCCCTGCCCTGTAAAGGAAATGTACCAGTACTGCCAAGAGTTGTCAAACTGTCCCAGAACAGTAACAATTCACTCTGATTTACACTCTATTTGAAAGTGGTGAAGTAGAAAACATGTATCTAAGCAGTTGGTATGAATTGATACATCTTCATTAGGTTGGGCTTTTTTACCCAATGCCATGTCTTCCATAAGGTACATTAGTTATAATGATTTCAAAGTTGAGATGTCAAGTCTGTTAAAAGTTACAAAATGAAAGTTGTTTTTATAAGTGCTATTATCCTTCATTGGTTTCCCCAGACTCCTACCTTAAACAAAGTAAGAATTTTGCCTCTCAGCAAGTTTGTGTGGTAGTTTTGCTACATAATATTTACAGGTTTCTGCATGGACTGTTCTGGCCACAAACTCCTTTTTACAAGCCACATCTGTCAGATAAAGCAACCTTCACTTCACTATTCAGCAAAATTACGTCAGAGCAATTCTTCATACAGAAAGAGAGTATGTCTATCCCCCAGGGATCTGGTTCCTCATCTTGGAAAGCACTGAGGGGCCACAACAGCTAAAAACAGTTTTCCTGCTTCTCACCCTCCTATGACCGTCATTTTGTGCTGCGGATCCCATAGGTCCCAAACTGAGGAACTGATTTTTAAAAAGGTCGCATGTTGGCAGACTTCTGTATAGATGGGTCAGGAAACAGAAAGTGAGAGTTAATATGACCTGTGTTTGTATCCTGCTGCTGAGGAACATGGCCAAAACATGAGGGAACTGGAACTACTTATGCAGATCTGAAACCACATAGAACAGAGATACAAGAAATATGGTAGGGCAACCATCACAGGAAGGAAATCAAAACAAAGGTAAAAGCTGTGTGAGCACTGGGTGGGATTGTGTGCTGGAGAGAACAGATAAAACAGAATCTGAGTTAAAACTGTTAGATGAAGAGTGGTAAAGAATGCAGCATTGGTGGTGTGGGCAGACTTGAGATGTGGAGAGAAAGTTCTGCAATATTAATAAGAGCTGTTTCAGGGAACTGCCACAGGTGGTTGTCCTAGAGATCAAGGTCTTTATCATGGTAGTGAAAAGATGGACATGTTCTTAGATGTCAGAGCTGGAAGATTTTCCAAATGGTCACTCACTTTTGAACAAGTGGCTGGGTGGAAATGTACTAGAAAACAGCATGGGATAAATAATTGGGATCTGATTCCATTCAGTGAGAGAAAAGAAGAAAGGAAAAGGAGTAGGAGGGTAGTTACCATTTCAACCTCCAGTTTGAAACTCCAGTTTCAAATGGATGTGCTCTGGCCAGTGAGACAGAATGACTATGGAGACCCACAGTTCAGCCTTATAATCTGGAAATGGAAGAAGCTGTGGATTTTCTTCTCTCCCCAGGATACAAGCAGAAACATGAGGCAGTGAGAACCACCTACCTGGGGCTCAGCAGATTTCCTTCATCGAGATTCATATTGAGAAAGGGGAGCAGTGGAGGCATGCACATTACGCTTTATGGAACTCAGTAATCAGGCTGTAAAGTATGTTAAGCACCTGCAAGAGCAGGAAATTGGACATGGCACAAACTGATCACCTTGAGGGATTTTGTTCCTGTCAGCTGCAGTGTCATCTGGCAAGCAATAGGCTGCACAAAGCAGCCACCAGGCACTGAAAGTGGAAGGATGTGCCCTTGGTCTGTAGCACATCTGTGGGGCAGGACACAGGACAATTGTGATGTTCCCATGAGGACAGACATCCTTTTTTTCTGCATAAAGCAGGAGGTTGCCTGCCTGCTTGCCTTTATTCTCTTTCCTTTCCATAGCACTCCTAGGTAATCCACACGAATCAAAGGTAAATGCCGGGATTAGTCAAAGGCTGGGGACATTTTCTGCAAGTGAAGAGGCAGGGTGCTTCTTGGAGAAGAGTAGTGTATGTTGATATTGTGTTGATATATCTAACTGCATATCTGTATGCATATATACATGAAGTCATGTACATTTATAAATACACACATATACACACATAGATAAAATGCATGTGCTGCTCTGCCAGGGATCGTTTCCTCATTAGGACAGATGCATGATCTGTCCTTGCATTAATGAAGATAGGATATTCTCTGTAGCTACTCTCTTGCTTTAAAACAAAAAAAAAATAAAGCACAAAACTACAAGTCCTATGTTTTCACATTCATGAAAAGGAAGTATGCGCTAACATATCACAAAGCATAAAAACAGTGTTTTCAATTTTCATTCCTTCTTTAAGATCAAACTGGAATTTCCATCGTTTTCTGACACTGATCTCTCATAGGATACACCAAGTTCTGTAGAATGATATAAATTTCTGCAAGGCAGACTGAGTTTTTTAATCAGGTAAGCAAAACAGCAAATTTGGCTAGAGAAAATAGCACATTCATTTCCATTTTTTAATGACCATGACTGTGCAGTATCGTACTCAGTACCTGAAACTTACATCGTTCTTCAATTTATTGTATATTTTTAAAAAAGTGCCACTAAATATTTAAAGTTTAAAATGACGTTTTTATCACAAAACCATAGTACCTTGCTTTTTGTTTGATAAATCCAATTTGTTTGCACAGTATGAAGAACTGCTCTGTTTCACAAAAACACCAGTCTTTTCCTAGACCTTTCCTCTCTCCTTGCTATGGTACCAGTCCTGTCAGCCTTTACTCTCTAGCCAGACTAACACGTTTCATTACCTTCTGTTTTGATGACAACAATGACATGTGACATGTTCTCCTGCCCTACTCCAATTATTTAAGGTGTAAATGGCCTGGGAGACATCCCTTTGCACTAACTTTGTGACTATCCCCTGCCTCACCTTACCCCAGCACATCTGTCACACAGGACTCATCTTTCTTTCATGGCGTGACTTAGCCTTGACCTACCTTGTTCTTCTCAGGTGCCTGGTGGCCTGAAACTTTGTCCCTCAATGAGTTTTTCCAGAAGACTCCTCTTAGTTTGTTTTTCCACTATCTATATTGTGTATCTCAAAGGGTTTTTCTTAAATGCTACTATACCACAACAAGTGCAATACTAGGCAGAAATCTTTCACTCAAGGATTCATTTACATCTTGTGTTTGCCATAATGCCTACAGAACAACCTGCCACCATGAGGCCTTTTCACTGCTTGTTTTATTCAATTTTGATTTGTACCTCCACCCATGTGCTTCCCTAAAACTGCCTGAGCCATCCTAGTGATCACGCAAGCTGAACTTCACTGTGGATGTGCACGCATATGCCTGTTATGAGGGATGCATTCTGGGATATGTTTTAAGCTCAGAGTCAGGATAGGTGATGGGAGCATGGAACCAGGCAGCCACTATCAAATTCTTGCACCTTCATCAGTCAGTGCCCTGACTGTACAGAGTCTTGTAGGCTGCAGCAAGATAAACATCTCTTAACTAACTGTCTTTCTCTAGTTCATTGTGGAAAATACACTTTTTTTTCTTCCTAAGAGGCAGTGAAGAAAGTGTGACGAGGCATTTGGGAGTAGTGTTGGCACATAGCTGCTTAACCTACTCTCAGCAAAACTGGGTGACTCACGGGACAGCAGAGTCTCCACCAAAGAACTTATACATCTTGTGTGGACAGAATGAGACTGCTGACAACATCAAGGGAAGAGAGTTGTTCATGGTGAGAGGGCAGTTGGGGAAAGAACCAAGTAAGGATTTAAAACTATACTTGGAGTAAGCTGAACACAGAGTCATAGTGCCATATGGTTCCCTGAGCCTCCTCTCCATGCTGCCCAGAAGAGCACTGCACTAACTGCACAGCCCAAGAAAGGTCACAGTTTTCTTGCTCAGAAAATCCATTTCATACTAAGGTCATTTGTGGCAACAGAGAACAGTGTTTGTGCAGGCTTCCCTGATCTCTGCCTTGTACAAGTCTGCCTAGTAAAGAAACATACTATGTCAGGGTTAGGGAATGTGTAAACTCTGCCAGGACGAGGCTTGCTTTAATGACTAAGAGCAGGCTGCTCTTCTTTCCAAGACATGTAAGATTTGTTACAGGTCACACTGGATAGGAGTCTCCTTTCTCCCCTGGATTAGCATCAAAGCATGTGGATTTAGGCAGGGAAAAGCAGTTATTTGCATTTTGATTAATTTGCTACCATACTTAGGGAGCAGTGTAAAGAACAGAGATCCGTATTAGTCAATTAGTTGATTAGTTATTTAGACAATTAGTTAACGGAGATTTGAAAAGAAGAACATCTTCACCTATGAACATATTATTTGACAAAAATGGGCTATCCAGAAAACTAAAAACATAACCAACTACTCTTGGTCTTCTGACTGCTGAGAGAAATATGAGTTTCACCATTATTCAAATACTAAGGATTGAAAATGTTTGAAGGCAAATTCAAATAATCATTTTGCTTTTTCCAATGCATTAAGAAAAAATGAGAAAACCTGAGATTAGCACCCAAAAGGAAAAAAAATAGCGTGGCAAGGAAAACTTCAGAGTATCATCTTACTTTCTGCTATAGCATGTGATGTTTTGGCTGGTTTTCTGCCTACAGCTGAACATACGACAAACTACTAGGGAAAAAGACCAGCCTGGTAAAACGAGAACTTACTGAAAGTAAGGGAAAAAGAGGAGAGTGTATCACCTCTGGAAGGAGGGGAAGCTGCTTGGAGGGACTGCAGGGATGCTGGAAGGTTATGTAGGGAGAAACTTAGAAGGGCCAAGCCCCCCTGGAGTTTAATTTGATCACTGCAGTTAGCCACTGACCAACTCTGCTGGAGGCCACTCCTCTGGACATTTTCTGGGTCTGTGCTGGGGACCAAGCATGGGGTACTCACTATTCAGTTTCACTCAAAAAAAAAAAAAGTTGACAGGACAGTTCTTTCCCAACCAGCCCAGTTCTGAGGAAGCAATTCCTGCAGTTAGTGAACTATCAGCAAACCAGGCTGCCTGAGGAAGGGTGGAGTTGCAACATTCAGGGTAGTTCAGCCTGGGCTTCTCCTCAGGGGCTGACACGTGTTGGTTGTGAAAGGAGAGTCTTGAGAACAAACTTACCTGCAAAAACCTGGGGAGGAAACGGCTTTTGTCAATGCCAATGAGGATATGTAGGATTTCCAATACAGATAGCAACTGGCAAAGGCGCATTACGAATCCTATGGAGTGAAATGTGTCAGCCAGTGAATCTACAGACAAAATTAAGAGGAAGATTAGAGGATGGTTATATAGTAATAGTCTGGAGCAACTACAGGGTTTGCTTTTACACTATCATCACTGGAGATTACAAGACATAAAGTTCATGCAGTAGCAAACTTCTGAGTAGCAGAAGAAAATCTTCAGGGAGTGGAGCGGGCAATCCACTCTGTTTGTGTGGCTCTGACACAGAGGCAGAAGATGAGAAAAGAATCCCTGTACTTAATGCATGGGCAAATACTCTACAGGATGTATTGGTTTAGAGATACTGCTTTAGGGTATTTCTAAATAGAAGAAAATGTTGAGGAAATGCATGAGGAATTTCTAAACACTAGGAGATGTTGAGATCCTGCCTGTATCTGCACTGCTGAAAACAAGTCGTCCAGGAAGGAGGCATTTTATATGCCTACAACTCTCCACCATTATAAGTAATTTTAAATTTCCAGTCATTAGTTTTCTATTTGTGTGTCTTAATCCCAGGCAAGAGAAAGAGAAATATATTGCAATGTTCTTGGAGATAGAGGGTCATGTGCTATAACCACAAAGATATTCTATCCTGGTGGCTTCAGTAAAATTAATATTTGCCATAATGACTGGGCCTAGTAACATTTAGGTTTATGTCTAATTCAAATGTTACTAGCGTGCCACTGAATATTAAAGTTCATTAGCAAAAGAAGAGCTTCATTCATATGACAAGGGTAGAAGACAGGCACAAGTAATTTGTTTAGCCTTTTTATTGGAGTGTCTTTCTGATCGAATTACAGTCCCTGGTATTGGACATATGTTGCTGTGCCTGTCAGAATGCCACCCTGCCAGCCTGAGCTAACCCTGGCACTGGGCAGCAGCAGGTACAGCTCCGTCTGCCACACACCCCGGGCTGATCCTGGGGGTTCCTCAGCGCACCCAACTCACGGCACCACCCCGAGGGCTGAGGCGGCGATGGTGAGAGANGGGGGAAGCAGGGAATAGCCCAAGGGGTGAGGGAGACCTTTGGGGGCCAATCTCAGCCTATCACTCAATGCCCTTCAGGGGCTTTCCAGCAGCAGGGATGGACCCCTGGGCTGACAGACATGTCCCTAGAGGAGGGGAGTAGGGAATGGGTACGTGGCTGTGGGGAGGGGATAAAGGGATACAACCAAATTTTGTATAACAAGGGGGTACATCGACTGAGCCACAAATTAACATACAGCACAGATTATAAAACACATTGCAACAGACATACACATGTTCAGAATCTTAACTTTACCTCTAATTTGAAATTTCCATGTGTCTGTCACTGTCACTTAAAATGTTCAAGGAAAATAGAGAATGACCCTTACCTTTTCCAAATGTCATGAACCTGATGATCATATTTGTAAATATCCAAGAATGTCCACAGAACTGCGTTAAGTCATATGCAAACAGGTACATGTTCATGATAAATCTGGGAAAAATAAAAATAATAAGCAATATGACTTACAACAACACTGTAAGAAATTGCACTTTGGGCATGTTAATGCTCTTTGGGCATGTTAATAAATCGAAGGAAAAGAGCTGAAATTGAGAGCTGCCCTGCCAAGAGGGACTTGGGGTGCTGGTGGATGAGAGGCTGGACATGACCTGGCCATGAGCACTCCCAGCCCAGAGAGCCAAACGTGTCCTAGGTTGCATCCAGAGCACCGTGGGCAGCAGGGGAGGGAGGGGATTCTGCCCCTCTGCTCTGCTCTGGTGAGACCCCACCCGCAGTGCTGCATCCAGCTCTGGGGTCCCAGCACAGGAGGGACATCAGTTTCTTGGAGTGAGTCCAGAGGAGGGTCAACAAGATGATCAGAGGGATCAAGCACCACTCCTGTGAGGAAAGGCTGAGAGAATTGGGATTGTTCAGCCTGGAGAAGAGAGGGTTTCAGGATGACCTTATTGTGGCCTTCCAGTACCTGAAGCAAATTTAAAAAGATGGAGACTTTTGACGGGAGCATGTAGTGACAGGACAAGGGAGAATGGATTTAGACTGAAAGAAGGCAGGGTAAGATTAGATATTAAGGAATTAACAATTATTAACAATTATTAATGTCCCTTCCAACCCAAACCATTCTTAGATTCCATGAAATATAAACAGACAAGTAATAACTGTGTCTGTCTCTCAGAGGTCCCAGAACAGAACTCTGTCTAATGGACTAAAGACTCCCTTTGTTGCTATTCTTAGGATATGCCCAGAAAAAATTTTCAGAGTTCCCACCAATCATTAGGATGATCTGTGGTCATAAAGTGAAATTTGTGCCTCCAGAGGAAGAAGTATCTAAACAAAGACACTCTATTAACTTCTGGATTCAAGCTGCATTTAGTAAACAAAATCTTCTGCTGTGGGAGAGGACTAACTTTTGCAGCTAGTCTAACCTAATTTTCATGGACAATCTGACTTTTTGCAAAACTTCATAAGCTCCGGATATACCTAATTTCCCACAAATGTATTTTCTTCTGGTCTATTCTGAAAAGAGAGGCTTACCTGTCCTCCAGCTACAAGTAAGACTACTTTTTAGGAAATTAATGTGTTAATTTTGTACTAGAATTTATCTTCTGTGTTAGACCTATTAATTTCCTGCCCTAGTAAGTAGTATTCTCTTCAAGTTGTGCCTTGATTCTGTGTGTTCTTGTGGTATGTCTCTGCCAAAAAACTTCTTTTCATTTATATCTCTATACTGACAAATGGAATAAGTTTCTCTGTTGAAAAATATCTAAATTTGATAAATGCCTATACTCCATTCCTAGCATTGGACCATAAGTAACAATGCAGTTATTTAAATTGATCTAGATAAACTGATCTTCTAAATTTTTATTGTAAGTAAATCCAAGGGAGGTCAAAAAAAGTTATCTTCCTCTCTTCCAGTTATGCAAGATGAGAGCTATTCGCATCATCACTTCTATAAGCACAAAAAGATTTGTGGGAATAAAATAGTTCTCAAAAGACATCATCATTCTCTGATACTGTGAAAAAAAGACATATAAGGACCCAAACAAAGGAATCTATTTCATATATACCTTCATTTTGGGAAAAGTAGAATACAAGTGAATTGAACTAAAGTCCAGTGAGATCAATTAATATTTAACCCAAATTCCATCTGTTTTATTACTGAATGACACTTTGTTCCATCTTGTGGTAAGAAGTTGGGAAACTAAATATTATGAAAAGACTAAAAATTAAGAACATTGTTCTGTGTTAATAAACAGCCTTATTACTGGATGGATAGGAATTACTGTATGGAAGTTATAGGAATAGACATGAAAACTTTGAGGCTTTTCAGTCTGCAGCTCCACCACTCTCTTTGGTCTGATACTGCTGTGTGGGCCTCAGACTGGATGCAAGCTGAGCATATGGTTTCTCTCTTCTTAAGTTTAGTTTGCTACATCTGTCTGTCATCCTCAGAGCCTGTCTTTCAGTGATTTGGTTGTATTTTCCAAACTCTTCCTGCACTGGCTGGCTAGAGAACTGTTGTTTTTTGCAATTCTTAAGATACTTAATCTTGACTAAACAGGGAGTAATATTTGTAAACGTAGCCTCACATTAGTGTTTTGGCAGTGTGGCAGCTGTTGCACGTTAGAACACATCATCTTTAAAATATACCAGTGACTGCTGAAATGTGTAGAGACTGTTGACATTAATGGAGGGCCCCATGTTCCCCAAGGAGAGCAGAGATGTGATGCTGGGCAGCGTGCCGGTGTTACATGGCGGACAGATCCCGACCCCAGAGATGCGAGCAGCACAGTTCCCTCCCTTGCTGAAAACTCTCCACTGTGAAGAAACAGCCCTGACCTGAGAATACATCACTGTTTTTCAGCCTGCTTTGTTAATCCCTGCACAAAAGGTGCCTAAGACCAAACAAAAGCTTTTCACAGAAGTGAAGAAATCTGAAGAGGCTGAAAGGTGATTTCAGTGTGATAAGAGGAAGCTCAAATGCAACTTTTCACCAAGGTCCTTCTCCTCCACCTCTTTACCTACAGAAACAGAAGCAGGCTGAAGATATTTCCCTGTCTGAACGGCTCTGTCATTACACAAAATTCAGGCATCAGTTTCTGTGTGAAATGTGAAAGGCAGAGGAGTCTGTTTAGGTCCCCTGCTCCCATCGGTTCACAGCACGGATGACTCCACATTTCACTCCCAGAACCTGCTTCTGCAGCACTGTTGCAGACAAAACACAGCCTATGCATCAGTAGTGGTTCAGTCCCTGAGGCTGCCTCAGACTTACTGGCTAGTCGTCCAAACCTCACTTTGCCACCCTGGTGCCTGACCTGCTGCCATATCTCCTCCTTGTTGTGTGATTTGCTTTAAGGCATTCAAGTTTCTTACGTTTGGAAGCATTGCAGGGGGAGGGTGGCCATAGCACTCTGCCTGCATTGATGACAGGAGAAAGAAGCAAACATAGGTCTTGCAGGAGATAGACCCAAAAGGCTGCACTTGCCACCTGCTGTTTTAATCATCAATTTCACCTTATTTACAGTGGCTGATTTTATGCCAAATACATTGAAATTCTAGGGATGCACTTATCACAAGTAATATCAACTTTGCTTAGCAGAAAACTTATCTGCTTTCTCTGTGAGCTCAAAACCCAAAAAAACTAGATGAAATGTAAGAAATGTCAGAACTAGCACACACAGCAAAGATTTTATCATTTTAGTAGCAAAGCCTGATGTATTTCCTTCCCAGAAACTTCACAAAGTGTAACTGTTGCATTTTATTATTTTTATCACAATGGTCATCGGTGTGTCTCTGTGGTAGCTATCATCCAAGGCGAGCATGGAGGTAGATGCTCTCAGGGTCTGAAGGTCGGTCAGGCCCAAGCTCCCCCATGAGCTAAGGTGACAGCACAGCAGAGGCACCCAGGTCAGGTCAGCCCTTGCCCCATCTTCGTGTCCCTTGCAAGGTGCCAGGACGAAGGCCACACTCAGGTTGCTGTCGGGGTTGTCCCAAATGGAGAGTCGCACCCAGGCCTGCATGCACAGGACACAGTCCCCTCGGGACTCCTGTGCTCGCTGCCTTCCCGTGTACCCATGCTGGCTGACCACACATGAGGAACCAGCCCTCATACTGAAACCAGAGAGCATTGTTCTTTTTTTTTTTTTCCCCTCAGCAGGCAAGATCTGCTAGAAAATTCCCTCTGCTGACATGGTTTCCTTCCAAGTCACATTAAGTCATGTTGGTCTGAACTTCTGTGTCTTCCCCTTCCCACCTGTGACAAGCTGCAAGCCCTGTAGTTCAGGAAGAGGAGAGTTGCTGAGTACAGCTGCTGTACTTTTCTCCCACACGCACATCCCACACACTGTTTTTTCCCCTTTTCTTTTTGCATTTGAGCAGTCTGTGTCACCTGCACTCAAGTATTACCTGTGGCAGGGGTCGGATTGCTGCTGCTGCTCCTGAGCTTTCTCCTTTTTCCTCTCTGCAGCTGCGATAGCTGTTTGTTAGGAGATCACCCCTCCTCTTTCCTCTTACCCCACCCCACGACGTCACCGTTTGTAGCACTAAGCAGGAACAGCTCTACACTTCCCGAGAAAGAAGTTTTTAAACACAAATATCTCCGGTGCATTTGCCCTGATCCTCAGTCAGCCCAGCCCAGCTCAGCACAGCCAAGCACAGCCTAACCTACCCTACCCTACCCTAGCCTAACCTAACCTAACCTAACTTAATCTAAATTGGTTTCTTGCTGTTGTACCAGTAAGCTAGTCTGTAAATCTCACTAACTTTATTCCTTAACCCAGAACAATGTTTTGAAAGATTACTGGAGGGAAGAAATGCAAAATTATAATGCTTTTATGCTTAAATCATCAGCAATGCTATCAACTCCATCAAATTATAAGGATGGATGGGAGCACAGTAAAAAAGGACAACGTAAAATTATTTCAGGTAGAGGGAAGAATTTTCCACTTATTATATAGAAATGTGTGGGTTTTCATGCCCCTGTAAAATATGGACACCAATTGCAGAGTGAAAAAAAGTGTTCATCCTAGTTTACTTCTGCCCAAGGTGTCTGGAATATCTCAGCATAAATCAGATGAAGAATACCCTAACTTATTTGTAAACTCCCTTCTGCCAATAAGTAAGTTTCGCCACAGGCATTCATGTTGAAATCATCCTGCAGTGAGATTTGAAATTTGATGTTGTAGGTGAGGAGCCCACTGAAGATGTAATAAACATAGGATGTTACGTGTAGGAACAAAATGCTGGAGGATAAAATGTCCCTTACTGGGTCTCATCCCTATTGCAAGTGGCATGGAGGTCCTGGAAGGACCATGCCTGTGGTGTCCTGGAGAGGTGCAAAATGCCTCCCTGGCTAGTGAGGATTTCCAGGCAGGGATCGTGGGACACTGTTTTCCATGGTTATGTCTCCCACCTGAAACCTGAGCTCAAGGGTCATACAGTCATTACGACTGGCTTTCCTGCCATGTGGCAGCTTACTTTCACTGCTCCAGAATCATCCTTTTCTAGGCTAAATAATTCCTTTCTTTCTCTGGAGGAAATAATAAATCAGTGTCGAATACAGGGTTAAGCAATTAAACATAGCACTGTTGAAAGGCTAAGCTGAGCTCTTGTGAACAGCGTCCATAGTGCCTGCTTCTGGTAGGGCTGCTGGAGTGACCAATGCTGCCAGGGATGGCGCTCACCGCTGTAACCACTGTAACCACTGTGACAAGATCAGGAGCAGAAAGAACGGCTCCTTTCAAATATTTAAAAGCAACAAAAGCTCAAAAAGCTTTGTGGCATACGAAACACTTGTTGACTTACAGAGGTGACAAGGTGTCTGGGGGGTTCAGGTTGACGATGGCCCAATGCCAGGCACCCACCCATGAGCTGCTTACTCACTCTCTGCAGCTGGACAGAGGAGAGAAAATTTAGCGAAGGGTTCAAGGGTTGAGATAAGGACTGGGAGAGATCCCTCAGAAAATACCCTCATGGACAAAACAGGCACAACTTTGAGATATGAAGTGAATTTACTACGAACAAATCAGAGCAGGATAAAGAGAAGTAAAATAAGAAGCCCTTTAAAAAAACACCTTCCCCCACCCCTCCCTCCTTGCCAGGTCTACCTCCTACCCCATCGGCACAAGGAGACAGGGAATGGGTGTTGCAGTCAGTTCATCACCTGTGGCTTCTCCTGCTGCTCAGGGAGAGGAGTCATTCCCCTGCTGCACAGTAGGGCCCCTCCCCACGGGATACAATTCACCGAGGACTTCTCCAGTGTGGCTCCATCTCATGAGCAACAGCTCCCTGCGAACTCCAGCAACGTGGTTCCATCCCACAGGCAACACTCCTCCCAAAACTGCTGCCGCGTGGGTCCCTCTTCCATGGGGTGCAGTCCTTCAGGGACAGGCTGCTGCAGCCTGGGAGCTCGGGCCTCTCTCACAGGCCTTCCACAGGGTCACAGCCTCCTCCAAGGGATCTGCCTGCTCCAGGGCAGGGCTCCTCCACAGGCTGTGGGTGGGTCTCTGCATCCCTGTGGAACTCTGTGGGCTGCAGGGGCATGGCTGCTTCACCACGGTCTCACCCCGGGCTGCAGGGAAACCTGAGCTCTGGTGCCCGGAGCACCTCCTGCCCCTCCTTCTGCACTGACCTCTGTGTCTGTAGAGTTGTTCCTCTCACTTGTTCTCACTCCTGCTTCTCCGTAGCGACAATTAAAACTGTGCCACAACATTAGTTTTGATTTATTCTTAAACCTGTTATCACAGGGGTATTACCACCATTTCTAATTGGCCCAGCCTTGGCCAGTGTGGCACATCAATATTTGGAGCCACCATGGATTGGCTCTGCCAGACATGAGGGAAGCTTCTAGCAGCTTCTCACAGAAGCCAGCCAAATAGCCCTTCTGCTACCAAAAACCCAGGCTGTGCAAACCCAATACACAAAGGCACCAGAAGGGCTTGCAAGCTGGATTCCACTTTGTGTCCAAGGTGGTGGGCCACCCCTGGCACAACCAGCAGCCAGGGCAGCTGCCTCTGACTGATGCTGGGGAGGTGCTGCCCACCACTGAATTATTTTGAGGGCTTTTCCTTTGGCAGCAGTGTGTCTCTATAGAGTCAATGCTCCTTCACCACTGAAGAAAAAATCTCTTGGGATGATGGCATGTGAAAGGAGTGAGGTTGTTCTTCAAAAGGAATGATGTTGGTGCCTACTCCATGATGAAGAATGAGGGATGGCAAGGGGCAATGAATAGAAAATCCACTTCAAAGGAGTACTTCTGACCTGAACTGTAATGCTGTTATTAATCCACACATTTGAGAGGCAATGCACTGCAGGGATGGAGCCAAGGTACAGGGCTCACAAATCAATTATTACATAGATATTCAAGTTCTCCTTTGGGAGATGTAGAATACAATTCAGCCAGTGGTTTGTAGTTGATCTGGCCAATCAGACCTAATGCTAGGCCTCTGTAGAAAAAAAAAATCCTTCTCTAAATTCAAGAGCTTTTTCTGCATACAACTTTCATTTGAAAACACGTGTGAGGTCTCTTTAGCTGTTTGATTTGCAGCGGTGTTTTTGTACTGTGATGAATATGAGAAGGTAACGGGTAACAGCTTTTATTAGACTAGATACAGGTGGGGACTCTTTGAGGCACACAGAGTTTGAGAAAGGCTCTTATGCTTAAAACATTTAACACTTCTGTATGATGCAACAACATTAAGAGGAAAAGAAATACCAAATGCCACCGCTGAAACATATGTTAACTCGATATGGGAACAAGAGATTAAGTCATGGAAAAAGATCTACCTTTTTATTTTTGGAAAACAAACTTTCTTCTCCACTCCAGCTATTCTCTTGCAGATTAACTTCTGTCTAGAAACTACTTACCATCATCAAAAAACTGTTTGTATACTGCTGCTCCCATCTCTTAAAACAAGCTTTATGACTGTTCCGTTTACGATGTTAAGATGAAGTCTCCCAGGTTTTTCAAAATCTAAACAGATTTTAACTGCATTTGGTTTCCCTGCATCAAGAGGTAGGGAAAACACATTCTATCTGGGCATGGTGCTTGTGTCAGGAATCTTTGCAAGGGGATGCTTTATGTAGAAAGTTAATGGTAATCCTGAAATGCTTCATGTGATGTGGAAAGTATTTAATTCTCTTCAAACAGGAAACATCACCAGGCTAAAACATCAGTTCCTTTTATGCACTGCTTTTGTTTCCAAATCCTTGCTACAAAACCAATATGCAGATGTGTTTTAAAGAAAAGAAATCATGTGTCTTAAAATTAATTTTTAATGTTCCTGTTAACTTTATGTGTCCCTTCCTCCATTATTAGATTTTCTGGCTATGTGAATTCAAGCCTGTGTTGGCCAGTGGATTATGCTATTTTAAGCGCTGGTAAATCACACCTCTGAAATGTGTGCCTAGCTGTAGTCACACGCAGCCATGCTATTCGCCTCAGTTAAAGAGTAAACCCTGGGCTGCCTGGGCTGATGTGGCGCTGCACTGGCCACTCTTACTTCTCACTAGCAGGTGGAGTTATTTGCACAGTGCTGGATGATGTTTGTGTTGTGTGACCATGGCTGCTAGGGAGGGAAGGAAGGCTGTGTGGATGCAGCAGGGGAAGCAAAGTAATCTTCACCGCAAGCAAGTAATGGGGAAACATGTCAGTGTTTTCATCTGTACTCTCAAGCTAGGCCAAAGAGGAAGCAGCAGCCATGCCATCTTCACACCTGTCACACCCAGGAGATTTTATAAATTAGCAGGGACCCTGGCTTGCAAACAGGTCCTGCCTAACCAGAGCTGACTTGCTGGCGTCTTCTAACAGAGCAAGTCCCACCAAAGTTCCTGGCTGCTTTAGGATGAGAAGAGCTTTACTGGGGGAGCAAGCATTGTGCCACAATGGTCCACCAAACAGATACACAGCTGGCAGGGTAGTTAGCTTTACAGGTGAAAAATGACGTTTAGAAATGCTTTTGGAGAAAAAAGATGATCCCGGCCAGCCTGTTCAACTTTATTCATCCTTTTGCATTTTGCCACCTTTCCCATCCAGACTTCCCAAAATGTCACATGGAGAAATGTGATGGCCTTACCCTCCTTACTTGCCACTTGCTGTGAGTCTCTGAAAGAGCAGGTCATATGGCCTCTAGATTGACCTGTGTACTTGAGCCCCACAGCTCTGTAGGAATATGCTGATTCAGGGGATTCATTATTTTCAAGCACTGATTTGAAGGATTGAGACTACAATATTACCCTAATCCCCGGGCTGAGGTAAACAATAAAAACTACTGAATAACTTTGCGTAGGATAAAAATGCAAACCAATGTGTTTCTGTAGCACACCTTAATCCTGTTTTTCATTAAAACCTTTCTGCATGGAAGCAACTTATTTTTATGATGCAAAGGATGAATTTTTAGGCTGATTATTATAACCTGGTTTTATTGTTTTTAAGGAATCTAAATCTGCATATTCAGGGACAATATTATCTGGTCTTTTAGGGTAACATTTTTTTACAATTTATTTTTCTTCCAGGGAGCAGTGTAAATAGCATTTCTCATTTTCTGTTAAAAAAGCACAGCGTTTATCCTTTATCACATCCTTCCTTCTCATTCCCATCCAGCTTCTTTCCAGCAGCATGGCAAATACATAGGTTTTGCTGCGGAGGCAGTAGAAAGATTAACTAAATACCAAGGACATACCCAGTTTTGAAATGAGTCATGTTTCTACAGTTTCTGTGCCTCCTAATTCACTGCTCTCATTTTCATTGCTGGATGAGACCCACAAACCCATCAAATACGTTACTAGAATAATAAAGAAGGAACTACTGCTAGACAGGGTGGGAGATTTCACTTTATTTAAGTATTAGTCCTCACCAAGTCTCTCATAAAGGAAGTTGTGATGATAGCTTCTGACATTTTCTAGGAAATTAATAGTTTGCAGAAATACTGAACTGTGGGGAACTGGGAAAGAGAGGGAGATGTGCCCTATTTTTCTTTTAAAAATCCCAACCAAACAAAAAAAAATAAAAATAAAAACAAAGAAAAAAGAGAAAGCAAACTAAGTGTTTAATATCTTGAACTACTTCTAATGACCAGTAATCATGTCCAATATAAATCCTTTTAAAATATGAGTAGCTCTGACAGGAATTAATACTTGTCACAAGGACATCACTGTGAGTTCTACAGTAGGCAGCAGGAACTTATTTTTAATTATTAAAATATTATAATCCCAAGAAAATGTCTCTTATGGCCAATGCAAGCTCTCCTCAAAATGTGGAGACCAGAACAGAGTACAACACAATCCAAATAGACTTGAAAAGAAAGTATATTAATTGCTGAAACAGAGAGCAACATTTTGAAAAATAGTTGAACTCAAATAGGCTTTATTACTTTGTTGAAGAAAACCTTTCTCTTTTATATAAATATGTCTGTCAAGATATTTCCTTTCTGGGAATTGTAACACACAGTACTCCAGTTAAATCCAGAGGAAGTTGTGCAGGTTCTGGTCTACCAAGATAAGAAACTTAAAGAATAGTGTAGACAGTAAGAGTTACAGTGAGTAGATGTGTTGGTAACTAGTGCACAGGGGCCAGATATGCTATTTGAAATCTCAGTAGTTAATCTCCTGAGTGTAGATTTTGACTTTGCAAATACACTTCCATGCTTTAACAGTTATTTTTTAGAAGGGAGTGTTAATCGTGTTTACTTTTACATGTTCAAAAGCAGATGATATTTGCTTAGAGCACTGAATTCCTCATTGATGAAGCTAATGTGGTTTTAGGATTCTAACTGTGAGCACTTGGGCTCAACAAGGTTGGTCTTAGAAAATGTACTAACCTTGCAGCCTCTTGTGCAGAGAACTGAGGCAGGGCATGAATTTCCCTGTGCTCATCTGCTCATCACCTGCCATTGCTTCTTCCTCAGCTCCACTGAAATTAAACCACTTCGCATGAGATGGGATTTTCAATTTTGAAGTCATATTGAGAGAAAAAGAATTAATTCAGGACACAACTAATGAAGAGCCTGGATGGTGTTTGGAGGCATGATGAGATTGGCAGTGTGTGGCTGCAGAGGGGTGGCCCCGCAGCAGCACTGCAGCTTCCCTCTGGTTTGCAGGCTGGGTTGTGGCACTGGGATGGGCGAAGGCTGAGAAGAAAGATTGTCTTCACATTCCCTGCCAGATGATTGCTCCTCTGGGAACTCTCAGCACTGATAAAGCCCTTGCACCTTCCTGAGGATATCATGATGTCAGTTGAAGTGTGGGAAATGATGGTACAAATGGCTCATACCTGTCTATATGAGGATTAGAAGATTTTTTAATATTAAAAAGCAATCACCTTTTTGGAAAGCATCAATTGCAATCTTACTTGCTTTGTTCATATTATTTTGCTTTGCATAAAATTTCTGAAGCAAAGTAAATTCATTCTGTCAGTTAAAACTGAGAACTGACACTTTCTTTCAGGATTTACTCTGTGTCTTTGTCATCTTGGTCTTTCCTCTGATGGCTACCTGGAAGAACACAGTGCACCTACACGACTGGGAGGGGGAAAACTGATAAGGAGCAGAGTGGACTGGAAGGGGTGAGGAGCAGCAGGATGTAGCAGTCTGTGGGCACTGTCTTCCCATGAGCAGTTCCTGATCCCTTTTCCTGCCCACAGCCCCAGCCTTGGTGTCAGTCTGCCTGCTCCACCATGGCCACCCATGAACCTTCCCCAGGGCTGCTCTAAACGACAAGCAACAAGGGCTAATCCCTGGTGATTGTTTGGAGAGTTATTTCCACAGGCTTTTGTCCTGTTTTGCTTTGGGATTTTCTTCTGGTTTGGGTTTTCTTTTTTTTCCCCTCCAATTTAAAAACTAAACCAGAGCTGATGGAACAAGCCAAACCAATGGACAAAGTGCTTTGAACAGCTGTAGTTGATAGTTGACTGAGCTTTGTGAATAATGTTTTCCAAAATAAAGTCTGGAATAAGCATTCTTCAGTTCTGCTGTAGCTATTCTTGAATTTCATGTGGAAGACAAGGCTTTTGAACCCAGTCCTATAAATCTGTTCCAGAAAATTCACTCTGCATAGATGAAAACTTGTCATTTTTAATGTCCCCAAAAGTACAACACAGCTAAGTCCAGCACAACACAGATAAACAAGGTGCTGTGAGACTAGCCATGAGAACAGCCATGGCTGTGGCCGGGACCTGTGCCGGACAGCACTGGTATGTGAGTCTTATGGAAAAATTTATGAGGCTTCTTGGCTTACAATCAGTCCCTTCTTGGAACGATTCTGTTTCATCAATGTTAAATTTTCCATGGGGATTTGAGACTTTGCATTTACTGTTTAATTAAATCCCATTTGAAAATAATGTATGTATTTGCTTCATCTGTTTAACTTGTAGAGAAATATTAACTGGAAGAAATACCAGAGGGTTTCAGCTAGCCAGGGGCATAATATACAGCTCCCCTGGTAACACGGTGGCAATGAAATACTCCAAAAGGTTGCAATGGCAAGATGAGGAGAAATGATCTTCTGAATCTCCATCTTTCTTACCTTACACTTATGCATCCTTACCTTTCTTTAAAGTAAGAATAAAATGAAGGTATATTGGCTTGCAATTTTCTTTTTCTTTTTAATGTGTTCCATAACTATGACCATTCCAGGGTCTCCATACTTAAATGTCTTCCAGATATTGTCTCAATACAAATAATTTCTGTTGCCTTACAGCTGGCCAAAAAGTAATTGAAATCAAATGTTACTTTATGAGCTCCTGTTCATCATCACTGAAGTCTTCTTGTTTTTTTCAAGAATAGTTAATTTTTCTTTCAATTCCCTTATGTGGACCAATAGCACTTTATTGATAAGAATGCTCATAAGGGGCTGAAACACTGTCTTGCCTAAACACATGTACATTCACCTAACATTCTCACATTTGTCTCTAATTTCACTTTGCCCTCTAGTGCCCATTCTGATTTTTTCCTTGCATTGTGAAATACTGTGTTGACTGAAATACATCAAAACAGATTTTTATTTGATGAGGAGATTTTTAAGAACAACTATGAATTAAAAAGAAAATTGAATGATACAAAAGTTTCTGAACAATTACTGAGCCATAAATACATATTCCTGTTGCAGACAAGTTAGGCAATAAAAACTGGAATCCCTCACAAGAGAGCAATACTGAAAAATACTTCATGCTATTTCCAAATTTCAGTAAGACCATTTCAATAACAGTTTTCTGCATTGCAGAAGCCACCCAAGGCTATCAGAACCAGAAGGGTGAGTAGGCTAAATGCACTTTTATTGTACAGGTTTGAAGAAGTACGAAAAACAAACAAGCAACATAAAGAGTCCAGGCTGGATCTATTTCTTGTGTTGTTAGTTACGAAGCAAAGAAATACATATTTTGTTGCAACATTTGTGGCAGGGTGTCATCAGGTGGAAAAATTACTCCGAATATTTACTCTGCTCTCTTTTGGTCTTTTTTGTTGTTCAGTATCATGGTGAAGTTGCTAGCTGTTTTAATTTCTGGTATTTAAGTGCTTCATCCATGAGATCCATGTCTGCCATCTCTTTTTTATGTCGTATCCATGAGTGGTGGAGAAGAGAGAGAGTGTGGACACCCTGGAAAAGAGACCTGTGTCATAGATATGATACCTGAGACCCCATACACTATCACTGCTTTCATACCAGTCCATGTTTTGCTTAGATGCACTTTTTATTATCTCCCCTTTCAATTATACTTTTCGGAATGGCTGAAGATCAGAAAAAGCTTTAAAGTTGTTCTTTACCTGATGCTTAAACCAACCTCTGGAAATTTTGGACCTCCAGGACTAACACCTCTCTTTTAGGATCCACAGATATGCTCTCTCCTCTGTTTCTTTATGCTAGACTCAAAAGCCTGTGCCAAATGTACATCAGGGTGGCCACAGATAGATGATTTTTTTTTCCCCCCAAGCTGTTGGGGTTTTTTCAAACTTTTAACTCTACTCTTTGGGTAAAAGAGACTTGATATAACTCTGTCCCCTGCATAGCAAGTGATTAGGGAAAGCACACTGTTTGAAACAGAGTTACCTAGGGACAGTTTCCCAAGGGTAAAATCCAGGCCTAGTTTTATTGCAAGCTGTTTTAAGGACTTTGATTATATTGTGATTATTATTGAGGACTGTGTGGTTTGGAGGAGAAATTATTTGGAGGTCTATACATCTATGTGACTCAGTTTGTGAGCAAAGGGAAAGAGGCAAATTTCATGCAGCAATAAAGCACAGAATGAATATACCTATGAGCAAGTAGAATGTGCCACAGGCAGATGTGGCTTTAGGGTACTTCTACATAGAGAAGTTACTTTCGGTAATATCATGAAAAAAACTTGAATTGGAAACACCGAAGGAAGGAATAAAACCCTTGCCTCCAAGCAGTTAGAGACAATATGTTTCAATTAAAAGTAACACTGTCCACTAGGGAAGTTACTTCAGAAGCTATAACTACTGCAAAAAATATACTGCATAGACAAGTCCTTCTAGAATTACTTTGCAGCTTTGAACAAAGCAAGTGTTAGAATTACTCAAATGTTAAAAAAAAAAAAAATTACTTGCTTGGAAAAGAGGATACAAACTTTCGAAGAAAAATGCATATTCTCAACCTACTGAATCAGTACAAATCTAGCAATTCCTGTAAGGCATGGGATGTAGTTCATTCACAAATATATGATTCTCTACTTGTAGGTGAAATAGAGATGGAAAATAGCTGCATGTTTTCTCAGCAGAAAACACTGTAAGATGTCACTATCTGTCAAAGACTGCAATATCTTCCTAAGGAGTAATCCCCAATGAAAATTCTTATAGACTAATTTATAGCTAGAGTAGACAGCTTGCTTACCAAGGAAACATATTACATTACATTGAATAATGCATTACATTTGCAAAGTTAAATTCCAGAAGCATAATTACTTAAATACAATAAAAATTAACTAGAGCACTGCCAAAAGATAGGTCACAGAACAAATGATAGATGTTATTTATAGTATTTGTTTCTAAATATTATAAATTACATTATAATAAATAAAAAAATAAAGATTAAAATCTTTGTACCTTAGTTTTTAAGCTTCCTTGTCATCTTATCTATCAATTGGAGACATCTCCTCATTTCTGCACGGCTGATCTCCCAAGAGCACAGGTCATGTTGTTTGTCTTTAAGAAAACAGTCTATTTTTTGGAAGTACTTTTTCAATTTCAGCCTGTTGACTTCTTTACTCCAATGGTGTTGGGTGTGCTTTTTGATGACACATGCCTCCAATTGCTCAATTTGCAGATAAAGTCCATTTTGGAACTGATCCAAAGCTGTTCCATCCCAAGTAGCTAGAGTGAGATTTTTGCTAAAGATATAGAAGATATGTTGGAAGATCTCTTCAATGGCAGCTCCAACAGTCTCTTTTTGCCTGGGCTGCAGAACTTGTGTAGGAAATCTGAAGGTCATTTTCTCTCTTAGACATTGTTGAGGAAACTTCTTTCCCATTTTATCCAAGAGTCGCAGGCTGTTCTCGATCACTTTTCTTTGCTGCAAAGGGAGGTGGTTGCACTGAAGACTGGAGATGATGGTGGTGCTTGACAGTATGAGGCCAATTTGCATCAAACCAAAAGCATTCATGATAAGAGCAAGCCCTAATGTTCCTTCTTTCCTATGTATAAATGCTGAGTACTATGCTGGGTGCTTTGAGGTTATTTGTGGACTCGCATTTCTTCAAAATCTTGACATTTTATTATTCTATAAGAGAAGTTTTCTTTCATCATTTGTTGGTTTTTAAGGTTTTCCCCCCTGTGTATGCTTTTGACAACAGTTTCATTTTCTGCTTTATGACTTCATAGTCTTTTGTTTTGTTTTGTTTTGTTTTGCTACTTTCTTTTTATTTCAGCTGGATGTTAGAATATAATATATATATATGTTACATTATTTATTCTCTCTACTACTAAAATTCTATAGGATGTATAGTGAGAATTGAAAATAAAGAGTCACAGAAACCCTTGTTTTATTAATACTCTAGCAGTGGAAGAACATGGTAGAAAAAAGTAGTATTTTCAATGGTGGGTCACGGAACTGCTGAATACTACTGCCATCTTGTCTCCTATAGCATGATTTATACTTCCAAGCTTCCATTAAGCTTTCTCTACCTATGTTCTTTCAGGAAAAATGTTATATTTCTCCTTTTTATTTCTTATTTCTTATGGATACATATGGATGCAAATCATTAGAATGTGTGTGTGTATGTATAAAAACATGTTAATATGTGGGTTTTGATACATAAACACTGCTAATTAAATCAAGCCTTGATCTCACTGAGACACTATAAATGCCTTGCAAATACAAACACACTTACATGGAAAGAACTTAGGTACTTGGATGAAATACTCCTTTTCCCTCATATAAGTAACTGAGCAATAATTAATATCAATGCCAATTGAGTGCAGGTCTGAATTTTGACAATAAATGGGAAGAGAATGTATAGGGATGACAAAAAGTACAATTCAGCCATTAGCTTTCCCATGCCATATACTAGAGGTGGTTAGGAGTATCACAGTACTTTGGGATACCTGGCCCCTGTTTTTGATTGTATTTTGGTGAAAGCTAGTCTTAAACTGCCATTTTGTTGTCCCCCCATGTCCTGTGATTATACATGTGATTTGAAAGGCAATTGTCTGTAAATCATACTGTCTGGATGAAGAGGTCAAATAAACTGGGTTTTTTGTCTGATACCCATCTGTGTATTTTTTATTTATAAAGTAGAGAAGACTGGCAGAAAATAAATTCCCTTAGTTCCCAGCTGGTCCCCAGAGAACAGAGGGGCTAGGTGCAGCTGGCTTTAATTTCTGATTAGAACCAACTTGTCACTCTATGTCCTGTCACATTCGGTGAGATCCCATAGGCAGCAATGGTGTGTGTTATACCGTAAGTCTGGTCTTATTTGTGACACAGAGTCACGAGTAGTGCAGTTTAATGATTTAACACAGCCAGGTTGACTTGAATGAGGACTTTTAAGAATCCAGATTCACCAGTAGTTCAGTTTATTGGGACATCAAGTTACCAAACTTCTCATTAGATTTCCAGAGACAGATTCACTAGACATGAAAAGGGTGTACAGTGCCACGTGCAGGTGTTTCCAGGTGCGCTTGAACACAGCTGGGGCTCAAATCTTGCCAAAGAGATGTCCCTGCTTTGGGGAGGAGAGAGGAGCAAGCCAATTGACTTGTCTGCAAGGTGCTCGTGTTCTCATCCTCTGCCATGAATGATTTCAAGTACCAGTTTATACATATGGGAGAAGTGAACGTGAGACTACAGCCAAAGTTACTGCCAGCATGGAGGGGGCAGCCAGCTGATATGTTACAGAAGGATACAGAGAGAGATTACAACACCTGTGGGTCTTGGGCAAGGGTGGAACACAATACAATAGGGATGCCTTGGTGTCACTCCCCTTTTCACCTGGGCAATTGCAGCAGTAAGGGTCAGCTACAATCCTCCTGATGACCTGTTGCTCCATCAGCAATCCATCCTGCCCACAGTCATCCCTCCATGAGATATCTCATGGCTCTAGGCCTCATTCCTACCGTATTTTTGTTCTGTAGTTGGACCCACTGCTATGTGGTTGGCTTCATTCCCAGTCTGGTAGTCACTCCAAGGAGATTGGTGATACTGTTTTAAAGCTTCCTTATATTCAGCTTGCAGATATTTGGGAGGCTTTAAAAAGTTTCTTAAGCAAACTTGGACTGGATATACTGGCAGTGTAAGGAAAAATGTATCCCCTATCACCTATGACAACTAAGAGTAACAAAAATCAAAGTGGGATACAAGAAATGTAACATGAGGTGAAATCTTTTCACTTACGGGGAATCCTTATTACTTTGAAAATCTGGCCTGAAATGCATCAGAAATCAGTAAAAAAGTGTATTTATTACAAGAAAATGATTCCCTAATGCTACAACAATTACTGTAAATTATACACAAATATTTTTCCAAAACTGTAATAATTATATGAGCTTAATCCTTCTAGTAATCTATACAGGCAAGTTCTTTCTTTCCTCTTGCAAAATAGTTTTGTTTAGGTTTCCTTCTTAGGAAGAAGGAAGATGCTGAAGAGCTGAGGACACCATACTGAGTGTCATAGTGGAAAAAACAGAAGATGGTCTCCTTCCTGTTTCTTAAGAAGATTGGGTATGTCCAGGTGTCTTATTCTCTTGTCTGTCTTAACATGTTCTCTACCCTTTCTCACACAACAGTTACACTTAACTTAATACACCAGGGTTTGGTTTCTGTTTGGTTTTGTTTGTGTGTGTTTGCCTAATAACAATAAATTGTTCCTCCACAGTCAGCCAGTTTCTTGATTATTGTACTAAGCAAAGGACAGTAGTGATATTGCATGAATCAGGACACAATCTACTCTAATAATCTACCTTTACTCCTTCATTCAGGAACAAACAATTCATTAAAAGTAATGACTGGAAGGAGTAACTGAGTGATAGGAAGCTGTAGCACAGATTGCTTTTTATTTCTCTGCCTGTGGGTGAAGCACAGACCAACCACTCTAATCTAGAATGGAATGAGGAAAGAGTTGACAAAAAACAGAGCTGTGTTTCCAAGTAGACCTAACAGATCATTATATTGGAAAGGTTAGCTATTCAATTCGCAAAAAAGATTTGCTCTTAAAGGTTGTCTAGCTGTATATGTATTCATTACAGGAAGACTAAAGCTAAACATATGCACAATTTTGTCTTTCCAACATCTTTAAAATGCTGTAAATTACTTCTCTAATGGAAACTTTTCATTATATTTTATAATGCAATAGGGGAATTAAATGAATATTTGTTATCCATTGGTTCTTTTCTCTCAGGCACCAAGGCAAATGGAAAGTCTAAATTCAACCTGTGTATAGGATGCCAAATGGAGCATTGAGACAGAATGTTCCTACAAAATGGTGGTCTTTTGACCTCTTACAACTACCCTGTGTTGAACCAATCTATCTACTTGAAATATCAGCTTATTTTTTCCATTCGGTCAAAACACACTGATTTTTAAAAAGTCATCGTGTAACAGAGGAGTTTGAGTAGGTTTGGCTTGGCCTAAGACAGCTTCCCCCCCATCTAGTCTGACATTGTTAAAAGAAAATATTTTTCTCTGTTATGCTTTCCATACAGCTACGTGTGCCAGCCTTCTCTCTTATGGGAGATAGAGGGGCTTGGGTTGGGAGGGACCTTGTAAGTCCAGTGGGGACTGCCTGAGGAAGCTGGGGTTGTTTAGTCTGGAGAAAAGGAGGCTCAGGGGTGACCTTATTGCTCTCTACCGCTGCCTAAAGGGAGGCTGGGGTGGCAGTCAGCCACTTCTAGAGACAGGACAAAAGGACATAGGTTCAGGGTGGACATCACAAAGAATTTCTTCATGGAAAGGGTTGTTAGGCATTGGAATGGACTGCTTAAGGAGTTAGTAAAATCACATCCCTGGAGGTGTTCAAGAAGTAAGTCTATGGTGACCTTGGTGCCATGGGCTGGTTGACAACGCAGTGTTTGGTCAGAAATTGGGCTCAATGATCTCAGAGATCTTTTCCAATGTAACTGATTCTGTGATCCTGTGAACATCTACTTCCAATATCCCTTGCCTTGGCCAGGAACACCTTCCACTTAACCAGGTTGCTCAGAGCTCCTTCCAATCTAGCCTTGAACACTGCTAAAGATGTGCCATCCACAGCTTCTCTGGGTAGCCTGTTCCAGTGCCTCACAACCTCAGAGTAAAGAATTTCTTTCTAATATCTATCTAAAATTACCCTCCTTCAACCCAAAGCCATTGCCACTTGTCCTACCACTACATATCCTTGTCAAAAGTTCCTCTCCACCTTCTTTGTAGACTCCCTTTAGGTACAGGAGAGTGCTGTAAGGTCACCCCAAAGTCTTCTCCAGGCTGACTAACCACAGCTGCCTCAGCCTTTCTTCATAGGAGAGTTTCTCCATCCTTCTAATCATCTTCATGGCCTCTTCTGGACCATCTCCAACCATGTCCTTCCTGGGACCCGAGCTGGATGCAGCACTGCAGGTGGGGTCTCAGCAGAGCAGAGCAGAGCAGAGCAGAGGGGCAGAATCCCCTCCCTGGCCCTGCTGCCCACACTGCTTTGGATGCAGCCCAGGACACATCTGGCTGTCTAGTACAGACTGTTACCTCATGTTCAAGTTTTCAGCCATGAGAACCCACAAGTCCTCCTCTGTCGAGATACTTTCAATGAGTTCACTTTCCACTCTGTACTCATGTCTGGGATTACCCTGGTCCATGTGCAGCACCTGGCACTTGGACATGTTGAACTACATAGGGTTCTTGTGGGGCCGCCTCTCAGGTTTGTCCAAGTTCCTCTGGATGGCGTCCCATACTTTTGTGTCACATGCAGCACTCAAGTTTCAGGTCGAGTGCAAACCGTCTGAGCAGCGCTTGATCCTCACTGTCTATGCCACTTACAAAGATTCTGTCTTCCAGCTCAGGGGGCCGAGTATCCAGAGAGCAACTGCTCTTACTGTTCAAGACTGAGGCAAAAAAAAAAAGGCATTCAGTAGCTCAGCCTTTTCCTCAACACTAGTCATTGTGTTTCCCCACGAATCCAATAAAGTTCCGCCTCTTCATCCTGGTTGAGGTGGATGATCCCTGGGTGAGTGGGGCAGCGGGAAGCGGGCGATGGAGCTGCGGGCCTGGCGCACCGCGTCCCGCCTGCCCG
>WBMY01003468.1:696041-707472 GCA_013397315.1 Donacobius atricapilla | reverse complement strand
GGGCAACACTCTCAGGCACATCTTGCCAAGATGCCCTGGCAAGAACAAACAGCTTAGAAAGATTGGATCAAGACTGGCGACAGAAAAGAAGGTTGAATCGAGCTTCTGCAAGCGAGACATGTTGTAAAATGTATGAGTTTGTCTGTATGATGTTTAACCTAACCATTGTAGTAAAAAAATTACTAGCCTTTCTGGAATAGTATATAAGCATTTGGAAATCACAGTAAAGATGAATTCTGATGACAAAGCAGTCCTCCTGTCTCTCTCTCAATCGTTGATAGTCCTGTGCAGGGGTAGGAGCTGGACTTGACGATCCTCCCTGTCACGGTAGGACACGAAATAGATTGACTCCATGTAACTGTCAGAGGATAAAGAAGGCTTTATTTACAATCCCAACAGTTTCTTTTAGAACACGCTGTGTAAAAAGGTCTGTTATTGCTCCATGGCACTGACACTGCTCTCCATTGGTTCAGGAATAGGAAACAACCCCTGGGACAGTTGTTCTGGCAAAGGGAACACTGTTTGCTGAGCCTGTGCTGAGAAACGGAGAGAGATGTTTTGGAAAGAGAAACTGTTGGCAGCTTTCCCTTAGGAAAGGAGCCAGCAATGGTCAGCAAGCTAAAATTCAGGCTCAGAAATCTCAAGCCCACACCTCCCTGCGCAGGATATTCCATGATTCTGCAGTGGTTAATGCTGTTACTTAACTCGGATACATTTTTTCTCAATTTCCATTTCATGTCCTTCACCCTTGTGTCCATAGCCCTATTGATCCCTTAGAAGCAAATTCTGTATTTATATACCTGCACAATTTAAAAAAAAAACAAACCCCAAACTTCCTGGATCTCTCTGCTGGGTATGGATACATCTGGATCACATCTGGGAACTCAAGAGAAAGAAATATAGGCTGAAGGGAGGAAAGCACAGCATTTCCAAATAGCCATTCCCCACTCTTCCCTTTATTTACCATGAGAACTGGAGATGTGGTTTGGGGGCTTTTTGACATCTTTCGTTTCTGGGTAGTTTCATTTAATGAACCCTAAACACATCAGTTGGAAGGGCTGACATATGAGACCTTTCAAAGTGAGAACTGAGTCGAGGCAGCTGAGAAATGGTAGCGTCAGTTAAAGAAACTGGTTATTTGAGCATCCTTCTCAGGGGTTCTTTATTTTCCCGTTCATTTATCTGCTCCAGGGAAAATAGATGGAGAGGGGGAGAGAGATAAATAGAGCATCCTTCCCTGGACCAACAAAACCTCTGTTCCACCAATCCCTGGATGGAATGGTCTAATGGGGGGCGGAAATGAAGATTAAAAGGTAGTTTTGACACAAACAATAGGTTAGAAATACAGGAGAGTGATCAGTGAGCTGGCCTGGGCAATCCTCAGACTTTGCAAAGTTCTGTGTATTTATGAGAGCACCGAGGGGTGTCAGCATTCTGGGAGAGCAGAGGGCAACTCAGCTGCAAAGTTTAGCATCTCTCAGGATGCAATAATTTGCGGCTGATTGTGTGAACAACCAAAATTAGATTATGTAAGAATTTATTTTTTTTCCAAAAAAACACAAGGATGCAACGCCTGCCATTTTCTCTGTACTGATTTAATAATGAATTTTCCCTTGCTCATATAGATAAAATGACTTTGAGAGGAAGATTACAGCTTCCTAAGCAAGATGCCAGAGTAAATTGAAAACTACATAAAATAATCTGAGGCTTTGAAAAGAATTTATTTAGTGCTATTCTTTGCCAAGAAGAAAAAGAGAGAGAAGGGAACAGAGGCAGCGGTGATCTTTGACTGGTTTATTTAAATGCTCTTCTTTTTGGAACCCATACTACAACTTTTTGCTTCTTTGGGTTTGCTTATTCTCCATTTATTATTATTTATTTATCATCTTTTTAGCAGATGATAAAATTAGCCCGGTATTTATTAGCCATGAATCCTTATAGAATTCCCCTTTTCTGTATTATTTGTGTCTCATTTGTAGTCACAAATTTCAGAAAATTGCTGTCCCTGCACGAGGGGTTTTCCTCAGGGGCGGGGAGTAGATGCGAATCCAGTGGATTGCTCCCACGCCCAAGGAAATTTGTGTCGTGATGTTCCTTCTCTCCGCCCCTTGCTTTGCCCACATTTTCGTCAAGCACAGGCAAGGCCAGGTCCTGAATCTCTCACCCACAGGATGAGATTCACCTCGGACAACTCTGGGCACCATAAATTTGGGAAGAAGTTTGTGACACTCCTCTATTTGGAGGGGAGGGCATGAGCCATGTCGCCAGGTCAGTTGGAGCATCTTCTTCAGGCTGCTGCACTTTTCCCCCGGGAGAAACACCTCAAAGACCAATTTTTTGGATGGTTAAAATTTAGCGGCACAAAGCACAGATTCAGTCACTCCTCCAGAACCCCAGGAGGGGATTCTCTGTTTTGTTGGTTTTTTTTTGGTTTTTTGTTTTTTTTTTTTTAATTTTAATATAAGACTAGCAAACTTGTATTTGTTTGTCATCTACCCTCAGCTTCAGAGGGTTTGAAGGAATTTGAAAAAAAGGCAGTTGCCTTTCTTTCAGACAGATATCACGTGGAAGCAATTTCAGTTCCAAAAACTGCTGTTTGGGGAAATTCCAAGATTATTAAAAATGCCAATAAGCTGCTTCGAAACTTTGATGGCAACAGTTTTTCTGTGGAAAACCCTGATTGTGACTGGCTTATCTGAGCTGTGGGCATTGTCAGCTGATCTTAAACTTCTGACAGCTCTCTCTGATCAATCCATAACAATTCATCCTCCTCCAAAATTGATTGCTCAGGAGGAATCAGAGCCTGGAGGTGCCTGTCTGATCCATTTCAAATGAGGGCAGAAATTAAATAGAGATTTTCACTGGAACCTTATGAAATTTCACAAACAAAGAAATACATCATTGACAGCTTGCTTAAAAAAAAAAAAAAAAGAAAAAAAATCCCACTAATCAATAGAGATTAATAATTATCCATATTTTCTTTCAGGAAGAGATCCTGATTAGAAAAATCAACAATTGTTAAGAAACTAATCAACAGATAAAGAACTGTAGTATTTTATTGGGAGAGAAATTCCAATTTTCATGTCTTCCAGCTGCAAAATTTACATAATATTTACAGAATGTCAGGTCCAGCTGGTGAAGAATTGAACTCTTGACTGATTTCACACCCAAGAGAAGATAAATCTCTTTTACCTCTGCCTTTGCCTGTGTTGAACTGAGCAATGAAAACTCAGTTTTCCCATTTGAACACTGGCTGCCAGATTACAGCATAATAAAGCAGCCCACTATTTGTACATTTTGCAGAGATATTAAAAGTATAATCCATAAAACCCACGAATTATCTGCAGGACACTTCTTGCTCATTAAGTTTTATCAATTTTCCTGGACATACCAACTCTCCACAGAGGCTCCTCAAGATTAAATTGTCTTTTTCTTTGGGGATTTCAGAGCAAATAATTCAAGCCTGCACGTTTTCAATTAAAATGCTCAGCCAAAATCCAGAGAAGGCAGATGGAATATTCTAACCAGACTAAACACTGTACACAGAGAGGCAAACAGCAGCTCAGAGGGGGAAGCCAACGTTTCACAGGCGTCCAAGCCAGTCTGACAGACAGGCTTTTGGAGAAAATTTTCACATATTTTCCATCTATTTCACAAGCTGCCCTTCTGTATTACTGGTCATGAAATTTTATTTGAAATAGTTTATCAATTTCCAGAGGAATTTCTGCCCCCCGCCCCGGCTAAAGAACTTCAAAAAAGAAAAAAAAAAAAAAGCAAAAAAAAAG
The DNA here is from genome assembly GCA_013397315.1 of Donacobius atricapilla. NCBI lineage: Eukaryota > Metazoa > Chordata > Aves > Passeriformes > Mimidae > Donacobius > Donacobius atricapilla. The sequence goes on along the minus strand of WBMY01003468.1, from coordinate 703,687 downwards.
AAGAAGAAGATGAAGAAGAAACTTTAAAAAAAGCCTATTCTTTCTAACCTTATGCAGGTTTCTTTAGAAGACATAAGGAGAAAAAAAGAAAAAGAAATAAGAAATCAAGAAAACCATTAGATTTTCACATAGCTTTGATCCTGTCTCATTCAGCCCTCTAGAAAAGGTGGCTCAGTTCAAGGTGTCTCAGTGACTAATTCTGCATCCAGCCTCTGACTAACGTGGGCTTTGTTGCCTGATGTGATGACACAAAGCTTTTTCTCCTAAATATTGATCTGACATGGGAGCAAGTGCAGTGTGGACCTTGCTGCTCCACGCAGCCTCAGCAATGAACTAAAACTTGCCTTGTGCCACATGTGAATCATTTTTGATGTTTTTTCTTCAGAAATCCAAGGGCAGCCTGGAAGGGATAAGAACAGAGTTCTCCTTACATGTCTGCCTGATTAAGCTTCTCCTTGCTTTTTGGCTTTATTTTGCAATAAACTCTGACGTTCCGATTTACCATTTGTAGTGGAAAAGACAAATAAAATGGGCATCTATTTTTTCACAGCTCAAAAACTTCTTGTCATTACCCTGCGAAGCATTTGGGGCTGCATCAGTTAACTTTAGGAATCGCATTACCTCCAAATTGCCTTCTTTCCAACCAGGAAGAGAACACTTCAGAGGAGTCAATATTTCCCCTGCTCCAATGATCATATTTCTTTTAACCTCATTATATCTCTGTTATCCCATTTTAAATGAACTGGATAGAAGAGGAGTAAGTTTAGCCAGAGGTTGGCCCTTTATTCTGCTTGATTGATTTTATGTGCCTGCTTATATTTTGCTTCAAATCAGCTCGTTGTAACTCGCTGACCCAGTGAAGGAAATCTTGTTTTTTTTTTCCCCTTTCACCACTAAAAAGCAAATTGGTTTAAAGGCTTTAGGGCTATAACTCAACCCCCAGAATTTTTATGTCCTCACATCTGGGTTGCTCCAGTGATTGATTAGATGTCGTAGCCCAATTACAAGTAAGTATTGAAAAATGCAGAGGCAAACTCAAATAATTTTTAAATGAGACTCACAGAACATAATCCCCATCATTTTTAGTTCTGCTTGTAAAAGGTTTTATGATCATTTGGCTTTTGCAGCGTTGTTTACATTGGAGAATGGTGTGGATTTGATAGTAAAACACTGAAACTGAAAACCAGAGCATTGATGCTATTTTTAAATCCTCAAAGGCCATTTCATGCCTCTTTGTGTCCTTGTTGGACATGATTAGATTGAAAGCATCTGACAGCCTTCTGAAAATGCCACCAGCCAAATCCAAATCCAAATCCAAATCCAAATCCAAATCCAAAACCAAATCCAAATCCAGCCTGTTGTTCCACATTTTGAGTTAAAATTACAGTTGTAAATCCATGGTTGAAAAAGCTCCTTTTATCTCTGGTTTGCAAAAAGGAAGCAGGGGAAAAAGCTAAATGGAATTAAAAGAAATTGCTTTGATAATTTATTCTAAAATGAAAACTACTTAACTATAAAAATGCAAGAAAAGCTTTTGCAAGACAAAGAAAAAACTTGAAATCTGAGATTTATTTTTATCTCTTTTCTCTGTTTTTTAGAGTCATGTGCATTAAGTTTTGCAGTGTATCTATTATACTATTATTATATATCTATTATAACTTTGTATTGATAAACAGTTCTCTCATTATGTATCAGCTACTCATGGGAGTAGATAAAAATATGAATAATTTGTTTTTCAAACAAATTTGTTCCTGTTTTCCAAAATTTTCAGGGATAAAGGGACAGTGTCATCCATCAATTAGGTGCTATTTCATTGGCCTGTTTTTTTTTCCACTATTATATATTTGCGTTATTATGAGATTATTTATCTGATATTATTTCACTTCAGGACACAGGTCTGAGAGACATGGTTGGGTTTTTATAATTATTTCATTTTGGTGTGAGGACTTCTTTTGATACTAGAGAAAAAAACAATGAAAATAATGATAATGATGTTAATAATCATGACAATAATGATGATGATGATAATAATGTTGAAATGATGACAATAATGATGATGATGATGATTCACAGTTGTTTTTTACTTATTAATTGTGCAGAAAAGCCATGAAAATCTCATGTGATTTGATGCTATTAAAATAATAAATGTTTTATTAGATAAACGTGTAGAGCTGTCTCAGAGATTGAGACACCTCTGCTTTTTTTCTGCTTCAATCACCTTCAGGAAAAAAAATTGAGTTCCCCTATGAGCCTTGCATTTTGACAAGTTTTTTTTTAATTGGAATATCAAAATTTCAGACAATTTGTTCTTTGGGACCAGACCTGTGCCATAATTTGTGGTTATAGAGCACTTAGCACAAGTGACCTCAGCCTGGAGCTTTGAGGGGTTTCAGCAGCACAGGTGATAAATAATAATGGGATGGAGCCTCAAACAGGGGAAATCCACGTTGGCTCCAAGGTGACAAAATATCGATGCAAAAAGATAATTGTTCCCAGCTTTCTAATCTGGGAGGGGATCTGGAGATATTTGGGGGCTGTTGCTGTAAAAGGGTTCAGAACAGATGTGCTGTTGGAGTTCAGGGCACGTGGAAAACCCCTCAAACTGCCNGAGCCACAGGTTCCATCTCATCTTTTAAACCCTGGTACAGGACTCTGAGAGACAGAAAACCCCGGATTAGGGGAACGTCGGGATGGAAATCCCATCAACGTGCAGGTGTCTGCCCTTCCCATGAGGTGGAAATAAAGGCTGTTGGTGTCAGCCTGAGTTCTCTGCAGGAGATGGGATGAAGGAGTCTCTGTCTCTGAGGCATCTGAAGAGAAAAGTCATTCTTTATCCACATTCTGTCCCTGTCCTGAGTTTCTCTGAGTGCTGAAGAGATGAAGGAACTTTATCGGTCAGTTTTATTCACAAAGCATCCACTGCTAAAAACCAGCTGAGAAGTTCTAGCAAATAATCACAGAATTGTCAAGGTTGGAAAAGATCTCTAAGATCATCGAGTCGAGCCCTTCACCCAGCACCACCCTGGTCACCACTAAATCTTGTCTCCAGTGCCACTGATGCCTTCAGTTTTATTTCCATGTATTTCAGGTTCTGTGCTGCCCAGGGGCGCAGCTCTGAGCTCACACTCAGTGTCACTCAGCTCTCTGCACACAGCACGGACACAAAACAAATCCTTCTCCTGCTGCACACCAAGGACAGCTGGGACAAGTGTTCAGGCCCAAAAGCACCAACAAGGCCGGGCTGGAGGGAGGAACAAGAAGGGTGGGACTGCAGAACCTGGAGCTGCAATTGGACAATTAAACCCCAAGGTGCAAATGGAGCAAAACTTATCAAAGTGTGAGACCTCGTGACTGTTTTGTGTCCATTTTGTGACCATTTTGGTTCCACCTTGGGTGTAGCCCTGGCCAGGCTCTTGTCCTTCCCAAGGTGTATCCTTAAAGGCCTTTTAATAAATATTTACTTTATTCTCTAGCCCTGTCCAGTCTCTGCTCCAGCTCAGCCTTCCCAAGGCATCACCACATCCAGTTTTTCAAACACTCCCAAGAATGGTGATTCCACCACCTCCCTGGGCAGCCTGTTCTGATCCCACACACCTCTCCATTTCCAACAAGTTGCTCCCCCTTACAGTGGGACTCAGCTTTACAAGGCATTTTCTTTTACTTAATTTGGGTTCAATTAAAAAAAACAACATATTTTTTGAATTTAATTACTGAGAAATTAACATGTTTTCTGAAAAAAAAACAGATTAGGAATTTTTTTTTAGTCTAGTAACACCTGAGTAGCCTAGGTGAGCTTGGCCCCAGACAAGGACTTCCACGAACATAAGGCTGCCCTCAGGATATTTTAGGGAGGTGGGCAAGGGGGAACAAGGTGAGGTTGAAAGCTGAAGTGAATTGAGGTCCCCTGGACCCGGATTCAGTCACTTCAAGGTGTGATTTTTATAAGTTCCTGTGTTTCAGCTCAGTGGCCAAGTGGCCACTATTGGCAGTCAATGAGCATCAAGGCCGGACAGTCAATGAGAGAATTTAACTTAAATTGCAAGTTTTTGTTTTATATTGAGCTGATTTTTTTTATCTGTTGCTGATAACACATTTAGACCTCCACCATCTGCAGTGGGGGTTTACAGATCAGACTCACCTACAGACACTTGCATTTAAATATCTGAATTCCTTCAATGGCTCCTTTTCTGTAGATCCATATGAGGTTTCCCAATCTTGAAAATATTTTGCTTGATTAACTTGATTTTTATAAAGTGTGTTTGTTTTGTTTTTCCCTTTTAGCCTTAGAATTAAACAACCCTACTTCTCCATCTTTGCATTACTCCACAATTTCTTGAGAGATGAAATAAAGAATTCAATGAGTCTTTTCCACCACTGTGCTTCAGACCTAGGGATGGATGAACATTCCTCATGTCTTCAAGAATTCTCAGTCTCCAATTCCTTCCTCTTTACAGAATTTTTAATTTCGTTTTATTTTCAAAGGAATTTCCATGGCATCATAAACAAAACATAACACAATCTCAGGAGGTGTGTATAACAATACTTACAGCATGGCACGATTTTTAGTTAAAAAAAAAAAAAAAAGAAAAAGATTATGGACACTGCTGGCCATAGAAATGTTTTGAGTGAACTTTATACGGAGAGTGCCACCCCGAAAAGAGGTGGCAAGGCAGGAATAAATTCCGAGCAATGACACTTTCTTCTGTGCAGTGCTGCTTTGGATTTAATCCCATCAAACTTGCATGTATTTTGACAGGCCTGACATGGTTAATCACAAGCATGATTGAGGAGTATCAGACTCAAAAGAAATGTAATTAGAAGCTACTATAGGGTAAGAATGCTTTCCCGTGGTGTATCAAGGTAGTAAATGCTGCTGACAAGTTGACATGGCAAGATCTCACTTCTATTAAAAAAAAAAAAATGTGCTAACTCCTAAATATCATTTCTTAATCATTTAAACTACACAGCCCTTTGTGTGCTTAACAGCATGAAAAATGCAATGAAAATGCCACCCTTAGAAAGCAGCTGCCTCTCAGCATCACTAATGACAGCATCAGCTGCTTGTGGGCTCTGACTCTTCTGGGGGGAAGCAGGGAAAGATTATTCCTTGCGAATTCATAAAAAGGCTCAATTATNCCTCCCTCTCCATCTCTCCTAAGGTTAAAATCTCATGCAAATAAAATCAACAGGAAGACAAGCACTGGCTACATCTTCAACAATTCTAGATATACCTGATCATTATTCTTTACCAGGAAATAAAAATAATCCCTCGTATTTACTCACAAGACACCTGGCAACGTGGATGTACTCTCCTCTTTTTCCTTTACAGCCTTTGTGGTCCTTTTAAATATTTCTTCGTGTCCCTGGATAGTGTTTGGAATTCAAAGAAACCTGTTGAAGAGGGGTTCATGTCTAAAAAGAGCTTGTATTCAAATGGTGGGCAGATGAAGCATTGGAGAAAGGGCAAAAGAAGGGAAATATTTTGTGCTAAATATGTTGGTCTGAGCTGAAGTCTTCCAGAAAAAAAAAAATCTTATCAATTAGAATATTTGTGCTTCTTCCTCTTTTGTCAGGTGTCAGAGTCATGGGTTTAGATCAGAGCAGAAAAATAAATAAATTTTTTTAAAATATTTTGGAAAAGGAAATCTTCAAAAGGTAAAGCCAGGCAAAAGAGAAGAAGGGCTTTATTTAGAGACCAGTTACAGACCAGTTCTTTCCTTCCTCTCACTGTTTTAAAATGCACTCTCCAAATTCAGACAATTTCTGAGGTTTCGTTTGGGATTTCTTGGTTCTGGTTTAGATATGTAAAGGTTGGGTGAGATGAATCTCCCCTTCCAGCTCAGACACAGCTCTGCTCCTTGAGCCTTTGCCTTCCTCCAGAGATTTTATGCAGGACCAAGATACATTTAGGGGTTTTCAGCCTCCAAAATGAGACAAGAGCAGATTCTTTGAACCCAATATAACTGAGGAATTGTGGTCAGAGGAAAAAACAGAGTGACTGTAAGGGGGGGAAAAAGAAGAGACACTGCAGTGTATTATGTTTAATTTTATGATTTTAAACATGTCCAGAGGCAATTCAGTGCCTGGAATGGCCATTGCACGGCTACACCTCTGAGCAGCCATCGTATACACAGAGGGAAGCAGAGAGCTCTGCATGGAAATGCTCATTTATTTAAAGGATTTGTTGATGTTAAGGCCCAAAAAGATCATCACAACCCTCGGGTTTGATCCAGAGCAGAGAGCACTCACTCACTTAGGGTTGGAGTTTACACTTCTAAAGAGTAACCTGAGCCTATTTGAAATATGGCAAGCAGTGCAGGAATCCTCAGTTTTACTCCTTCCTTTCTATTTCTGCCGCGAAGTTTATGTATTGTGTGTTCTTTCAAACATTGGGAAGTGCAAGCTTTGCACTTTTGCCTTTGCTTGGAATAAAATCCAGCAGCAGTCTGGTGCTGCTGGGAATTCTGCTCTTCCTCAGCTGCTATGGCCCAGCACTTGGGCGTGTAGACCAGCATGTGCTCGCAAAGCATTTGTCATTAAGTTTATGTTAATTTCTAGAAGAGTTTTTTTTCTTTTTCCTGATTAAAAAAACCCAAGAATTCTCCAAATGATACATTCATGCATCAAAACAACCGGAAGCTGCAATACTCATCCCATGTATTCATTAACAGAATTTTGGTTATTCTATTGCAAGAAATGTCTTCTCATGGAGTTATTTCTACATTAGTGGCTTGTAACTGAGGCAAGGGATATTGCAGGGTGTAAATTTATTGGTTTATTTGTAAAGTTTGAAGATTTTCCCCAGTGTGAGGAACAGCCCTTCTGGGCCAGCAGGCTCCAACAACACCCCCAAAACATCCCCTGGGCACGGTTCAGAACTCCCAGGGCTNTTCTATTAAAAAAAAAAAAATGTGCTAACTCCTAAATATCATTTCTTAATCATTTAAACTACACAGCCCTTTGTGTGCTTAACAGCATGAAAAATGCAATGAAAATGCCACCCTTAGAAAGCAGCTGCCTCTCAGCATCACTAATGACAGCATCAGCTGCTTGTGGGCTCTGACTCTTCTGGGGGGAAGCAGGGAAAGATTATTCCTTGCGAATTCATAAAAAGGCTCAATTATATCTTAATTAAGCTTATTAATTTCGCCCTTTGGGGGACAGCCTCACATTTCCACTGGAGGCAAAGCACAGATATCCCGCCTGCCTTTGTTCCCCACCCCCTTTGCTAAAGTAAAACCAATAAAATATCACAGCAATGCCACATCTGGTGCTTTTATTCCATCAGCATCTCCTGACTGTAACCTTCGGGCCACAGTCACTCTCAAACCTGACCATAACCACCGAATACTTGAGTTTGCCTCAGAAGTTTCTCTTTTTTGTAGTTGTTGTCTGTGATATACCTGGGAGAATTTGGGTTTGAACCATTTCCTTATGCCTCAAGAAAACTCAGGAAAAATTATACAGTTGTTTGTCTTGGGTCAGCAAGACCAAATTTTCTCAAGTCCAGTCCGAGCTGCAAGTTTACTCCAGTCCAGGATTTATAATGAATTCTACAAGCTCCTGTGTTTCTCCTTCCTTCCTTCCTTCCTTCCTTCCTTCCTTCCTTCCTTCCTTCCTTCCTTCCTTCCTCCCTTCCTCCCTTC
>WBMY01003468.1:677649-690125 GCA_013397315.1 Donacobius atricapilla | reverse complement strand
TTTTTTTTTTTTTTTTTTTTGTGGTGTCCTAGCTAAGGAATATCCTGCCTGCAGGTACTACGTTGTCTCTTTCCCAAAGTGTCGTCTCCTACCATTTGAGGAATAATAGGAGGGATGCACAAACTGTTGGAGACCTGGACTTTGCATCTGGCATTTTCTTCTACTTTTTACATCAAATATTCTCCATGTAAGGAAGAAATCTGTTATTTCCCTCACAGAAAGCATAAAAGCAAGCAAATGAGGAGAAATTCTATTAAAAATGCAGGAAGACAAACAGAACAAACACCAAATGCAATGGTGGAATCATAAAGCAAAAAAGAACCAAGATTTTTACCACACAGGAAGTTACACACAGAGCAAACAGTCTGCAATGGTCAAGGGTGAAATCATCAAGGTGAAATTCCCTATGTTTCACTAAAACTGTCCAGTTTTTAGCATCAGCCACTACAATCTGTTGTGCATTTCCAGGGTTTCCCTATATTGGAATAATTCCCTTTTAGGAAATGCTTCAGTTTCCACAATGATCATAAGGTCAGCATAAATACTTGAGTGTGCAATTAAAAACCCCTAATTATTAGGTAGCTGTGGTGAATTTTGGCTTGGATAAAAGCACAGGAATCACATATGGCATCTTTTGCCGCCCTTTCCATGAATAGATGCGTGAGTCCTGAGGTGCGGGGGGTGTTTCCAGATGGTTTGCATGGGATATTTTGCACACTCCTGAAGAAGGAATTGGCCTTACCTTGTTGGTCTTTCAAGAGCAGCCCGAAGTACTGGCCTAAATATGAACCTTTCTTTCCCAATCAGTGTCTCCTCTGCCTCACAGCAGTTTAACAGCTGCTCCATGGGAGCCAATGCCAAGGCTCCTTCCAGCTTTTCTTCCAACGGCTCCAGTGCTGGCCAAGGTTTGTCACACAGCTCCGTGCTGCCAGAGAGCCAGCCTAGAGCACCTCCAGCGGCTCTCCTAGGATGGGGAAGTGTTCTGCAGGCCCTGGCTCAGACACTGATTGATCCATTTGATGCCTTGGGAAGGCTGAGCTGGAACAGAGACTGGACAGAGCTGGAGAATAAAGCAGATATTTATTAAAAGGCCTTGAAGGATACACCTTGGGCAGGACAAGAGCCTGGCCAGGGCTACACCCAAGGTGGACCCCAAATGGTCACTAAATGGACAAACGGTCACGAGGTCTCACACTTTGATAAGTTTTGGTCCATTTGCACCTTGGGGTTTAATTGTCCAATTGCAGCTCCAGGTTCTGCAGTCCCACCCTTCTTGTTCCTCCCTCCAGCCCGGCCTTGTTGGTGCTTTTGGGCCTGAACACTTGTCCCAGCTGTCCTTGGTGTGCAGCAGGAGAAGGATTTGTTTTGTGTCCGTGCTGTGTGCAGAGAGCTGAGTGACACTGAGTGTGAGCTCAGAGCTGCGCCCCTGGGCAGCACAGAGCCTGAAACACATGGAAATAAAACCCAAGGCATCCCATTCCCTAAGTAACACAGCAATGGTGCCATCAATGTGCTTCCAATCCCTTTGCCCATGCTCCTCCTCTTGGGAGTGGTTGTGGGTGTATTCCTGATCCTCAGCCTGGTCCATGCTTGGCTTAGGACCTGTGCTAATTATCCCTGAACCTGAGGTTGCCCAAAGCCATATTATTTCCTCTTCTTGTCCCCATCATTTAATCACTTCCAGAGGCCTCACTCATGGTGTTGCTCTTGGATGGGGTGGGACGACCAAGGAACAGGCTGTCTAACCCAGATTAAACTATTTTTTTTCACTCTTTTTTTTTTTTTTTTTTAAATGAACTGCACCTTGATGTGTCTGGACAGATATTATCTGTGTGTCAGCAGTGTTCTGGCCACGTTAAAATATTTGTAAGCATTTTAAATGAAGTTTTTCCCCATTTACAGCCTGATGTCACAGTTCATAAATATGTTCTCAAAATTTTCTTGGTTAAAAATACTAAATCACCAGTAATTATGTCTTAAATAAGTGGTTCTAGCATTTGAACTCTCATCCAAATCCAAGATTTGCAGATGCAATTCCTGTGCTTGAGACCAAACATACTACAACAGCCAAAGGTGATTGCAAGGTCAGATCAGAGTATCATGAGAGGTGCGCAACACAAGGCAATGATCAGAAATATCTAAGCTAAAATAGTAAATATTAGAATCCTGGGGGTAAAATAATCTACTTTCCCAGCTCCTGTCCAAGTAGGTAGATTGTGGCAGAGACCTGAAACGCATTCCTGGAAATGCCTTTTTCTGAGAAACCATAGATCTACTCTGAACCCAGGGAGCAGCGTAACAAATATTTCAGAATCTGTAATACAGATCTAGCTCAGGCACAAAAATCAATCCTATTGACTTTAGTGCATGTGAGAAAAGAACGGCTGGAAGTGGAGATCAATGACCCTGCGGTGCATCACTCAGGGTCAAGGTCTCACTCTTTAACCTCAGGTTGTCTTGCCGTGGAAACATTGAAAAATTATTTTGTCCCACCCGGTGTCCCTTAAGGAGATAACTCTTACCTTTTGGATTCCTCAGGCAATCCCTCTCTCCCAGAACACTTTTAATCTGTCCTGCTTTTATCCTCCTAAGAGGCCATTCTAGCAGAGGAGATTTCATTCAGGAGTTTTCATTGAGTTTTCATCCATTCATTGCTCTCTGCCTTGTGGAGTTACTGCAGGAGAAAGCCACAGAAATGTCATCATTTAGATCTTTTGATAACACAAACAAGGAAATTCCACCAATTTCTCTTCTCTTTGGCCGGCTGACGCAAAAGTAGCTACAACATAATTTCCACAGTCATAAAATTTCAAGTGCATGCATAAATCTCAAAGAGAAAAAAAATCCACCATGCAATAATTTAGGTGACTAAGCAGTTTTAATAATCACTCTCTCATTTTAAATTTTAATTATCTAACAGTTTGTCAGAATAAACTACCAAGTGAAATAATAACTAGACCATTCAGTAATAATTGTTCAGAACTTTATAAACTTGAAGGTTTTAATGGTTATTGTATAAACTATGGATGGTAAGTGACAACACGGCATGTCAGGAGATCTAGAGAATGTTGTAAAAGAGATCTATTATGGGACGCTGGAAATGTTCTGAATTTCAGATTTGCAAAGAGTTTTGTATGAATTTACAAGCCCAAGAGAAGAGAGCCATGTAAAAGCCAGGTGGTTGATAAAAATTATCTGTGTTAGGTTTTCTGCATAGACAAGAGAGGGAGGCATCTCCAAAAGGTGATTTTTTTTGGCAGCTGTGAATGTTAAATTTCTGTCTGAAAATATTAGCAATGCTCTATTGATTACATGGGGATTTTTTAAAAGCAGATCTGAATTAATGCTTAACTTTGACATATCTGAGTCTTTGGGTTCGAGAACAAAATTGCTGATGTGTGTCTGTAATTTATGACATTTCGAGAATTCTGAGACTCAGCATCTCACTCTGACAAAGTGTTGCATTTATTTCTGTTCAGATTAACTTTATTTTTTTATTCTCAAAGAGAATGCAGATAGTCATGCAGATAGTTCCTTTTTTTCTGATAACACTTTTATCTACAGACACCACATGCAGTGGTAAAACACTTCAGCTTATTTTTATTTCCTGTGAGTGGAAGGAAGACCTGGAGGATGGCTTAAGAGCTGGAGGTGTTCAACTGTTGCTGGATAAAGGACATTCAAAATGCCCAAACAGAAAACAAACATTCTGGCACTCCAAAAAAGCCTGCAGAATTCTTTTCTGGAAGGCAACACAGACAGAACAGACCTTTGGGGATACAAGCATCACAAAGTCCCCCCTAGGACAGCCTTTCTGAATGCCAAAAATGGTAAAAACGCTTTTGAATATACAGAATTCTAGGGAAAGGTGATTCACTTCATTTAATGGAATTACTCAAATCAAAGCAGGTATTTTCTTGAAACAAACGAAGCTCTGCTGACCCACACCACACTCAGACCTCTTGGTGTTATTGCTGTAAATGTGGAGGCACAAGCTGAACCTGATTAATTGTCCAGTAGAAATCCAAGGGGATTTCTTGTGAAATAGCATTACCTGAAAAATAGGTGTATGCAGATTGGGCCTAAAAAAGAAGATCAAAGGAATGATTATACATATAGAGGGACATAAAAGCAGGAGAGCAGCAGATTTAAGGTTAAATATGTGAGTGTTCTGTCAAAGGTGAGGTGACATCAGCTCTGTTGGCTTTCAGTGGGAGATGAATTTGGGGTTGGGCCAGACAACTCTGAATTGTAGCCATGAAGGAAGAAATATATTGTAGATGTGAGGAAGTAACCTGGAAATCTCAGCCAATGGCTATCTTTCTTTTGAATAATTTCTAGTATGAAATTCATTTTAGCAAAGAAATGCATCAATTTCTCATGGCAATACAATATTGAATAGATTCCTGAGCAATACATTGAAGGAGTGGAAAAAAAAGGAAGTAAATACATTTTATAACTGTGACATAAATATGTATAGTGTCCAATTATATGCACAATGCTCAGAGACAGAATGGAATTAATATTTAATTATTAGAACTTGCTATCAATCATAAAACATTTCCACGTTGGATATTTTTAAGGGCCAACTTGCAATAGAAATTAAAAAATACCGAATACTTCTGAGTCACTGTCTGCCCAAATGAATATCTTCAGAGTGACTCATTGTGATGTATTCAGCCCATAAAATACCAGCATTTAAACTGTTCCTGAAAATACATTTATATCCCTTGGAATCAAAGTTTTGTCTTTAAACTCACCATGAACTATAACGCTTGTGTTTTAAAAGCCCATCAGCTGACCATTACAGACTCCTTCACAAGGGAAGATGGAAGATTTCTTGTAAAATTTATTTCCCCATTAATTAGGGGGATTTGTCTTTTCCTGGATGAATCATTTCTACCTCACAGAGCCAGGTTCCCATAACATTTTTCAAGGCAGTTGAGGGAATGTGACAGCAGAGCACTTAAAAAGCAAAATCTCTTGCTCAGAACTGCTTTAGAGTTCCCAAAGAGTTTTCCTCCTCCGTATTGTGAAATGCCCAATACAGAGTTTCACAGCATGGTGGAATGGTTTGGGTTGGAAGGCACGTCCAAAATCATCTCATTCCAGCCCTGCCATGGCAGGGACACCTTCCACCATCCCAGGCTGCTCCCAGCCCTGTCCAGCCTGGCCTTGGGCACTGCCAGGGATCCAGGGGCAGCCACAGCTGCTCTGGGCACCCTGTGCCAGGGCCTTTCCACCTTCCCAGCCAGGAATTCCTTCCCAGTATCCCATCCCTCCCTGCCTTCTGGTAGAATCTTCCTGGTCTCCAGCACAAAACTCCTCTGACACAGCTTTGTGCCCTTTCCACTCCTGGCTACTCTCTTCAGACCCTTGATCTGCTTGTGGGAAATCAGCTCTGCTCAACACGGCTGGGCTGTGCACTCACACACCTCTTTCCTGGAATTCTGCTCCTTGGATGTGCCTTTGAACCCTGAATTCCCGTCTGGCAGTGGGAAGCCATTCCCTGTGTCCTGTCCCTCCATGCCTTGTCCCCAGTCCCTCTCCAGCTCTCCTGGAGCCCCTTCAGGCCCTGGAAGGACCTCTGGGATCTCCCTGGATCTCCTCTCCAGCTGAACATTCCCAGCTCTCCCAGCCTGTTTATTAATTTACATCTTATTTTGGTCCTTATTTCTGTACCCTTACAGGAAGTAAATATCCTCCAGCTGCCAACTGGGATTTCACTGGAAATTCCTCGCCAGCTGCTCATTCTCCTTTTTATTTGTCCCTGCTTGTTTGGCAGCTGGAAGGAATTGTGGAAGCAACATCCCACCTTCACATTTGGGCAATAAACCCTTCTCCAGCCTCAGCATTCTTCTCACTTCCCTTTGGAGTCACTGAGGGGGAAATGGGAGAAGATGTTCAATGATGCTATGAGAGACATCCAACTCTCTGGAACACGTTATTATTTATGATTTGACCTCTGCTGGCTGAAAAGGTGGAGCAGGGTGACTATTTCAGTGAACACCCCACTGGAGATGTTATAGGCACCTCTCAGTTTGTCCAGTTCACTGCTCCAGCTCCTAAATCTCTTCCAAATTATTGCAGGATTGGTTTTTTCTCCCCTGGCCGTTAATCTGTCTTGTCTGCAGAGCAGAGAAGGAACAGCCTTATTTTATGCTTTGTTGTGAAACAAACAAAAAATAAATATAGCCCTGGAATAGCAGCTGGAGTTAATCCAGAATGAAACACTCGGCTTAAAATGGAATGTTTAAAAGGCAGCATTTAACCCCTTTTTCATTAACAATATGTTTCAAATAAATAAAGGCTTAAAAAAAAAAAAAAAAAAGACAACTTGCTCTCAAAATTTCAAAGTTAATATTTGACTTAATAAGTATTTGCCACTTCCTTCACTTTTTTTAGACCATTAGGAAAACTGTCTGAGTGTCACCCCTCTTCCAAATACATTTTCCAGTCATTTTACTCCCTGCCAAAGAAAATCTTGCCCATTTCTATCTGTATAAGATAGAAGAGGATGTCTGGAGCCCATCAGCCTGACAACAATAATAATCAGTAATAAGGAATAGCCCAAAAAATCTTTCTTAGAATCTTTAGTAAATCTGAGAAATCCTCTCTCTATTTTGTGCCAACAAATTAGCAGTAGATTGAGGCTCGGTCTGTGTTGCTCCCCTTCTCCACTGGCCGAATATTCTCATTTATTTTCTGGGAATAAGGAACTGGTCAGCTGCTACAAGAGTTCATCCTTCTCTGCATTGCCCCATAAGTTTACAAATTACAGAAAAACAGCTGAATTTAAAGTGTTCATGAGAGAATCAAAGCCGTCTGACAGAAATGTCAGTGCTGGTGCAGATTCTGATTTTCAGGAGAACAAAAGGTGGATGCATTCTAAATAAACCTGACGGGGTGATGAAGATGAGTTGGGTGATTAACAAGAGTGATACTGGCAAAAAAAATTACCCAATTATGTTCTCAATTAGAAGCTGCAGAGTGCAGAGGCAAAAGTAAGAGGAGTTTTAAGAAAATGAGTTTTTAATGCAACTTTTCTAGGAATATTTTCACAAAGAAAATACTGGGAACATTTTAAATACATCTGCAGTGGCTGCTCTCTGTTTAATCACCTATTTAATTATCCAAAATCTGCGTAGTGAAATCCTCACATCCTGGTTTTAGAGGCTGCATAAAGGCAAAAAAAAAAAAAGTGTTGGCTATAAAAGCTGTGTCATGTAGATGTACAGCAGCAATTCCAGGGACTACAATCAATGCACTAAAAGTAATTATAAGCCAAGAGACACAAAACGCTGGGAATTGCAGCAGCCCCTGTTTGGCATTTTTCTCCAGGACAAATATTCCGGAGACCTTTCTGGCTAAAAGGATGAAGAAACTGGAAAACAGAATGAAGCTCAAGACTTGGAAGGGAGCAAATGAAGGAAATGCATTCTGCCTTTCGTACTCGTGAATAATTATATATAAAATAACGTGAGGAGAGATGTGTTTGGAAAGGCAGTAGTGATGTAAATGTCATGGCCTGTTTTTTTTTCCGTAATTTTTACTTCCCACATGAAATTTTCCCAGCTGAATTAAGGTCCCCACGACCCCTCTATCAGCAGTGGGTGTCAGGAGTCGCTTTTGGAGATTTTCCTACCCACAGCTCTTTTAGCAGATCTGGTTCTCTGAGCGCTCCTTAACCTGTTTCAACCAAGAAAAGATGATCCAGGAACGACCAGAATTTTGCTCAAGTGGATCAGGGAACAGGCAGAATTCCAGAGGCAGACTTGAGGGAAGAGCAGGATTACATAGGGGCACACTGTGGTCAGCGTGGCAGCTTGGGAACTCCAGACATTCAGTTCATAACTGGAGAAACTAGTTCAGGTTACCCTGCCCTTTGATTTATATACACCAAACAGAGCACAGTTGGAGATTTATAGGCCTTGAACACCAGAATCAGAGTGCTTGAGCAGGATAGACCTGCAGCACTGACACAGGGGGAAAAAAAAAGGGAAAAAATTCCAGTGGGGGATAAAAAGAAGCTCTAATATCCTGTTGGAACTTCTCCTTCTGCACAAGGATCAGCATCCTTTCAAATTAATGGAGAATGACAAAGTATTACTGTTCTGAGAAATCATACTAATGTCTCATGCTCAGTATCTAGAGCCCTGGGAGGACTAGGAGCAGCACTAATAAATGTCCTTCACTAACAAAATAATTTTAAAAGTTCATTTAATCATTTAATAGTTCCAGGAACGCATCTCTTGAAAGTCTTTAAGTTGTCAGAAAAGTCATTTACTGTCCCAAGCACATGCTTATCCATTGGTTACACAGCCCACAGAATTCCAAGAAGATCTGGAATATTTTAAAAACTACTTGAAAAAAAAATTTAAAAAAATAACCCTCCACTACTTTTACAAGTTGATCTCAATTCCAGTCTTCTCAGAATCATTTTATTGTCTTTTCTTTTTAACTGCTGCACTGCCACGTGCCCTTTTTGCCTCATTTCCCTTATTCTTTCCTTCATGCAGAGAACTGCCAGTGAACACAAGGATTACTTTTAGCATTCCTTGCCTGACTGAAGTCCCCATGAAATTTAAAAGGATCTTTGCACACGGGCAGTGCCCTTGTTGGGCAGTCAGAAGGGTCCTTATCCCTAAAGCCCAAGTGGATCCAAATATTCCTTGTAGGGCTTTGTGGTTATTGAGACACGGGCAGAAAGGATTTGCTGAATAGGAATGGGATGAGTGGAATCCCTGCTGTTAAACCTGTGCTTAGGTGGGCTTTTGATGCAGCTTAAAAGCCCAGTCCTTGTATAAATGACTCCCCCTCTTCCAAACTGCTGTTCTCACTGCCTTTGGAGAGAGTTTATATTGCAGCGAGGGTTTCAGAAGGAAGGTTGTGGTATTCCAGGGTGGATGGATGGTCTAAGTGCAAACAGCAACTATTCCTTTATTGCTACTTCTTGTTGGGAAAATACGAACTCTTGGCTCTTGCTTAGACTAAACACTGGTCAAAATTATCTTCTGAGTGGTTGAGTGCTTCCCGTTTTCCGTTTCACATCTTCGTCTTCACAGCTTGCAGCGGCAAAATAAGTTCGACCTGAGGAAGTTTCCCAAGGCTCTGGCTTGGTTTTTCTAACAATAAAGGAAGCACTGCTGGAGATTTTGGGGTGGTGGGTGCCCCAGCCTTCTGTTTCATCCAGAGGTTTCCCCTTCCGTAGCCTGATCCTCTCCCACCAGGGCCAAGTCAAGCCCATGTGTAACACTGGTGTTACTCTTCATCTGATCCCCGTTATACCCCAAAACAGCCAACCTGAGGTTGGCAGAGCTTTGTCCTCATTTGGAGAGCCCGTCCAGGCTGTCCAGGGATTTCAGGGAGGCTCCCTCTCAGCAGACATTCCAAACCCACGTGAGTGCATTCCTGTGTCACCTGCTCTGCGTGGAACTGCCTTGGCAGGGGCCTGGACTGAGGGATCTCCAGAGGCCAATTCCAGCCCTAAGGATCCTGTGACCAGGAGGAAAGGAGAAATTTGAATGCTAAAGACGTTCAACCTATTGACTGAAGATTCCTCAAGGCGTTCCCTTGCCACCACAGGCTCCCACAGCTCCTCTGTGGGGTCCTGCAGGGACGTCCCCTGATACAATCATACAGGAGGTCAGAGTGCAATGAGCCCCACGAAGATTTATCAGGTCCTGAGGGCTGACCTGTAACCTCCCAGAGAGGCTTAATAATATTTGCCAGACGGCTCCTTGGGTGTGTTTTGTAAAGCAAAGGTTTTAATGAATGAGAAAATAAAAAAGGATACAAAAAAAAAAGGACAGAAGCCATACACAGGTGTCAGAGAAGCCCTTACACCTGGCTAGGACACCCCAAAAAGCCCTGAGCACCTCTGTGCTCCTTCTTAAGCACCTAATGTTTTAGGAGGGCTTTTGGCTTGCTGCCCAATAGAATCCAGCTACATTTCAGAAGAGCAGCTACAGAGACCAGCAGGTGCCTTTGCCGGGCACTGAGCCAATTATGATGAGTGAAACACAGAAAGTTCTGGGTCTTCTTCCTTAAAAGTCAGGGGTGAAACTGTCTCAGAGCCCTGCAGACTGGGAATTTCAGGCTTTCTGTGTTAAGAAGCGCTGACCCTCAAGCAAGCACCACATTGGACTTCAGACGTTGGGACAGGCTCCTGAGATTGAGTGACGGCACGGGAGTTGTGGGTGTGTAGTTTGAGTAGTATTGTGTGATCTCACTGGGTGTAAAACTTGGATTTAAGACTTCAGTATATAGTAAAAAATGGGAGAGAAGATGGAGGGCTTTGAGTGTTGTCAGAGTCCTTATTCTTCACCTTCTTCTTCCTTCTTCCTCATGGGTTTAGGTGGTTTTCTGTAACTGGGTGAAAAAGGTCCACATTGCAGACCTCGAGTGGTCATCATTGAACCAAAAACATAAATACTAGAGGTGTCACCTTGGTATTGGGTAATTATTTCTTAAATAACCTTGGAAATAGTTATAACTCCTCCATTTACCTCGTTTTCCTGGCATGCTAGCTTTAGCTCATGGCACGTGAGCCTATAATAAAGATAAGAGTTAACAAACATCCCTAGTCCGAACTCGACACCTGCGTCTCCCGTGTGTCTCTATCCCGACCTTGACAAGGAGGAAAGGATGCAAAAACCATTGCAACAACTTTTCCTTATTTGGAAACGGTTTTTTTGGGTGTGGAAATGCCCTGCTTCGGTCTCCACCACTCCATGGCTCTGAAGTGTCTGCAGCTGGTGCAACCCATCCCCTCGAGGTTTCAGCTCCTCTCAGCGCTGCGCGGTGTGCAGCATTTGCAAAAAGCTGGATGAAAGCCACAGTAAAATGTCTCGTGTCTCTGTGGTGTGACGGGAGCAGAGGGCAGAGAGCAAAACTTCAGCACCACAAGTGCAAGGGAACTTAAACACATCCAGAAGTGCTGTTTGTGACCTAAAGCATGGAGGGACAGAAGGATGGAGTGGGTGAAGAATTGCAGAAGAACTCAGGACAGAGCATTTCTAGCTGATAGTGCAGAGGGTGAACTTCTGAAATTCATCTCACTCCTAGATTCTGTTGTAAACATCCTGATGAAAGGAGTATTTAAGAGTGTAATATTATTATCATTGTCCTCTTGCAAGTCTTTCCAGGCTAATCATCTTCTGTAGGCAAGCAAGCAAGCAAAATTGAATAAACCATGTTTTTCCCAGCTTTCCTTATCAAGCTACTTCAATTGCCAACAGTTAGAAACAAGCAATAAAATTCTGCCTAGAATCAATATTCAACACAAAGAGCAGGAAAAGAATATCTATAAAAATACATATATTAAAAAATCACTGCTTGTCTGGATTTACTGGAGCTACTTGCGCATTTTAAGAGGGAGAAGGAGGATCTGTGTTACAGCAGATCTGTCATGGACCCTCTCTTTACTACAGGCAGTTGCATTTAATTAAATTTTAATGCTGCAATCATCTTTTCTCAACCAAGAGGATAATGTGTTACTCCATGCACTTACATTATCTGTGCAGTTATTTAAAAGCAGCACACTGCCTTTATGTACCAGCATTCCCACATCTCTCATTTTTCCCCTGCTCCAGCACAAGGAAGAAGCAGAAAGTGGGAGGAGAGAACTGAATCATAACTTGGAGGGTGGATTCTGCTTGTAGGAGGCACCTCCTGCCCACCTGAATACACCTGAGTTCGTCAGTGTAATATGAATTTATTTTTCCTCAGTTTCTGTTTAATATATTCAGGAGTCCAGGATTAAAATCCTCTCATCCTAAAGCAGAACAAGGCAGATGGCTCACATTTAAGAGATCTATTTCTCTGCAATGACTGGGAAAACTGCATGAGGTTATTTTCTCTCAATCATAGACATCTGAATTTAGGGGAAATTAGGTCTACAGGGGAAAAGGGTGTTGTCGATGGTCCCTCTGAAACTGGGAAACTCCCTGTGAAACTGGGAAACTTTTTCTGAAACTGGGAAACTCCCTCTGAAACAGAGAAATTCCCTCTGAAACAGAGAAATTCCCTCTGAAAGCCTCTGAGCCCCTCCCTGGGCCAAGGGCAGCTCAGTGTAGAGGTGATACGTGTCTCTGATACTTTAAAGAAATAAGTTGGGGCACACAGTTTGTACCTCAGNATTAGAATTAGAAATAGAAATAGAAATAGAAATAGAAATAGAAATAGAAATAGAAATAGAAATAGAAATAGAAATAGAATAGAAACAGAAATAGAATATTCTTAAGATTCAGTTACACAGACGTGATAAACTTTGATACTTCCTCTAGAATGTAGTAATTCATGCAGCATTTATGGTAAAATACTTCATACTCTCAGAGTTTCATTTTGTTCATTTCCTGAGGGCAAAAATACCAGAAGGAACAACTGAAAGGGAAATGTCCGTGGCTTTTAAATTCATATAAAGGAATAAACAGTTAAGAGAAAGGTATGACATGATAGAAAAAAAAAAAAAAAAA
>WBMY01003468.1:639058-676714 GCA_013397315.1 Donacobius atricapilla | reverse complement strand
CATAGACATCTGAATTTAGGGGAAATTAGGTCTACAGGGAAAAAGGGTGTTGTCAATGGTCCCTCTGAAACTGGGAAACTCCCTGTGAAACTGAGAAATTCCCTCTGAAACAGAGAAATTCCCTCTGAAACAGAGAAATTCCCTCTGAAACCCTCTGAGCCCCTCCCTGGGCCAAGGGCAGCTCAGTGTAGAGGTGATACGTGTCTCTGATACTTTAAAGAAATAAGTTAGGGCACACAGTTTGTACCTCAGGTGGATTTATTTCATTAGAAATGCACATTATTGCTGTTTTTACCATCTTAGTATCCTGACTTGGGAGAAGTTTGAAGTCTGTTCAACTCTTCTGGTTTCCTGAGCATCCTGCAGCCCCATCCTGAGTCACACGTGGGGTGCTCAGAAATCCTGCTTGTGTTCATCCAGCTCATGAAACTCTAAAATATATATTTTATTCTTGATAGTAATGGAAAATATTTGCCAATTTAAACATAGGAAGGCTGTGGTTGTGTTCTGTGTGCTAGAAGGGAGAATTAGAGGCACAACACATGGCCCAGGTTCTTGGTTGTTGGACTGCCCACATCTATACAGTTAAATATGAGTGTAAACAGCAGCAGGATCAGGATTTTGCCTACAGCAAGATGCAGGATTTTTTTTTTTTCATTCTTGGTGATAAAAATTAAACATATATATATAATACAAATTTAAAAAAATAAAAAGAATAAGGATAAGAATAATCAATTAATTGTGATTATATTTATTAAACCTGACTTGGTGAAGTTTAATTTTAAGACACAGGAAAAAGGTTCATCTGACCAAACAGAGAGGTCTGCAAAGTTTCACAAGATATTGATGTGACAACTCCTGTGGGATTGTTACTTGGATCACCTCTCTGTGAGCAGGGAGCAGAAGGAGCTTGGAAAGCAGAGTTCGCCTCACAGAAATGTAAATGGAAAACTTACATTAGGTGATTTGCATCTTCATGATGGGTCTGTAAGAGGAACTCACTGTGACAAGCTCAGCTATAATTGTCACCACTGAAGATTCCTAAAGTCAATTATGATTAGTCCCAGCTTTTTTCAATTTTTTCCAAAGCCAAATTGCAAAAATATCAGAGAACTAGAAGAGTTACACTGAAATGCTTAAGTGGAATCAGGTTCCATTTCTTCAAATTTTAACTTAAACCCACTTTAATAATTAAGCACAGAAATTAAATCTCCTTTTGAAGCCTGTCTTTCACTGTGATGGCTGTCCTTGATCTGCTTGGATTATTGATGCTCTGAGTGGATAACCAAACACGAGGAGCTCTGTGTGGAGGCGTTGGTTTGGTTTTAATTCCATTAAACACCACGTTTAATGATCATCTGGGCAGAAGCTCGGCGAGGTGTGGGAGGAATGAACAAACAAATTCCTGACTGCTAATCAATAAAGGGTAACTTCTGAAATCATGATGTGGCATCTTTTAAAGAGTATCTTCAAAACACTTTTTTTTTCACTGAGATTCTCTTTCAGCTTTTCTTAGTCCAGCCTTTTCCATGTAGAACTGCTCTGGACTGGGCTCTGTGGGACTGGAGTGATTTTGCTCTAACTGGGGGAGCTCTGAGCGTTTTTCCTCTGTTTATGAATGAAATAAACAATTTCTGTGCAGCTCTGATCTGGTTATGGTACGTGGGGAAGCTGGAAAGCCGTTTTGGAATCCACGTCCCTTCTGCTCTTGGCCATCATGGTCATCTCCAGTCCTCCCCACATCACCTGGCAAGGGATGCTGGTGGTGGTGGCAGCTGCAAGGGCCTCTGTGCCAGGGGAATTCAGTTTCCAGGACTGCTTATCCTTCCCTGAAAGTTGTTTCCCATGTTCTGCAGAATGGATTGGGTGTACGGCGTGGAAATGGAGCGTGGAATTTCTGTCAGCCTTCCCACTACCTCTAGCAACATCTAAAACTGCACTCTGATGTAATTTCAATTCCTAATAGAGCCATTTTCCTTTAGCTTAAACATTGTTTTAAAAAAATCACCAAAATCATAAAGCAACACAATAATGCATATATAATACACAATTAAAATTACACACACAATGATTGTGATTTTTTTTTGTAATCAAAAGTTATCTCTTAATTCACCCAGTCCCAAAATACATTTTGTGGAAAAGGAACAGCTCCAGCCAGCAACGGGATCAAATTTTATCCAAGCATGCCTCAGCTGCCAAGGAACCAGCACACGCTTTGCTCCACAGAGTTTGCACAAGTCATAAGGGCTGCTATAGAAAATCAACACAATAAATACTCCTTTGTTGATCTATTGGAAAATGATGGAGTCAGAGTCTATGGAGTTCTCCTTGCCAACATTACAAAGAAATCAGCAGTGCTTCAACATCCAGAGAGCAGCTGGAGCGTGAGGAACACCTGGGAGAACCGGAGATGGCTGTGACAGAATGTTGGGAGGAAATCACAAAATTTTGAAGAGTTAAAATGCCTCTTTTGAACCAAAATTATAACGTGCAATGTGCAGTCTGAGGTATGAAAGAAAACCAGCCTAGAAAAACATCCGATTTCTAAAGAATTCCATCAGAAAATGGCAGGTACAACGTGATGTTCTGAGTCAGCAGAGACAGATGTTTATTTGTTTCTTTTCTTATGTGTCTGTATGTATACAGAGGGAAGACATGAAAGGGGGCAGCTACTGTGAAAGAGGAGACAGGACATGTTAAGAGGAACAGGCAAGTCCCCAATTCCCAGCTGCTTGAAATGTTTTAAAAGGTCTGTATTTTCAGCACATGGAAAATCCCTTTTATCTTCCATCCTCCCAGGTTTCTCAAAGGGTCCTCAGGGTAACTGTCAGTCTCCACTTGGGTTTCTCAAGAAGTTTGCTGAGGTTTCCAACCCCTATATCCACATGCGTAACTCCTGGGTGTGGGGACTATTTGAACACCTCATTTTACTTTGCTTTCACATTTAATTTAGGAGGAAAATCCCCCTCGTCCCTCTCTCCCCAATTAGCGGTTCAGCTTCTGTGAACCACTTCCTGGAGATGTTCATCTCTCAGCCCTGATTGCAGAAAGCACCTAAAAAGTTCTGCTTCACCTCTTCCAGTGCTGTTCCCTACCCAAAAAGGATAAAATAACCATGGATTTAAATCATTCCTATCTACAACTGCAGCATGACTGTTCGCTGTGGCATGTGAATTTATGGCCATGATAATGGCACACTCTGCAAAACATGCAATATATATTTGTTATTCATATCTTTAAAATATTAGCTGGCACATACACAGTTTAGTAACTATGGCAACACTGATAAATTTGAAAGTAATGGCTCCTATTTGCTTTTTACAAAAAGGTCAAGGACTGAACACTTGGAGCACAAACAGGAAGAGCCAATTTTGAGGATTAACTGCTGGAATTGGTGGTGTTAGCATTGCCCATCCTGCTAACATTCATCCCTGGGCACAAGGGACCCATTAGAGATTCAAAAGGGAAAATATCTCTCTTGAGTAGCAACCGGGTGGCAAGAAATTTCCAGTTTCTGCAAAATGTTCGATTTCCTCTTATTTTTCTCTCAACCTTTGAGCGATTTCATTTTTCCTAAAATCACCCTAATGACCTTAAAACTTTCCCAGAGCTGGGATAATAGGCTATAGTATGACTCCACACACGGATAAATATTGACAGGGAACATTCACATAGGAACTTGCTGCGAGCCCTGCTAGGCCTCCACCCTAATTGTTATTGCCAATACCTGTGGCAGGCTTTTTATCAGAGAATTAAATACCCTGGCATTCATTGCCTCATGCTGAGCAAACAGGGGCTAAAAACCCAGGAAAATAAATCTGGATGGCCTCAGTTTGGGCATAACCTGGCTGTGCTGAAGTCTGGCGTTTTATATGATTTAAAGGCAATATCTAAACAGGCTTTAAATAAATAATTGGCTTCAAATCAGAAATGCTAAGGAGGAGTGGCTTCAAGGCTTGGAGCAGCTTAAATAAGAAATACTGCAGATATCCATGATTTTTCTACTTTTATCAGGGACAATTTGCCATCAGCAGGATTTGTCTGTGCATGAGGGTGCTGAGTGGGAGAAGAGGAGCTCTGACTTTGGAAGAGCTTCAGCAGATGCAGCAGAGCAAAGGGGAAAAGCCCTGGCACAGATGGGCTTTGCCAGGAGCTGGCATAATTATAAACCAAAAGAAACAAGGCGTTGCCACCTGGCAAACAAAGGTAGGATGGGAGCACAACCAGGGCTCCACCTGGGCTCAGTCCCAGAAGAAAAGGTTTTGGGGAGGCAGAAGGTAGGAGAGAAGTTCAGACTGGGCACCAGGAATTTCCCTATCACTTTTCACAGAAAACACAGAATTACAGAGCGGTTTGAGTTGGAAAGGTGTGGGTTTGTTATCTTCTTTTCTTCTGTTAGAGCCGGGATTAAACACTCGAGAGACGCGGTGTTCGTGTTTGGACTCAGTATTTTATTAATTCTTATCTACAGCACAGTCTCACAAGTTGTGAGTTCCAACCAACAAGGTAGAAAATGTCTCTGTCTCTTTCCAAGGTCTTTTAAGCACTGTCTAATAATGAGATGACACCTATATTATTTTTACTTTTAACCCAATAACCAAATACCCGTGGTCTGCAATGCGGATTTTTTCACACAATTACAAAATATCACCCAAACCCATGAAGATGAAGGTGAAAGAAGGAGAACTTAGATAATGCCCCAAATCCTCCATCTTGCTCTATGTACATTACTGTACACTAAAACCTTAAATCCCAAGTTTTCCACCCTGTGATATCACACAATTCTATTCAAACCCCACACCCACAATCCAAGTGCTGTCACTCAGTTTTGGAAGCCTTCTCCATGGCCTCGGGTCAAATGTAGTGCTTGTTTAAGGGTCAGTGCCTGTCAGCACAGAAAGCCTGAAATCCTCAGCACCCAGGGTTCCAACAGGAAGAGTCCTTAAAGATCATCTTGTTCCACCCCCCTGCCGTGGGCAGGGACACCTTCCAGTGGAGGGAAGGTTCTGATGGATGATTGAACAGGATGGGCAAGGTCATCATCTCCTCTTCTCTGGACACTCTGAGGCAAGAGGCACGTTATCCTGATGGATTTCGCGGGATATTTTGGTAGCACGTGTAGGCGCCGTGAAAATGTAGAAATCCTCTTTTCTGCAGTGTTAAAACCAGGTGAGCTTGTGCTCAGCTGCTGTCTAAGGCAGGCATAATCCATCTAAACCAAGATTTTTATCATTATTTTGAGGTTTGATTGCAGGGTCTGCAGGGTGGGTCTCCTCTTAATGTTCCTCTTAGTGTCAGCCTGAGCAGAGCTGGGCAGTAACTCAATTTCTCACTGTCTTCCTGGTGCTTGGAATCACCAGGGAGGCAACTGAGGAAGAGGAGCAGCTTGTAAATCTGTCACAGCAGAATTTTTCCTCTGCTCCCGAGCACACACGTGCTGGATCTTGTGCTGGGTGCAGGAATCTGACATGCCAGAGTGTGACAGATGACATATGTTAGTCTGAGCTCTCATCCCCCAGCCTCGGGAGGCACTGGAATGTTTCTTCGAATTGAATTTTGCAGTTATCTCATGTGCTTGGTAATTTCAAACACTGTGCGTGTGAGTAGCACAATCTTTTTACAGATTATTAAATTAAAAAAAAAAATAGAAGTTAAACTAATCGAATTTTCTGCATAGCAAAAGTTATTGGTGCTTCCTAAATTAACTCCTGTTTAATTAATACTTGTTTATGACAAAGGCCCCCAAATTAATACAAAAACCCCCAGATGTCAAATTTTTTTGCATGCCTGAAGTCCCTCATATCCCAAAAGTTCTTGTGGGTAGCTAGGTCCACATTGTTCAAAAAAGGCATCTGCATCCAAAAATATGGATTTCAAAAACTAATTTTAGAGTAAATTTCTATTCTATTTCTGCTTTATCTATATCAATATACTCTTGATATTCTCCACTTTTGTTCTGATTAAATAACTGCTAATCGAGGCAATTTTTGCATGATTAAGAGAAAAGAAGGATTGTTGATTTGTTGCCATTTTACTTTTAAAAGCAAACACATTCCTAAATTACCTCCATATAAAGTGCTTATAAACACATTAAAGAACACATGAGTCATTTGAAATTATTTCTATTTTCTAACTGCTTTTGCAGGTTCATTTTTCACTAAGTAACTCTCGAATATTGCTATAAATGTTTGATCAAATTGTGTTTTGTTGGTTATTATGCTGATTGTATCTTAATGGCAGGGTCACTCACTCTGGATTACATTGTGACACCACAGACTATTGTTAACTGAGAATTGCTTGTTGAAAGCTCAAATTATCCCTTTCTTGACCAAATTTGTTTATTTAGTGCTGTCATGACACAAGTCACAGCTTTCCAGAGGAATAGGATTGCTTTTTTTTGACACAATTTGTAAACCCATAAAAGTTTAACACTACAGCTGATGAGGTGAAAATAGGATCTCTTATTTTTTACAAATTAAACTCAGGAGTGAAGACTTGATTCCTGCTCACCCCTTAGAAAAAATTAGTAGCGGGGACTTCAGACCCACAAAAAATACCCATGTGGAGTTCCCTGTAAATGACTGTATTCCTAAAGTGAGGAATAAAATGAGGCATGTTGAGTAGAAAATATTTTCCTTGTGGAAACTCCAGCCTGGGGCAGAGCTGATCTGAGACAAACCGGGAAGGGTTCGAGCTCTGCCATGGTGAAAACGCTAACACCTGCTGAGTGGGGCGCCTTAATCTGCCTTTCCATCCCAGCTCCTGGAGGAGGAACAGCCAGGCACGCGTGAAATCAGGGCTGGCACCGTTCCCTGTGGAAAAGCTGGCTTTGGGGCTGGGCTGGAAGGCGCAGCACCTGAGCCACGCAGGCTGAGGTGACGCCAGGGCAGGAGGGACAGAGGGTTTCTCTGTTGTGCTCTCCTGGGGGGGCGGATGGATAAAGAATTCCTGACAGGTCTTTAAGAGAGACAGAACCACTGGGAGACGTCTTGCAGCGTGATTGATTGCCTCAGTCTGAAGGAGTGAGAATGTCTTCACCACATACGCCAGGGGTTTGTGGTCAGTGCTCACAAGACCACAGGTTACAGGGTCTCTTTAAGGTCAGTTAGTCAATAATTTACTGCCACAAAAATAATTTCTACTTTCGCACCAATCCCTAATTAATTTCTTAGACGTTTCTGCAGCAGTGCAGACTCTCTTGACCAATCATCTAATGACAGGCAGAGCTACACCTTAAAACTTCTTATTACCTTTATAACTACTTCTATATCTTAAACTTTAAAATTTTCCACTACTTAGCTTAATGTGTTTCTGTCTAAACTACAAACTCACATTTTTACTTATGGTCTCTAAACTTGGAAGCCTTTTCCAAGGTCTCAGGTCAAACCCTGGATTCTTTTTTTTTAAATTTGGGCCTGCATGCACAAGATTTTGAGAATTTTCTGGGCCTGGAATTCCCACAAGTTCCTGCTTGGGTAGCTCCCTCAGCCTCATCAGAGTGGTGCTCCAGCCCCATTCCCAGCTCCATCCCTTCTCTGGGACACTCCAGCCCCTCAATATCCTCCCTGTATCAAGGGGTCCTAAAATGACCCCAGGATTGGACGTGTGGCCTCACCAGGGACCATCACTCCTCTGCTCCTGCTGGCCACACTATTTTTGATTAAAAGCTAACAACATTTCATTGATTTTGGTAGATTTTCAATGCAACCCATTCTCATTATCTTAAATAAATTCCCTGAATCCCTTGGGGTTTCAGTGCCAGCACTGAAAAGTTGTCTTAAAAGTACACAAAGAAATTGTTAATCTTAGCAGTGAAATAATGAACAAAATGTCATTGCTTTTGTTGCTGTTGGATGAGTTTATTTATTTAGGCTATTTTTAAATAAAGATTTAAGTTCCATTTTGTAACAGCAGTCCCTGAGCTTACACAAATATGTGTTTTCATCCAAAATAAAATGTCACCTTCTGTTCCTGAGGAGTTTGATAGCTTATGGGAGAAAGAGGAGACCACATTTTGTTTGGACAGACATGAACATCACTCAGAGAAAGAAAAACAAATAAAATCAACCACAGAATGGTTTGGTGAAAGTTCCATTTATCTTCAGTTTGCAATGCCACATCCAATTAAATTTCAGGTATTTGGGTCAAAATATTTGCCACCTACCCAAAGACATCCGAATTCAGCCTGTGAAGAGGCAGCTCAAGTTTTTTGAGGTTCCAGGTCCAGCCTCTTGCCTCCCCTACAGCTNCAGCTCAAGTTTTTTGAGGTTCCAAGTCCAACTGTCCCACTTGAATTGCCACAGTGAAGCCTCTTGCCTCCCCTACAGCCTGGTCCTGATGGTGATGCTGATATTCAGCCCTCGGAGGAACTCAGTGATTCCCCAACTCCTGCAGGGCCAAAAGGGCTTTAATCACTTGTGTGATTGAAGTGCCAGGGCAAGGGAGGAGTGGGATTTGCAGCCCTGGAGAAGGGTTCTCAGGCACACAGAGGTTTGTGATGACACTTTGTCTAATTAAAGGAGCCCTAACTTTGCTGTGGAAGAAATTCATTTTTCTTCAGGGTCACGTCAAGGGAGGTATTGAGTGGTGTGCCTTCAAATGAAATATGAAATTACCCGTAAGCTTTTTATTTATTTATTTGTCCACTTATTTATTTATCTCCTGGGAAGGGGAGAGATCTCCCAGTGTAACCTGCTCCCTGCTACTCATGCTGTGAAATTCACCCTCAGTGACACAATTCATCTCTTGCTATCCATGTCAGGAAATTAAAACATTTTCAAGCTGATAAAGACTGGAGAAAATTATCTCAGACCATCCAATCCTAGATTATTACTGATACAACACCCACAGTACATTCTGAGTTTTGGAATGGGGGTTTTGAGGATTTTTTCCTTCAGAATATTCATCTTGCTTAGAGCTGACACATCAGATTATAACTGACATTATAACTTGTGCGTTAACACTTCAGGGTCTTCTGATTTTGAATATTACTTTAATAAGTTATTTTTCCTCCAGTTTCTCTGAGGAACTCCTGGTGAGAAATGGCAGGAACAGCAGGAATTCCCTGCTGGAAAGGATCTGAATGTGCATCCCCCTGCTAAGAGCTGGCATGGATTTCCCATTCGCAGATACCAATTCTGTAAAAAGATGTGCAGGAGGAAAGGGCAGCTTCCTACACTTGCCCTGCCACCTTTGCTGCAGAAGGACATTTGGGATGGCAGCAGATGAACATTTTGGATTGCTGGAGAAGAAAATTTTTGAATAGCTGCAGGAGGACATTTTCAATTCCTGGAGAGGAACATTTTGGATTGCAGTAGAAGAATATTCTGGATTGCATCAGGAGAACATTTTGGATTGCTGCAGAAGGACATTTTTGATTTCTGGAGAACATTTTGGATTGCATCAAGAGAACATTTTGGATTACTGCAGAAGAAGATTTTGGATTGCAATAGAAGGAAATTTGGGACTGTGGCAGAAGAACATTTTGGTTTGCTGAAGAACATTTTGGATAGTAGCAGGAGGACATTTTGGATTGGAGTAGAAGAACATTTTGGATTGGAGCAGAAGGACATTTTGGATTGCTGCAAAAGAACATTTTTGATTTCTGGAAAAGAACATTTTTGATTTCTGGAAAAGAACATTTTGGATCGCAGCAGAAGAATATTCTGGATTGCTGCAGAAGGACATTTTGGATTGGAGCAGAAGGACATTTTTGGTTTCTGGGGAAGAACATTTTGGAATGCTGAAGAACATTTTGGATTGCTGCAGAAGGACATTTTGGATTGGAGCAGAAGGACATTTTTGATTTCTGGGGAAGAACATTTTGGATTGCTGCAGAAGAAGATTTTGGTTTGCAACGGAATGACATTTTGGATAGGAGCAGAAGGATATTTTAGATTGCTGCTGAAGGACATTTTGGATTGCAGAAGAATAACATTTTGGATTGCTGCAGATGGAAATTTTGGATTTCTGGAGAACAGTTTGGATTGGAGCAGAAGGACATTTTGGATTGCTGCAGGAAGGAGAAAGGTGCCTGAGACCCTGTCAGTGACTCCCACAGCAGCAAATCCATCCTGGCTCATTCCTTGTACAAGGCAAGCAGCGCCTGGGGGATGTTGTACCCCTTGCATGAGATCTTTTGGAGATCTCAGGACTTTTTGATGCCTCTGCAGAAGCCTGAGCCTTGAAATGTGTAGTTTGTTATTTTTATTATTAAATTAATTCTTTGTTGTTAATACTGTGGTGGGTTGACACTGGCTGGATGGGCAGCCACACCATTCTGAGAGTCCCCTCTTCAAGAGGGCAGGGGAAAGAAAAAATTCAGGAGCTGGGATAAAGACAGAGACACATCAGTGACCCAATGCAGTCACAGGCAAAGCAGACTCAAAGTCAGGGATGTTAATTCAGGGATGTTAATTGAATTTATTATCAACAAACTCAGAGCAGGATAGTGAGAAGTAAAATAAATCCTAAAAACACCTTCCCCCCATCCCTCTCTCCTTCCCAGCTCTACCTCCTCCCCACCAGAGGTGCAGCGAGATGGAAATGGGGTCTGTGGTTATTCCCACGTTGTTCCTGTCACTTTTGAGGGAGAGGAGCCAGAGTCCTTCCTCTGCCCCATCGTGGGGTCCCTCCCACAGGGGACAGCTGATCTCCACATGAGATCTATTACCAGCCTCATAATGCTGGAGAAAAATATTCCTGCCTTTCAGGACCACAGGGGAGGTGAGGCAGGAATGACTAAACTGTCTGACCATGCCAGAATCACAGATTTAGGACAAAGGCTGCTTCAGTCACCCAGAAGGGGATGCTTGCTCGTGGGGCAGAGGGGCTGAGGGTAACTGGAGCTGCCTCAATCCCTGGGAGCCCTGCTGGCTGCTGGAACTGGCCTGCTCTTGAACAAACACTGCTGAGGAGGAGTTCTGACCTTTTCATCTGCTGTTTTGTCTCCCACATAATATTACTGAGAGGCCGTGCTTTTGTCTGTTCACTTTTTTCTTCTTGACAGATGGTCTGATGCAGCCCTTAATTCTTGACAGCAAAGGAGCAATATATATCTCTCTGACATTCCTCTTTATCTTAATTTATTTTACTGTACTTCAGAGTCCCAGAAGTATTATTGTAAAACTTATTTTAATGGTACCCCTGAAATCCCAAGAATTAAAGTCAGTTGAAGGAGAATATATGTGATATTTTATTATGATGTTAAGGAGTCTCTCCCAGCTTAAGCAATCTGTTTCACTAATATGCTCCTTCTGCACTTCCATTCTTTTCTGATTCTGCTGCAGCCCAACAAGATGTTTCTATCTGTCAAGTAATTCTTTCGAGATCCTCTCCTTCTTTCCATTTTGACACGTAAATGTAAATTATCTTGCTGGTAGGATTTGAATAAGTTTTATTTCAGATTTTAGAATTAGGATTTAAAAGCTTAAATACTGTGATAGGGCAAGGGGGAATGGCTTTAAACTTAAAGAGAGGAGGTTTAGACCAGAAGTTAGGGAGAAATTCTTCCGTGTGACGCACTGGAACAGCTTCCCAGAAAAGCTGTGGCTGCCCCTGGATTGCTGGAAGTGTCCAAGGCCAGGCTGGGTTTGGAGCACCCTGGGACAGTGGAAGGTGTCCCTACCCATGGCAGGGTTTGAACAAGATGAGTTTTAATGTCCCTTCCAACCCAAACCATTCTGTGACTTCATGCTCCTTGTCCCTGTTTTTTTCCAAGGGTCATTCCCACCCCGCAGTTCCCCTTTGAGGGCTTTGTGGCTCTGTTAACTCATGGTTTTAAACCACTCAGAACATGCTGCAAGCTCTGTGGACTCTGCTAAAACACAAATTAGTCCAGTATGGATTGCACAGGAAGGGCATTGAAGCATCACCTCAGGTAAGGCTGGAGGTAGAACTCACTGTCCTGACAGTTGGGGCAGCTGAAAACACTGCCAGGGTTGGCTCGTCCCCTTGGACTGTAGCAGGAGAGCAGCTGGATCAATACATTTGACATATTTCCCACTGCCACACTGAGGTCAAAGTCATTTTTTGCTCCCTCTCATGGATTCCTGTGCTGCCAGGCTGACGCAGCAGCAAGATGTGGGGAACAGAGACAGGAGGTCCTCAGCTCAGCAAAATGACCTCATCAAAAGGCAACAGGGAGTGACTAAAAGTGAGCTGAGTGGGAAAAAAAACCCCCATAACCCCATCTTTGAGTGATGTCCACAGAAATTCAGCTTCCAGTTTATGTTGTGCTTTGCATCTGTGTCTGCAACACATTTGAATGCTCCTGAAGTCGAGGTTTTTTGGCTGGAGAAACCTTAAATACACTTCAACTCTTCCTTTTTCCTGGTGGGAGGTAGAAAACCAATAATATTTTGGCTAAGGAGCCTAATTACTATCAATTCATTTGAACTCCTGCTCTCAGTTATCTCTTGGTACAGTTTTCTTTCTCGACGTCTCTCTTGTTGTGGAGGGCCCAAAACTGACCCCAGGATTTGAGGTGTGACCTCAACAGTGGGACACAGAGGGACAATCCCTGCCTGGGTCCTGCTGGCCACACTTACTGTCACAGGCCTGGTGTCACTGTCCTTCCTGGGCACTCCTGGGCTCGTGTTCAACCCCACATCCAGGAAAGGATGGAGATTCTCCTCAGCCCTCCTTTTGTTGTTGATGTATTTATAAAATAACTCTCCTTTCATTCCTCAGTTCCACACAAAACTCTGCGCTGGGCCCGGCTTATCTTCTTGAATTTTAGAATTTTCTATCTCTTCCTTGCTTTGAATCTCGTGAGCCACAGGCACTGACCTTGTTTTTGTGCTATTTCTCTGACACTCTGCAGAACCACAGGGAAGACATTAAGAACAATTTACCCACAGAAGTTTCTACTTCCCAGCAGCTGTGCAGAAATGAAGCCTCAAATTTGCTTTTTCAAAATCCAGGTGGGTTCTGGAGCCCTGTAACTAACCCCCATTTTTGTGGGATGGTTTTGTGTTTTGGGTGGTTTTCTCACGGGTCTCCCACAGCTGAGGCAGAGGAGAGTGAGGAATCAGGGATCTCAGTCAGACTGAATGAGAGTGTTTGTGGCTGAGAGGGGAAACGCAGCTCTCTTTTCTTTCGAGGTATTATGAAACGCCCTGCTGTGATTGCCATGGCTTTCATCTCACACTGCCTCAGCCCAGCCCTTAAAGATGAGAGGTTTCCGTGGGTGCACTGGTCATGAGCAAGAATTTGTGATGATGCTGAAAATACAAGAGGAAGAGGGAGGAGAGTGTAATAAAGGACAGCATAAATAAAAATAAAGGCGAGCATAAAATTCTTTAAGTGGCAAATTCTCAGTGAGGGGAAAATGGGGGTCACTTTCCTGCAGAAATGTTGGTTGATATTACTGGGCTTAGTAAATTGTTGTGGCATTGCTGGGTGTGATGGTCCTACTGGGTATTCCCTGTGCAGATATCCTGGGCTTGTATTGCAGATCAGACCCAGTCAGGCCAAATTCTTATTACACCTTCGTTAGGGTTAATCATCTTCAGCTTTCTATGAGCAGAATATCTGAGATTTTTAGTGGGATTTATACCCCTGCAAGGACATTCAGTAAATCTACACCCATCTCGGCACTACAGTCTACAACCTGGGGTGTGTCCTGTCTCCTAAAAATTGTCCGCAGAATGAGGAATGAACACAAATCACTGCTCTCTGGGCAAGAGAGCAAAACGGCTTCCTCTGAAAGACTTCAGAGTGGATGGCTTGGTTTGCTTTGTTCATGCACTCACCTTCTCGTCCTAATTTTGGAAAGGAATTGAGGTAAAATCAAGTGGAATCAACATGGTGAATAAATAATGCTTTGTCTTTATATAGCTTTTTCTATCCCCCAGTCTCACAGAGCGCTCGTGGCAGCGCTATTCCAGGCATTTTGCACCTTATGTAACAGAGCTGTCCTACTGCTGACTTTGAAATGGATTGCTCTTGGCCTTCAAATCATCTCCTGACAGTGCACGCCACAGATCCTCAGCTGCTTCCTCCAGCAAGTTTTACCCCTTGCCTGTGCTTTAGTTTTAAATGAGCAAAGGGAAACGTGGAGTTCTGCTTTTTCCAGGAGAGTTCGAGCTGACAGATGCATCTCAACAGCAGAAAAATGTTGGAATGAGAGACTTTCCCTGCACATATGTCATTTTGCTACCGCATCATCAATAATATCCTGCGCAAATTGAGGGAAGAGGAATTAAATTCACAGCTCTGTGCAGTTTGCCACTTCTTACTTTGGTGGATTGAAAGCACATACAACTGAAATGGCTCATCCAGCTTTTCCTGTCACCCTGTGTTGTTTAAGGACATTATCCTCTCCTTAAACAACACATGCTGAACTGTTTAAGGAGAGACAAGTCACCTCCAAGGCGTAATTTAAATTAGCCAAGAAGGGTTGAGTGCATGACTGGTTCTACAGGTGATGTGCTGTGTCTGTTACATCTGCAAAGTGAAATAGCCTTAAGTTTAATTCTATGAAAAATAGCTTCCCTCCTGAAAAACAGTTGTAAGTTTTAGATATAAAGACTTTTCTCATCACCAGTCTGATCCAAAAAGTGGCATTTTCCAAGTTCTTGTTTGTAGAGTCTTAGGAAAAAATAAAAGCGTCCATATTAACTAGCTATATTTATGTGATAATTTCAGTTTGTACTTATTTTTTTTTAATAAAGTAGTTCAGTTTAGTTCTTAATATAACACAGACCACAAGGCATGCAAGAATCTTGAAAGTGAGAGGTTTTCTTTTACCACTTTGCTTTTTACACACCAGAGGAGAGAACACAGTGTTCATCTGAAAGCAGGAGAGCTTGTGTCTGATTATATCCAGCTATTTTAATACTGGTTCTTATTATACTGCCAGATATTGCATGCATTTATTAATTTTTTTCTTCTTATTCTTCCAAACGGAGGTAATCTATTTATTGATGTGCCATAAATCATTCTGTTCTGCATCCTAATGCGTCAAAACATATTGGGTGACAAAAATCAAGTATCCATTTAACTCAAGGACATTCACTGGTGTTTTTCACAAATATCATTTTTAAAATATATAATTATAAAAAAAACCCAACAAACCTGAAAACCAAACCACTCTGCAAGGCCATTTCAATAATTTAGTTTTTTTTCTGCTGTCCCCATGAGGGACCATTTTTATCATGTGGCCTGAACACCATGCCCAAAGTGAAATATTCCATGCAGTAACTTGTGGGATGAGCACAATTAATCTCCTCTTTCGTGTGAAAACAAATATGACTGAGCAATGCAGAAAACACAAAACCCACCTGTGAGCTGGCATAGACCAACTGGGGAATTAATTACAACAAGACTGGTGGAGGCAAAGCAGAAACACCTGTGTGACACACTGGGAAAGATTGGCCTGATCATATTTACCCATGGACGGAGGGAAAATTTAGGTATTTATTTGTTTTATTTGTGCTAAACCCGCAAACTGAATGCTGTCATGTTTTAGAATTTGGTTCCAGGGCTGGCTTGAGCAAAGCCAATGATAGCTAAAGGTATTATTGTCTCATCCCTCTGCCTAGGATGGCCCTGTCCCATCCAAAACACCTCAATCCCAAGGAATATCCACTCCTGAGCTAAGGAGCAGCCTGGTCCTGGAGCCGAAAGGATGAAGTGACCACATTAATTTGGGAGGAAGAACTGAATTCAGTCCTCTCTATGCTATAAACGATATCTTACTTGTTTTAAAGCCCAGATAAATCTCTCTGGNGGCCTTGAGATCAGAAATAGAATAAACACCTTTGGGGAGCGAGCCACAGGTTCCATCTCATCTTTTAAACCCTAGTACGGGATTTTAAAAGCAGAAAAACCCCAATTTGGGGGTTGGCAAGGTAAAAATCCCCGCATCTGGCCTATTTTATTATTTCCTTCTGTGATTACAGTCTGTGGATCCTTCTCTCACATCCGGTGGTGAGGGATTTGTTATTGCAAGCTCAGTGCCTTGGCGTTGCCACCTGACCTCTAAATTTATTAACTTTTTTGCTTTTCCTCTATAATTTTTTGACTTCAGTTCAAGCTTGGCAGTTAGAACTTTGCTGGTGTTGTGGATGTTGGCTGCATGTAACAAAGAAACCTGCCCTGCTGTGATGCATGCACTGAAGTCTGGATTTGTGCAACAGGGAAAGGTTACACAGCTCATTTGCTTCAGACATTTGAGACCGCAAACGGAAGCAGATAAAATTACAATGTCCCACACTGTCCAGTCTCCTGGCTTGTGGCTTCTGCCAGCATCATGAAGAGCACCTCATTTAATCCACAGAATAAATGTGGCAGAGGGAAATTGTTGGCAACGAGAGTGGGAGCGGTTTTGCATTCATGATTTTGAGTTTCTCACAGAAAGCCAAATCTTCCTCAGCAGCCCTCCCCAATAAAGTGACTGCCACAGGAGAAATATTTCTATTCATCTGCTTAGAGAGATGCTCCCTCTGTATTTTGTCCTAAAAAAAAACCCTAAAAATGTGTTCACCATCCCTCAGACATTTTCCCCAGAGCAGCAACTGCTCTGTACATCCCCATTACTGCATCCCTGACCCCTGGATTCCAGTCAGAAAAGAAAAACCATATTTGTTTGCACACTTTGGAGTTTTGAAAAACTTTAACTGCTGTGGGAGACCTCCAAGAGGAAAAACATTCAGCTTGTCTGACCTGTTTGCCATGGACCACATCAGTCCAATTCCTTTGGTATTTGTCATGTCTATGGGGCTGGATTACTACACTGAATTTTTTTTTTTTTTTTTAATGAATGCTTTATCAGTTCCTTTCAGCCAGGATTTAAACTTCCTCTCTCTGCCTTCCTTTGCTGTGTGTAAAACTCCCTTTCCCTTTCTGGACAGAGAAGATAAAGAGGTTCAGAACTGGGCAGTGCTTTTTTGGGGCAGCTAAAAGCCTCACAGAGAGGCTGGCTGACAAACAGCAAGAAATATATGGATTAGATTGGAGCTTTTTTGTCTATTAGTTGTGGGTTTAATGAGGAGAATGGAGTTACCTGGGAAAAAACCATAGTTCAAACTGAAAGAGGGGAAATTTAAGTTACACATGAGGAAGAAATTCTTCCCTGTGAGCGTGCTGAGGGGTTGGAAGAGAATTCCCAGAGAAGCTGTGGCTGCCCCTGGATCCCTGGAAGTGCCCAAGACCAGGTTGGACAGGGCTTGGAGCAGCCTGGGGCAGTGGAAGGTGTCCCTGCCCATGGCAGGGGGTGGAACTGGATGATCTTTATGTCCCTTCCAACACAAACCATTCCAGGATTCTGTCATTCTGTGCCTCATTATGCTAATAGTGGATATAAGGGTATTGGCATTATTTAGTGTGCAGAACACTCATACCCTGGAGCTGATTGCTCAATCCCTTTCCTCACCACTTTTCTCTCCCCTCCCAGATCCATTTAATTCCAGGATTTGAGGAGCCTGTAGGCAGAGAGTTGGAGAAAAAGGAGAAATAGGGGGAATGGAGTGAGAGAAAAGCTGTGAGGTGAGGGGGTTCATGTGGTGTGATTGGAATTCCAAACCAAAGGTGGAAGAAGGAAGCTTGAATTCCAAACCCAGCACAGAGGGGCTTGATCAGCTCTGGCTTGGCAAACCAGACAGGGAGAAATGATGCTGCAAGGTTTTATCAGAAGAAAAATTCTCTGAAAGGGCTGCGAGAGGCGAGGAAATTAAAGATTAATAAAATCAGAACCAGCAAACAACTGCATCTGGGCTTAGTGAAGCATTACTGCTGGATGAAATTTAGAGATTTTTGAGGTGTGGGAGAGCAACAGGATTCGGCAAAGCATCCCTGCAGAATGGCAGATCAGTGGGGGGGAGGTTGATCTTCACTCAGTCCGTGTGACAAAGTCGAGGACAAAACCAGGAGAGCTTTAGACAAGATTATATTTGACTGTGACAGTCATCCTAAACCACCGAGGAGTCCAGCCTGTCTCCCTCAGATGAATTGTGAATCCTGATAAACCCGTGCGCATACTTCAAACAGATCGAAACCCGGTGTAACTAAACCCATATTGAATTGCAAACTGGTTCAAGGTTATTCCAGTTAAAACGCAGCATTCAGAGGAGAAACATTAAAATGTGCTGAAATAATGAGCCAGAAAAAAAGCCCCTGTATTTAAAACCCCTGTGTATGGGCTAAATCAGCCTCCTAAAACCATCTCTAGGAGGCTGAAGACTGATTTCTCTGCAGAAAAGCTGGAGCACAGAGGAGTGAAATCATTCCTAAGAAAGCACTGGCAGAAATCAGAAAGCTTTGCTGAATGACTTGTTCTCCCCACAACACCCATTTCTCCCTTATTCTCAAGAATGAACTGAGATTGTAAAATATTCCAGGTCTTAGTTGCACTTGGTCCATTGTGTGTGTCTGTAAAATACCTTTATTTTCATTGTGGGTGGGTTGAACAGGAAAAGAAATATTTAGTGACAAGTTCTTCAGACCATTTAAACACCATTTTTTTTTTCTCCCAAAATAATTGTTTATTATTTCTTCCCCTTTTCAATGAGTTAAATGATGTGGTACCATACCAAATTATATTCTGATGCATTATTTCTCTTTGAGTGTCTTAAGTAAGTTTAGATGTTGATAGGGAGCAAAGTCTAACTCACAAGGACAGGAAATGGAGAATATTCCCTCTATTTCTTCCCCCTTCCAGAAAGTTGTGCAGAATTACTTTCCTTAAATGGGAACAGAGACTGAAAACCTTGCCAAAAGTCCTAGCTCGAAGGTAAACATTAGTGTCAGAGTACAAGTAAGGAGAACACTTCTAATTTTATAGTGCCTTTCATCCGAGTGTTTCAAAACATCTCCCAGATATTGATCAAGACTTTCTGCGGGATTTTTTATAGGTCAGGCACGTCAGTACAAATTTCCCATCGCAATGGAAGAGGTGAAAAGCCACTAGAATGGAAAGGCTTTCTGTGGTTTGTTTCTAACAGCTGAGAAAGAGAAATCCAAAGAAATCAAAAAAAAATTTCAATTATTTTTGCAATAATGAGGGGGTTTATGCTTTTGCGTGTGTTTAAGTGGGTGTTTGGTGGGAAACCCATAAAGAAAAAGTTCCTGGATTCAGAATTAACCTTTTTACATCATCCTTTTGAAATAAAATTGCTGGGGTTTAAATAAATAAACTTTATTTAAAGTTTATATTATGTACCCTTGGAATAGCAGATTAAATGATGCTGAAATCAGATATGATGAAATTTGTTCATGTTCTTTCCTCGTCCTGATTCCAGCAGTTGCTCAGACCCCGTGGCCAAAGCTTTTTGCCCTTCCCATGGCTTGTGCAGGTTTTTCCTTAAAAAAAAGTTTTATTAATAAACCAGTTTTATTCCAGCTGATGCCACGACGTTCACGTTTTCCACGAGATGCCTTTTCCAACCAGATTCCTTTGAGGTGTGGAGGGTTGGACATAAGGATACAAACACTTTACACTGCTGGTGTGGAGGTACTCTACGGAGTAACCTATGAGTAGAATGTAGAATGCAAATCAAAATTCAGTCAGTCAAAATCAGCCAAAAAAACTTGGGTGACCTTGATGTAGTTTCTAAATTAGCTGTGCATTGATATTCTGTGGCGTGAGATCAGTATCCAAAGGGATTTTCCCACCTTTTTAAAAACACAAGCCAGGTTTAGGGGGAGCAGTAAAAAACTAAGAGAGCTTGAAGGCAGAAAAATTTCTTTCCACTGCAAAACTTAAAAGGCAGGAAGGCTGGAAGAAATCTTTAGTATTCAGGAATGTATAACATTGTAGATGTGGTTATTACTCTGACAATATGAAGGAGAGCTCCAATAAAACTTTTCAATTTGAGGCATTTTCTTGTATTCCAATTGAATTCTTGGGGAACAAGTTTATGGGAACTATATGCAAATGGGACTTGAAAAGTTGTCTTTTTTAAAGTTTTTTTTTCAAAACCCAGTGTCTATAAAGCTTTAATATTGACACAGGTGTTGTTTAAAAAAACTAAGATGTAATTATCCAAGATTTGGAGAGTTACTAATGATTCTCAGAGAGAATGAGAAGCAATTTGGTCGTGCTCTGTTAATGTGTGAAGTGATTTATGAGGGGAGCAGTAATGAATGTTGTCACTTCTAAACAAAACAAAGCACTTGTAAAGAACATTGATCCGTCCATTTTTTTTTCCCCCAGAACTCAGATGGATTAAGATTGCAACTTCAGCAAGTTTGACTAAGTGGAGTTCACTCTGCCAGCTACAAACCCCTCTTCAAAGATATATCTCTCATTTTACATAAACCAGACTTTTTTCTTTTTGCTTCATAGTATATTTCAACTTTGATGCACCTAAAGGCAAGCGCAAATCCAAATAAAGCGAAATAAACTAGGAATTAACATTATCAAATTTTAATCTTTATATCCTCATATTCAAGATGACAACCAGACTCTAATTTTGGTTTATTCCTTTTTTTTTTTTTAAATAAAGAATACCATCCCCTTGATTAGAGGAAAATTAATAGAAGTTTATAACCACAAGCCCTGCAATTTCAGCCAAATTATTCTGCACTCACTTCTCAATTACCTGTGGATTCATTATCCTGTTTAAGGTGGCAAAAACTTTGCATAGGATAATAGAATATCCTGCAGGACTTCTCTCAGCATAACCCCCTTTATTTATTGTTGATATCTCTTTGCCATCCAAAAATGTTTCAATGATGGGACTAACGTTTTTTAGTAAATGTTGTATTCTTGGTTAAAAAAGGTAGAACAAACAGTAGGTATTGCAAAGATAATCTATGAACAAATACCCTCATGAGACACAGAAATTAATTTACAAAATAATACGTGCTAAATATATCGACTACTTTGCCTCTTATGAAAGATCAAACTTAATGACTTTTGTTTACTAATCTTTCATTTTTCAATTAAGCACGGGCAAAATATATTGGACCAATATCCTATTCCCTATCTCTTGGTCTCAGAGAGAAAATAAATTCTTTGGTTTCTACAAGGGGGCATCACAGATGCACTTTCCCAGGAAATAGATTCAGGTGTCTGAGAAGTCTGGGAAGATAAAAGAACAAACAATTTGTTTGTAGGTTCCAGCTCTTTTTTTCCCCCCCTACTGAATATTCCCTCCCCTCCCTCTCCCTGGGAACAGGATGGTGATATCCAACTCTCCTTTGCTGTGGGACATCGGTGGGCACAGCAGATAAATCATTCCAAGGAGTATAAAAACAAGTAAATTATTTGGATCATCACAACTGGGTCTTGATCCTGTCCCATGGCCCAGCATGAAGAGCTGGGAACTACTCCATATCCAAACAAATTGAGAATTTCATCCAAATGAACAGCACAACAACATCTTTAAAGAGAGCTGAAAGTCATCCAGAGAAGAAGCAAACAAACTGCAGTAATTTCTCCGCCTGTCAAAAGGCACTTGACAGAATTAACTAAAATTAGTGTGGATATCTCCAGTTCCTGAGTAAATGTGGCTTTAGTTCTCATTTTGCTTTCATAATCGGAACAAGACACGGTGAAATTGTCTGGACGCCTCCGTGTTAGAAATAAATTAGTTCCCCTTCATAGTCTCTTAAGAAGAGGGACTTAGCAAAGCCTTCTGCTTTCTGCTTATTTACTGAGGATCTGCAATTATAACGAGGCAAATACATCTTGCTAAATAGCAAGAATACAAATGGAAAATTTACTCTCTGAGGAGCTGCCTTGGGGCCCAGACAATAATTCAGCTGCACACACGTATTTGCATTTCACCAGCTTGGAACGTCAGAGTTCTACCACCACATAAGCAAACGTGGTTGGGACTGGAAGGAGTGACATGAGGGGAAGAGTTCCGATTTCTCAGGTGCCTGGGATCATCTGAGATGACCTAATTCTGCTCAGGGTACTCCTCGAGGGGAGTGCAACCCCCAGTTTGACTGAAATGCCCAGGGATTTTCCTCCAGAAAGAGGCATCAGGCTTGCTGAAGATGGACTGATGCAAAGGAAATGATGGAAGCATGGATTGGAGGTTGGGGTAGGTTGGTCAGTGCTCAAATCCAGACTGACCCTGAGGTCTGCAGGACCAAACAGGAGATTGGGGAATTTTAATCAAATCTACCTCCATGTGCTTCTCCCCAGCTCAAAATCCAAGTTGGCCATGCCAGATGGGAATGTTCTTTATAGAGGCATCCCTCAGCAGATCCGTACACATCACCCAGCTTCCCAACCCTTTTTCCTAAGGCTTCCTTCTCTTTTTCTTTCATATTTGTATCCTCATTTCCCTCACCTCAAAATCTTAAGGATAATGAATTATCTTCTAGTAACTCCAATATTATTTTACTTTCTTTCTGCCCTTAACCCCACTGACCTCTCAGTCCATTTCACTGGGCCTGTTGAGGCTGATCTCCCTGCATCCCATCTTTCCTTTAGATTTCCATAACACCAAAAAGCCTTTCAAATTCCCATCAGCTTTTGGAAGAGCACTATCGCCTCCCCTGAACTCGAAATAAGGAATAGTTATAATCCATCCAAAGGCTTGAAATAAACTTTGCACTCAGAAGCTTTAATTCTGAAGCTCGTCAGTCTCACCTTGTTTCCCTGAAATTCATCTTGATTTATGAACACAAGGTGCACCCACCATGGTGGAACAGGTATCTCACACATCACTTCTCATACCCTTAACCACGTGGGATTTTGGTTCCAAAAGACTCCAAGTTTATTTATTTACTTCTTTGTTTGCTTTGTTTATTTGTCTTTAAGGAAAGCAACAAATAATACTCTCTGCTCTGGGAAGACAATAACTCTTCAGGGCACTCTCTTCATTATTCATATTCTTCAGAAAGTAAAATAATTTTTCACATAGTTAATAAAAAAAAGGAAGTTAGAGGTCAGCCGTCGAGCATCCATTGATGTTCTAATATTCTATTTCTTTATTGCCTTTGTTTGCAGTGAGAGAACAAAATTATAATGACTGATTTTTTTTAATAAAATTGGGTTATAGTGTTGGTAGATTGATGACTCTCAGCACTCAAATCCTCGAAAAGGCCCTCAAATAAAAAAAATGCTGAAAGGAGACCCTCTTCTATTTAAGTCAAACAAAATTTTAGTGATGGCTCCCCAAGTCCAACATTTCAGTGTATTCTAAGTGTTCTTCAAACAGATTTGATGATGCACTTCAAACCTTGACTTCGACAGAAAGAAAAGTCTTGTCCATGTTTCCTCCATGACTCCAGAGTTTTATTTGGTGGTTGCCGTCTCACTTTCCTTCCCTCAAAATATGAAGAATACAGTCCTAAAACCTCCAGCAATGTTTTTTTCTCTTCTTTCACACTTCTTTCCACCATCCCTTTCAATTCCTGTGAGGGTCAGTTCTGCAGTGCTGCTGACACCGAGTGGGGGGCTCTTACCCAGTAATCACCTGCAGAGATGAGTTGTTGACTCCCTTGTTCACTTCAAAATTTCTTTTATTTTTGCCTTGAGGAATATCTCGAGCATTTGTGCTCGGAATTCTGATTCACTGAGTGGGCTTTCAGTTCTCTGGGATTATCTGGATCCAGCTGTACAGGAGTGTTGTGGTTTAAACCCAGCCAGGAACTCAACCCCACACCATTGCTCACTTACTCTCTTCTTCCAGTAGGTTGTAGGGAAAATAAATGGGAGAGTAAAAGTGGGAAAACTCACAGATTGAGATAAGAAGAGGTTAATAAGCTAAATAAAATAATAATTGTGACAAAAACAACAACAATAATAGCAACAACCATAACCATAGCAACAATAACCGTAATCATATCCTAAATATAATATCATGAAGAGGGAAGTAATTTTTTTAAAGAGAGAGCACAATAAACCTGCAGAAAAAAAAAATTATGCAGATGAAAAACAATTTTTCATCACCAACCAAGCAATGTCCAAGTAGCCATCCCTGGCCCAATTTCCTGCTAGTTTATATGCTGAGCATGATGCCATGGGGTCTGGAATACCCCTTGGGACAGTTGGAATCAGAGGAGAAAAGACCTTGACTCTGTGCAAGTGCTGCTTAGAAATAACTAAAACATTACGTAATAACCACCCCTGTTTTCAGCACATTTCCAAAATTTA
Source organism: Donacobius atricapilla (assembly GCA_013397315.1). Taxonomy (NCBI): domain Eukaryota; kingdom Metazoa; phylum Chordata; class Aves; order Passeriformes; family Mimidae; genus Donacobius; species Donacobius atricapilla. Next base: position 652,656 of record WBMY01003468.1, on the reverse strand, counting down.
AGCTCATATTAGCAACCATGAAAAAAATTAATGCTGCTCCAAAAAAAAAAAAAAAATCAGCATATGGGGTTTTCACTGTGAAGGGTAGAGGAAGGGTATCTTGTTCCCTAGAAGTCTTAATTCCTTTGAAGCCCTAATTCCTTAACACCTCCATTGGGACAGACAAGAATAGAGGTTGGTTATCATCATAATGGGGTCAAATTAACAGGGATACACAACTTTTGTACGCTTTTCTCCCTTGTGTCATTGCAGAAATCCCTCCTGACCTCATGGATTCTTTTCACAGAATTCACCACAATAAATACTGGCTGCAGAAATGCATCATTCACAACACCAAGTTAGATTTGATTTACTCCTGGAACTGAATTCCTTACCAGTTCCCAGGGAGCCACAGTCATTCAGAGGAATGTTCCTTTTCCATAAAAAACCTACCAGGACTTTCAAAAATCCAGCATTTCCAGTGCAATCTCAAAGGTATTTCTGGGGGCTGTTCAGTGTCCTGAGTTTCCAGGAAGGTCATTAAGCTGGAAAGTTGTAAGCTGCTGACAAATTTTAAGTTCTATGCCCTGTAAATAGAATCTAAGAGAAATTAGGATCCACTGGCAGTGACTTAATATCGACACTGTCCCACTGCAGTAAATTGTTTCTCTGTGCAGTGATTAGAGCTGTGATTTAGGATCATTTCAAACACCCACAGTAAATAACAACGCTTTTCAGTGGTCGTTACATGGTCATATATCCTGCAGCCTTCCCATTCAATTTTTTCTTGAGGATTGATTTTAGAGGACCTACAGGAGGTTGTTTGGAATGGCTGACACTCTGCTTTTCCTTGCTTCTTGGTGGATCTCTGTCACAGACACTTCTACAGGCTCCTGGGCTCCCTGCCCAAACCAACCAGCAAGTCCCCTTCAGGAAAGCATCCAGAAGCTCTTGGCAGGATAAACTTGGCTCCAGACAATCAGCTCCAAGCAGTTACGGATGTGGATCGGGTCTAGTTCTGCTGCCCTTCATCCAAAGCAATCCTTCAGTGCTACCCCAGAAAGATTTGTGCATTTCAACAGTTTTATTTCCGACCTATGAACAAGTGAATCAAGGGATGAAATGTGCCCTCCTTGTCATCATGTAGAGACAGAGCTCTGGAGTGTTACAGCTCTGTGCCCTCATGTGAACAAAACACCCACAAAAAAACTGTCGCAGTTTACACCAAGAATGACACAGACTCCCGAGTTCTTCTCAGAGGGCTACGATGTCTAAATGTCTCCTTTATTTTGGGGTGATCTCTCTTTTATACTGTTTTACACAGACCAATTTGATTGGTGCAACAAAGGCAAACTTCTTCAATCACTTTGGACAAACGAGAGGGAGATCGGGAAGTCCCTCCTATGAGAGAGGAATGAATAACATGGTACAGTTAGAAAAACATTGCTCTTGCTTACAGAAAATCGCCTGGGAAAAGAATTTCTGAAAAAAACCAAAACATGTCAGGCATGAATTCAGGGCTACAAAAAACCCCTCCAGTAATTCCATTCCAGTGGCTCTCCAAACCATCCCTACCTCTCCCCACCTTCATTCCTCGCTCAAATATGGAATCACAGAATCATTGAGGTTGGGAAAACCCTCCAAGAGCAGCGAGTCCAAGCTGTGCCAGATCCTAACCTTGTCCACAGCCCAGAGCTCTGAGTGCCACCTCCAGGAATTCCTTGGGCACCTCCAGGGATGGAGACTCCAAACCTCCCCGGGCAGCCCCTGCCAAGGCCTGAGCAGCCTTTCCATGGAGAATTTCCCCCTGATGTCCAACCTGAGCCTCCCCTGGCACAGCTTGAAGCTGTTCCCTCTCCTCCTGTCCTTGTCCCCCGACTCCAACCCTGGCTGCCCACTCCTGTCAGGTTCTACACAGAACCAAGTCCAGAATCAACAAATTCCATCCTGTGCCACCAAAACTTCCAAACTTTTGAACAGAAAACCAAAAGTAAGAAGAACGACTTGTCTGAGATTGATTCCCTGCTCTGTGCCAGCAACACTGATAAAGTAAATTTCATGTATTTTAGGATTGTGGAAGATGCAATAATGGAATTAAGAGGGCCATGTCTAAATTCAAGCTGTGTTTTTTGGAAATACATTTCTCTTTGTCCTTCATCAACTGCAGTTGAAACTCGCTTTTCTTTTGCTTGATGCCTTCTGGAATAGAAAGTATTTAAAAATTTATATTTAAAAAGATAAGTAAGAACTGCCAAATTTGAAAATAAAAGGAAATATAGATGTTGAAATAATAACACAGGAAATATTTAAGTTTCTTTTTTTTTCTTTAACAGATGGATTTAAATTCTAATTAGAAAACAAAAATAATGGCTTTTGGGTGCTCTTGTTCAAAAAGAAGTTTCTACGCTATTTTTTTTCCCTTTTTTCACAGTTCTACAAGTCACTACTTCTTTAGGAGTTAAAAGAAACAGATTCTTAGAGCAACAATGTTAGGACTGTGAGGCAGCTACACATAATTTCAGGTTAAATTGTCTTCAGCCTGTCTTCTATCACAGCTGCTTTTAGTACTTGTTGGGATGTGGAAATGTCTCTTCAGCAGCTAAAAATAAAGAGCACTCGAGCAGGGATGGAATGAAAAGCCATTTTTGTCTGTGTTTTAAAGTGCTCTGTACTTCACACACTTAAGTCAGTTGAGATTTTATTAGGTGGAAACAGAAATCTCTTTTTTTTTTCTTGGAATATCTAGGAGCAAAATGGTTTTTTGAGCAAGAAAAGATATTGCAATTTTAGGTTTTAAATACAAAAAAACCCTCTACAACACTTTCAATTATTGTAATGTTCAAAACATTTTTTTTTATTTAATGTCAGGCATAAAGTAATACACAATGTGTATAGAATATATACAATATATGTCTTTTAAAAGCGGACCAAAAGGTAACAGTTAGAATGAAACATAAATATTTTGACATTGGAGGAACCCTTGATCCAAAATTCACCTTGCCTTTACCTTCTTCTTGCTTTTCACTTCTCAAGTCTGTGTAGCTCCATGAAATGTTTGGCCTTGAGTCAAGGTTTTTGTTGGATTTTTTTTCAGGAAAAGTGTTTTGCTGGATCATTTCCATGAATGTCAGCACCTGGGTTTAATGGAAAAAGTAAAGATTGTCCTCTGGTTAAGTATTTATTTATTCAGGTGTGTGTCTGGAGAAAGTTCTACCTTGTTCCTTTCCTTCTTTAGATGGTCTGTACAACACATCATAGTTTTTCAGACTAAGTCAAAAAATTTTAGATTCAGAGCTTTTTTTATATATATTTACTCAAATTTGATGAAGCCAAGCTTTGTGAGACACTGATTAGAAAATTTCAATAACAAACAAAATGGCTAAAAATGTAATAGAAACTATTTCATCCCTCAAAATGGACAACCTTGGCTTTTGAGGAGGTGTTTCTTCCTTTTCTCTGACCACACAGGAACAGGTATTTAAAATGGCAAGAAGCTGCAATTTTTTAGTTGACTGAATTAAAGTAAAATCAGTTAAAGTCCATTTTCTAAGCATTTCTTCTGCTAATTTCAATATTGGTTGTGGATTGGGTTTTCTTCTGGGGACAGAGATTAAAAAAAAAACCAAAAAACCTTGCTTTGTGTTTTGAGGGTTTTTAAAATATTTCTTTTTTATTTTTATTTTTAAAGATGTGACTTTTCTTTTCCTCCTCTTATTAAGGTTATTTGTTTCAGGATGGTAAACATTATAATTTAATATAATGCATGAAATATGGTGGGGTGGTGTTGTCAGCCAGCTAAGGGGAATGCAGAGAGCAGCACCTAATTTTTTAAACTTCCCAGTTTTATTTTGGATTACTGATGTTCCCACTATGATTTATTTCACTATTTCCTGTGTGTTTCCTATGCCAAAAGTGTCTATTAACAGGAGAGCAAAAAGTGAGTGGCTTTCATCCTTAGTTGAATGACAAAATCCATCTTGCAGTGATAGGACAAGGAATAATGGGTAGAAATTAAAAGAAAATTTGGGGAATTTAGGTCAGATATTGGGAAGGAATTGTTCCCTGTGAGGGTGGGCAGGCCCTGGCACAGGGTGCCCAGAGAAGCTGTGGCTGCCCCTGGATCCCTGGCAGTGCCCAAGGCCAGGCTGGATGGGGCTTGGAGCAGCCTGGCTGTGGAACTACAGCAGCTTGGATTGGGACAATTTGTAAAATTTTAAAATAAATTTGTCTTAAAGGAATTTCATTTCATCCTTTCATGTTTACTTGAGTGGAACTGGATCAAAATCACATCTATGGCTTGAATTTTTAATAGTCACATAGAGATTTGCAAAATCAGAACAGAAATTTAAAGAAGTCAGCAGTGTCAACAAGAATCATCTTTAGTGGAAGTCAAATTCAATATTTTTTTCCATACATTTTTTTTCATTTTAAGCTTTTCTCAGTCCTTTTGTTTTTCTTTTGATTACATTATTGGCTGAGAATATTAAAGTGAATAACCAAACGCATTTTGAACCTTTTTCCACAGGGACATGACAATGCAAGTTTGCTGTAATATACTAGAAACAAACATCTGCTTATGCTTTTTTTTTGTTTGTTTTAAAGAATGCTGATAATCATTGTTGGAATACAATTACAGGGGACTGAAAAGTACTTAAAATAGTTGGAAATTTGGTATGTGATAAGCGCGGCTTTCCCAAACTGCACGTATCTTTCTCATTATTAATTTTCTTTTTTGTTTTGGAAAGCAAATCCCGTTGAAGGGTTTTTCTCTCATTGTTGACTGGGATTCATCTCACTCAGCTACAGAGACCTGAAAGCCTGTGGGTGTTGGAAAGTTTGGCTTGTCCAGAGTGGTGATTCCAAGTATAATTTCCAATGGAATCACAGAGAATTGATGAGTCTGGCAGGGATTTCTGGTGATCATTTAGTCCTGACCCGCTGCTTGGCTTTGATCAGAGCCTCAGCTAGAGCAGGACCATGTCCCAATTGCTTTTGAACCTCTCCAAGGATGGAGACTCCACAACACCCTGGGACAACCTATTTGTGTTCAGCCACCCTCACACTAAAGAAGAGTTTTCTTTTGTTTAAACTGAATTTCTGGTATTTTAGTTTCTGCCTTATTGCTGTTTTCCTGACACTGAGAAGACATTTGCTGTCTTTACTCCCCCATCATGTGTTTACACCCTTGGGAGATCCCCTGAGCCTTCTCCAGGCTGAGCTGTTCCAGCTCGCAGCCTGTCCATGTGTGTCGGATGTTCCCATCCCTCTACTAGCCTTAGGATCCTTCCCTGGCCTCGCTCCAGGGCCTCCCAGTCTCCTGGACTGGTGCTCAGCACTTCAGTTGTCTCACCAGAGCTGAGCTGAGGGGAGTTTTCCCTGAAAAATCTGTGGATAACTCATCCCTGGAGGTGTCCAAGGCCAGGCTGGACAGGGCTTGGAGCAGCCTGGGATGCTGAAGGTGTCCCATGGCGGGGGGGTGGAATGAGATGATCTTTCAGGTCCCTTCCAACCCAAACCATGCTGGGAGTCAGTGAAGGATCATCTCCCTTCACCTGCCGGCCATGGTTCTCCCCGTGCAGCCCAAGCTGCTGACGGCTTTTTTTTGCCACATGGACACATTCAGGCTCATGGTCAACTCCTCATCCCCAAGGACCCCAAGGGACTTTCCTGCCACGTTACTCTCCAACCTGTTCCATCCTTCTGCGTGGAGTTATTGCCCTTCAAGAACGAAAATGAAGTATAAAACTGACTTAGATTTAACGCTGAAATATTAAGATGCTCCTACATGAATCACTCTCGTGGCAATGTACCTGCATCTAATTCCTCTTGGCTTTAATGCATTCCAACAGGAAGCAAGTACTTGTACACCTTTCAAGGGCTGGAATTAATCAGTCTGCTAAAAATCATAGAGAATATGCATGAAGGTAAAAACCCCCATCATTGATCCTTTTTCCTTTTCTCAGAATTACCGGAGTCTTCTGAGCTTCCTCATCCGGTCCATTTTAAATCACCTCAGCCTGACTTTTGATGCTGATGTTTGCTTCAAGCTCCTTTAATCTTGGAAGAAAATTGTTCCAGTCTGCAAATTGAATGGATCATCACTGAATCAAAATCTGAGGAGGGACACGAAGCTCTGCTGGACTGACTCTCCCTCCCACCGCCCTCATTATGTAATGCAACACTTGAAATGTGGGCTAAACTTATGGGAAATTACAAGTCTCCTCAGTGCATTGAGCAGAAGGAACAGTTCTATTTCCTGAGCAGTTTTTTTGATCAGAACTCTTTGTTCCATATGAACAGGTACGTGCTTAGGTAGTTTTGCTTTTCTGAGTGCAGAAAATCACCCCTTTAATTTATTCTTCACACCTGAATGAGTCTCACCTCCAGCAGGAACTTTGAGACCGTCTCAGTGAAAATGAGAGCATTGTTCCTAACAGCACATTACACACCAAAGCTGCTTGGAAGGAGAAAGGGTTGCACAAGACTGGGATGGAGAATGACAGGTAAAAGTTCTCCCTCTTTTCAGGTGTTTTCTTTGCGGGGTCTGAGCCAACATTTGACACCTTTGTCAAACTGAGTGAAACTTTGTCCTTGAGCAACCCCACAGAAACCAAAGGAATTCTCTGTGGAAGGTGTTCTGCTCCCAGAGAGCAGAGACAGATATTTTCTTCTGTGAAAGATCAATATTTTGATCAGGACAAGAGCATATCCTGCTGGACAAGATTTGGGCAGACAGATGGCTTAAAAGGCTTGTGGTAGATTGAGGGACAGATCCTTATCTGACACCGTTTGGGGCTCATTCTCCCTTTTGACAGAGTTTTGTTTTCCATCCTGTGGCCTTTAGCTGCTGTCAGATGTTGTATCTGATGTTATTCACCCTTGTGTGGGGAGATGCCATGCCTCTGTCTCATCTAGAAGTGCGCAAAGCAGGTTTCTTCTCACATTTTAGGCTGGATTGCTCCTTTATCTAGTAGGTCAATTTATTATTGTTGTTTTCTCCTCCTTTTTGTAGGCAACCTTCATCCTAGGCCTTGGAAGGAGCTGCACTGGGGTATTGTTGCAGGCAAGTAGAGATACCATAAAAGAAAAGCCTTATAAAATAGAGTTTAAGCCCTGCCCTCTAGCTTATCTAGAAGTAGCTTGTAAGTTCCCATAAAAAAATTATAAGAATGAACACAACAACCTATTCTTAAAGAGAAAAATAAGTTTGCACCTGCATGAACAATGAATCTGTCCCATGAGAATCAGTGAAAAAAAAAAAAAATGTAAATATATCTAGAGAGAGAAAATTTAACAAATATATACAATAGCCCTTACCAACCAATAAACTAAGCTTCACTATATTGCTAACCAATTAGGTTTAACACAGTGCCTTCTGATATTTCCTATAAATATGAGCTTCGTAAATAAAGGACTGGCTTTTCTACATGAGAAAATGAGTCCCATCTACTTATTTATTACAACAACGTGTGGCTGTGTTTTGAGTGCGGTTTTGCACCAAATGATCTTCAGAGGTCCCTTTAAACAGAAACCAGCCTGTTTATGGCCTGAAGCCAAGCCAGGAATATAAAAGATGTAAATCCAGGCAGTAATTCTTAGCAGGCATCGCTGGGACGGTGCTCTGTGGGTGATAAGGTTCTTCTGTTCAGACCAAAATGAGCAATGGGTCTGTCCCCCAGCATGCAGGACATCCCTGCACTGAATGGGGCAGAGACAATGGGAAGGGAAGGGGAGAAGAGGACAGTGGTACAGGCTCCAGGTGGAAATTTTCTTGCCTTTCCCAGTAAAGCTTCCCTCAGGTAAGTAAATTCTCTGAGCTGGGGCCTAAAGCTCATCCTATTTATTGGACACATGACTGCTTTGTCGTGGTTCTCATCACCACAAGGCAACACAGATGGTTCAGGCTTGTTTCTCAGTTTGTACCTGCACTCTGTGATTCCAGCAAACCTTTTGGTGTTATCCCGGAATCCCAGAATAATTTGGATTGGGAGGCACCTTAAAGATGATCTTGTTCTACACCTTCCACTATCCCAGGTTGCTCCAAGCCCTGTCCAGCCTTGGACACTTCCAGGGATCCAGGGGCAGCCACAGCTTCTCTGGGTAACCTGTTCTGGTGCCTCATCACCCTCATCTCCAAGAATTTCTTCCTCATATCTAATTTAAATCTCTCTGTTTTTACTTTCAGACCTTTCCCATTTACACCTACCCATGTAAAAAATCACTCTCCCTCCTTTTCCATAGCCCCCTTCAGGTGCTGGAAGGGACTCTGAGGTATCCCCAGAGCCTTCTCTTCTCCCTGAATAATCCCAGCTCCTTCAGCCTGACTACTGAAATTGGCTTTATCAAAACCCCACCCTGGTGTTAAAACCAGCCTGATTTCTTCTCACATAGGATCCAAGCTAAACCGGGTTTTTATGATGACACCACATCTACCTGGCACAACTGAAATCACAATTGTGGTTAAAATCAAAACAGACCCAGTTTTTAAGGCCCTGTTATAAATTATCGATGAAATACCCCCCTAAATGTACTCTTGAAAATATCAGAATATATTCTACACTCCTGTCTGCTGTCCTTAGTGCTACAAAATGCATCCCCTGGCGCTAGTGGTTCTATGTCAGCATCACTGCATGTACAGACAACGGAGCACAGGACAGAAAAAGGAAAATTTTCTTTCTGCAGCAGACGGTGTAAACAAATGTAGGGAAGAAACTCCCTTTTTTGCTTCCCTTCTCAATTTGTTTCAATCCAAGCTGCCCTACTTCATCTATTAAGCACCTGTTCTTGATCTCTGTCAGACCAGGATCTTGCTTTAGGCAGACTCTGTTCTTGTGCACAGAAGGGAATAACTTGATTTACTTTGCCAGACTTCTTGGCAGTTCCTGACCCCCTTAAACTAAAGGAACTCCCACTTCTGTCTGGGGCAAACTGTGTAAGAAGCTGGCAAACTTGTGCTATTTGGATCTCAGGTAGTAATCCAAATTTTGCTGCTACAAATTCAACCTTCTGTCTGTACAATTCCTGGTATGAAAGGAAGGGAATGTAGGGATAAAGCATGAAATAAAAAGGAAAAACTTCCAGGATCTGGTTTTGCCCTTCTGGCATCGTGATTCTTGCATCTCATGATTTTCTGCTAGTCTTTGTATCTATTTTATCTTCTTATGAGAAGGGAGAGGGACTGGAGGTGGTGAGCACCCAGATTGGAAGGATGCAGCTATGGGAGGTGCAAAAACCCAAGGGAGAAAGCATTTTGGAGCTCCTCAGCTTTTCCCAAGCAAGAAAAGACAAATTGTCTAATCTGGCTCTGCCTCATTTTATCTACATGCAAAATGTGGAGTGCAATATTAATTTCTCAACTGTGTATGAAGCACTGTGTCAAACTGGGAAAAAAAAACCATCACAGAGTGAAAAAAAAAAGGCTCTGCACAACAACATGATAAAAAAGGCTCTGCACAAACAAGATGCTTTTGATAATAAAAGGCACAGTTCCCAAATCCTCTGTTTTATCTCTTTGATAAACTTACTTGGATCACAACCTTTATTTGCAATGCAACCACAAAAATATGTGAGCAAGAGGGTGACAGGCCTCTGAACAAAACCTTGTCTCTGAATGGCCTCGCTTTGACACAGTGGGACAGAGGAATTTCCATTTCAGGTTTTAAATGGGGTATTTAAGGCTAAAGAGGGGAATGGAGGCAAAATCCCAAACCCCTCGAGGGTGCTCAGTCGCCTGCTGTGCCACCAAGCTGCTGCAGCCTAGCAGGAAAATGGCACNTGTTATTCCCATTCCCATCTCTATGCCTGAAAGCCCCTTAATTTCAAAATTATAATAATTCAGAGGGAGGGGGTTTACATTCTCCATTCCAAGGGAGGCTCCTGCCTTCCTTCGCAGACACCCGTCTTTTCAAACCAAGGCAACCTCCCTCTCCTGGGTCCAGAGTGACTTCACAGGTTTAAGAGATGGAAAACAAGTGTTTGACAGCTTCAAACTCCACGGGTCAGAGATGTAATGAATATTGGTTTACGGTGATATTTTTAGGCTAAACGAAAATAGTTGGAAGTCAGTGCTGGCAGTGGAATATTTGCTCGCAAAGGTGATTGATACTGACTTTAATTTAAAAAGATCCTCCCACGCAGGTCCCTCCTCTCCCATTAAAACTCCTCTTGAAATTACTATTTCTTGTTTATAAATAGCCAGGGGTTTTTATAGCTCATTCTTGGTCTGATCAACAGTAGGTTTGAACTTTTAAAGAAGTGGGGTTTAGAGGTAATACATTCTATAATTTTCCATTTCATTCCTGTTCCCATACAAAAGTTTATTTAGTTTCTTCTTTCTATTTCTCCTTAATCATCCATGTAGTGTTTTATTTTGTCTTGTTCTACTTTATTTTCCTTCTACAGCACTCTTATTTTTTTCCTTAGCTTCTTCAATTTAATATATGCTCTTTGTCAGTGTTTGCTCCACAGCTGAGTATATTTTACATTTATCTGAATTAGGTCTCATTTCTACCTATAACATTGATGTTGCATTTAAATTGTTCCTGTTTTCCTTCATCTGGCTACTCCTAATTCCTGAAACTTTCATCCATTAGCTTGAAATATACATTTTTCAATACCGTAGTCATAGTTATTTATAAAAATATCAAAAAAACCCTGCAGACAGAGAGCAGATCTTCCCATAAATCAGCGACCCAGATTTGCTCTGAGCTGTTTTTAGATGGAGCACATTTACTGTGACAACCCTTAATTTATATTGGGAAGGATGAAAACGTAACAAGAACCGGTATTGGAAAAAATTATATTTAAGCCTCTTTCCCTTGTGTTTAGAAGGGTCTTCCACCCAGAAACAAGAAAGCACAGTAGGACCATTAAAAAAACTACAAATTTGGAAGGTTCAGATTTATCACCCCAAGACCTCTTTGTCCTCTAAAACTTATTCTCTTCCTCACTTTTTTCCTGCCCTCAGTGCACCTTGACTAGCAAGGCTTTCCCTGGATCATGACCTCTCCAAGACTGAGGACTTCTGGGAAAAGGGAAGGCTCAGTTTAAACTAGCAAGAAGAATGGGGCCACAGCAACCCCTTGCAGGCAGAGTTCTGCACTAAAATATTTCCATTTTTCTGTAAACAACAGGATGTTTCTGATAATTGTATTTTCCTTGCAATTTGGCCGTGCAAAGCCAGTTCTCCCTGTTTGCCTGCTGCTCATTTGTGAGGTATGAACTGTGCTCTGCTGGCCAAAATTTTGCATCAGTGACATTTGAGCTGCTCTGCGGTTAAACCTGGGCTCAGTCTCAGGGCTGGGCTTGATCTGTCCCATTATTTTTGTGACTCAGCTCATCCTTACACAGCGTGGGGGCATCCAGATTAAATCCCACGTTCCAAAAAGAAGATGGAAATATTGTCCCTTTTAGGATGTGTAGTCAGTCCAAATTAATTGTCTATAAATGTTCCTCAGTTCTGGGATGAGGGGTGTTGAGTCAAAATACCAAAATCACTGTTGTCAAACATTAAGCAGCATGCAGCTGATATTTCACCAGATATTTCAGTGAAATTAGGAAGAAACTACCCTCACAATGTGGAATTTATTCCCAATATGTAATCTAAATCTAGTCTTTCACTTTAAGGCCTTTTTCCCTCATGTNTATATATATATATATATAGCCTCAAGGTTCAGCTGCTTATTCCCAGTGAATTAATTCTGTGTTCTCTGATTTGGAGAGGTGGAAGGATAAAAATAAGAAACTTCTCAACAATCCAGTTCGAACCCTTTTTTTGTCAGAGCTTTGGTACTTCATAATTCCCTTCAAAAATGTATTGTTCTCTGCTTTGAATGTAGCTGGCCTTTGCTCCCCTCCTCTTCTTTAGAGGCTGTCACAAAGCCCTGAAAACCATAAATCCTGTAATTTCCATTCTATATGCATTACTATTCCGTTTCTGGTTTATCCTGACCCTCGGTGGCTTTTCATTTAAATCTCTCTCCCTCTACTTTCACCCAGCCTGTTCCCTCTCAGTCTTCCTTTTTCAAGGCTGAAAATATTCTCTGACTCCTGGAGAGTTTCCCATTCCCCTGGCCAACCTGGACATCTCTGTTTTTCCAGCTTGGCCTTTCAGGTTCAGTTAAAAAGTCCAGGGGAGCAGGTAAATATCCCTGATTATTGGAATTTCACAGCAATGGTTATATTTCACTCTGTGTTTGGCTCTGAATAATGAGTTTACTTTTCATTGTTGTGGAATACTGGGATAAGAGTGCTGGACTACATTTGGGGATGGAGCTGGGGTCTGGCGTGTGATGAAGATTAACAATGACTAAAAACATTTACTATTATTTGATTTTCTCATTAAGTCATTTGGGGAAGTCATGCCAGGTCCGTTCTCAATATGAAAGTGTTTAAATGAAGGAAAAGAGAGAAAATACTGCCAAACCCAGAGATCTTTCACCATAATTTGTTCATATCTTGGATCCAGGAACATGAACTGGCATTCTCAGCTGCCAAGGCATCCAGGGATGCTGCAACTCACATTTATCCTGCTTTTCCCCTGGACACATGTGTAATATCCAGAGTAATTCCAAGAGACATGTTTACTATTGCAAATGTGATACTGGCATGTTCTAGGAGATTTTCTGATCCAGGTATTTGATCTGTTTGCTTTACACAACAGAATCTTTCTACTAAGATGATGTTGAGAAAACATTTTGCTGTTGACCTCTAGAGCCTGGAAAACACCTTCATTAAAACAAAACAAGAAAAAGTAAAAAAAAAAAAAACAAAATAGCAAAATTTCAACACTGAATGTACTGAAATTATCAGAGAATCATAGAATGGGTTGGGTTGGAAGGGACAATAAAGAAAATATTTCCTGGTCCTATCAAGCCTAGGTCTGAGTAGGAAACACCATGTGTGATTCAGAGTTCATGGATTAAAGGAAACAGAAGAAAAAAGAGGAAGAAAGAAAAATTCAGGCAGAAAACCTCAGTTTATCTCTCATGAGCTAAAACTATTACCAGAATGTCAGGAAAAAAAAGTATTATTGTATTATTATTTTGAGATGAGAGGTAAGGGTTCCAGTGCTGGGAAATATAGAATTTTCTACCCAAGCTGAAATTGTAAAAATTATAGGATTTGGAAACCTGAGGTAAATAATCATAGAATTATTTGGGCTGGAATAGATTCTTCAGGTTACTGAGTTCAACCATAAACTTAACACTGCCAGGTCCAGCAGTGGATATAAATAAAAAGTGTAATACTCCTTTTACCATACATTTTTTATATTTTAAATTCTCTTTTCCCTGTCACAGTCCAGCACCAAAAAGGGAAGAGGGTTAATATTGAGCTGGCGATGAATTGGTAAAAAGGGTTAAAATGTTTAGTTTTTATATTTGGCAGCTGTGGCTGCAGAAATTACTGCGAGTCAGGCCAGTGTGGNAAGGCCTTTTGCCCTCATGTTATCACTGCATGTCCTTGTGTAAAATCCCTCTCCTTTTCCATAGGACATGGTTAGGCAGCAGTTTAAATTCCTATTGCAGTGTGGACATCTCTCAATTTAGTGTTTTTTAACAAGCCATAAGCTAGGCACATTATGTATATATATATACATATATGTATATATATACACATAA
>WBMY01003468.1:568805-638770 GCA_013397315.1 Donacobius atricapilla | reverse complement strand
AAGTCATGCCAGGTCCGTTCTCAATATGAAAGTGTTTAAATGAAGGAAAAGAGAGAAAATACTGCCAAACCCAGAGATCTTTCACCATAATTTGTTCATATCTTGGATCCAGGAACATGAACTGGCATTCTCAGCTGCCAAGGCATCCAGGGATGCTGCAACTCACATTTATCCTGCTTTTCCCCTGGACACATGTGTAATATCCAGAGTAATTCCAAGAGACATGTTTACTATTGCAAATGTGATACTGGCATGTTCTAGGAGATTTTCTGATCCAGGTATTTGATCTGTTTGCTTTACACAACAGAATCTTTCTACTAAGATGATGTTGAGAAAACATTTTGCTGTTGACCTCTAGAGCCTGGAAAACACCTTCATTAAAACAAAACAAGAAAAAGTAAAAAAAAAAAAACAAAATAGCAAAATTTCAACACTGAATGTACTGAAATTATCAGAGAATCATAGAATGGGTTGGGTTGGAAGGGACAATAAAGAAAATATTTCCTGGTCCTATCAAGCCTAGGTCTGAGTAGGAAACACCATGTGTGATTCAGAGTTCATGGATTAAAGGAAACAGAAGAAAAAAGAGGAAGAAAGAAAAATTCAGGCAGAAAACCTCAGTTTATCTCTCATGAGCTAAAACTATTACCAGAATGTCAGGAAAAAAAAGTATTATTGTATTATTATTTTGAGATGAGAGGTAAGGGTTCCAGTGCTGGGAAATATAGAATTTTCTACCCAAGCTGAAATTGTAAAAATTATAGGATTTGGAAACCTGAGGTAAATAATCATAGAATTATTTGGGCTGGAATAGATTCTTCAGGTTACTGAGTTCAACCATAAACTTAACACTGCCAGGTCCAGCAGTGGATATAAATAAAAAGTGTAATACTCCTTTTACCATACATTTTTTATATTTTAAATTCTCTTTTCCCTGTCACAGTCCAGCACCAAAAAGGGAAGAGGGTTAATATTGAGCTGGCGATGAATTGGTAAAAAGGGTTAAAATGTTTAGTTTTTATATTTGGCAGCTGTGGCTGCAGAAATTACTGCGAGTCAGGCCAGTGTGGGCACAGGGAGAATTTAGGAGGAGTTCCACAGTAAATAATTTCATTGGTAAATTTGGTGGGACATTTTTCCATCCAGTGCTGAAGACTCCCAGCCCACACACCTTGTCGCTCAGGTGCTTGAAACTAATGACAAACCCAGTCCTTTTTCAGGATGGTTCCAGGAGGGTTTTAAGCACTGTTTTAGAATGTAATTAATTGGTCCAAATGCTTCTCTATTGACTGATGGTAATGGGGACTAAAAGTCAGAGTTTTTTACATAAACATTTTCATGATTTTTATTCCTTGAACCAAATTACAATGACAAAGCAAAATTAAGTTTGTACAATGATTTAACTTCCTCAACTGATATTTTCCAGTTTAAAAAAAATCAGAGAACCACAGAATGGTTTGGGTGGTAGGGACCTTAAAGCCCATCTCATTCCAATCCCTTTCCATGGGCAGGGACATCTCCCTCTATCCCCGGCAGCTGAGTTAATGGATAGAATTCTTTGTGCTGTATCTGTAGTGTTTGGGATGCCGGGATAGTTTCCAATCTGGGTATTATTTGGACTTGGATTAAGTAGCATTGGAAAGGAGAATGAAAAGATCCTGTGAGCATTTCTAAGATTTATTTCAGGATTTTTTTTCCCATCCCACAGGACAGTGAACACTGCTTGTATTTCTAGCAAGATAAAATTTGTAGGTATGTGGTCCAATGGATTTTGAAGGTCTACAGGACAGAAATTAAATTCATGCAGAGATTAAAAAAACCTTCTCTGTTTCCCATTACAGCACACCTCAGGGAGATTACTGGACTTTGAATAAGTCTATTCCTTATTACTTTTTCTTATTTTCTTTTCCTGAACAAATAGTTCTAGTAAATCCCAGTAGTATGACATTAAGTAATATCAATTTTAATAGCAGCTCTATGTTCCCATTCTGCCAATGTACTCACTAAAAGATCATCTTTTTCTTTTCACTCCACAAATTTCCAATGTAAACATTAGTTGAATTACCAGCACTTTTGAAGGCTGATCTCTAATGAAAGAAAATAGAGATTAATTGCTAAGAATGACAAATTATTAAAGAGAGAAAAATGAGCAAAATCAGTCATTAATGTGAGTGGCATTTTGCAAAGAAAAAATTCATCTTTCAGAACTCTGTAATGTCTGAATCAAAACTTTTTTGAGACTTGAAGCTGAGCCATAATTACTCCTTTTTAAAGCTTGAGTGCATACACAGTTCGGTGTGATAAAAATAAACTCGTTTGAAACATAGTTCTGAATAAATAAAATTAACAATAAAAAAAGCCCAGGAAAGTAAGATCTTTTCAACTATAACAAAAATAGTAAAACCGTTTTGGTTTACTGAAATACAGAGAATATATATTTAATGCTGGAGTAAAAGTTGAGGGAAAAATGAGAACACACCTTGATACCTGCAAAAAGGAGCAGTATTTGCTGAAGAAATGAGATCCCTGATTATTGCTGGATGGTAACTTTTGTCTTCTTGACCAAAAGGAAAAGAAAATCACATTTAATGTCAGGTAAAGAGTGTGTGCACTGACAAACCACTTGCAGATAACATTGGACTGAAAATTTAAACTAAATCCAGCCCATATTATGACTTTTACTTGATCCTGCATTTCTCATTTAGAAGTGTTGCTTCTAAATCATACGAATTGTTTTTTGAGGTGGCTGTTACCATACTTGTCTTATTAAGAAGCAAAAATTCTTCTCTGATACACTTGGAAAACCTCATGAGGTTGGAGAACAAAGAAGTAGCAAGAATCCCATTTTGAATGTTTTGCAGTTGTTATTATTTTTGCAGCTTTGAAAAGTTCCCAGTTATACTTTCTATTTCTATAGTCGGCTCCCCACAGTCTTTGTCCAGCTATCTGTTGGAAGGGCTAAATTGTAAATTTCAATAGGTATTTGTGCTAATAAAGGATTTTTAAAACTAATCTTGGAAGAAAAATCAGGGGTTTTTTTGTATTTTTTTCCTTTAAAAATATGATGAGAACCCTAAGAGTTCTTTACTGTTGGGACCAGAAATGAGATCATCTTCAGAAGTTCTAACCAGGACATGCAAATCTGGTGGGTGTGGAATACCTGCACATAATGTGGCTCAAATATTCATCTGAAGCCTCCTGGCTAAAGGCAAAGACTGAGTCTGTTGTTCTCAGAAAAGTGTTGGCATTGGGGCTTAGCCACTTGGTGACCTGAATTGGCCAATCCAGACACAAAACATCTCAATATTTCTTCCCCTAACATGAATTAAACTGATAAATGTAACCCCAGAGAGAACAAGATCCTTTTATTTTTTCATTGACTCCATCAAGGACTAAGATTGGACATTTTTTCATCACTGCTTTTATGTGTCCTTTGTCTTTGTCAAACTTGTGATGCATTTAATCTTCTATACTTCTGCTTTTCCTTTGGAACCTTGGGGCAAAACAATCAAAGAAAATCATTTTTAAAAAGGAACAAAAAAGCAATAATACAGCAGATCTTTGCTCGGATGTCAGGCAGTACAGGAGTGACTGGGGCAGAGGAAAACTGGAGAGTGAGAAAGAGCTTTCCTTTCATTGAATTGTGGAAAATAATTTATCATTGCTGTCTCTTGGGGATGGAAGGACAGGATCAGGGGCAGAACACATCCTTCATGTTAAACCTGCTTCCTGAGAACTTCAGAACCTTTTGGCTAAAACATTTCCTGCATTATAGAGAACCAAAGGGGATAACTCAGTGAGTTTATCAGTCCTGGGCTACTGAACTTGTTCTAAATGCTAAATTTTAAGCCTTCAGCCATGCCTCTGTCTTGTACCTTGCTATTTCTTCATCTCCAAGTATTTTAAGTGCTTTTGTATTGTGCCTTCTTGTAGTGAAGAACAAATCTGAAGAAAAAATAGGATTATTAAAGACTTTGTTTCCCTTTTCTTCCTTCTCCTTTACCTAGACTTCCCCAAGTTGGTACTTCCTGAGGTATTCTGTGCTCTCAAATGAAGAACATATGAAAACTCACTGTTTTCTTTTCCTGTCAGAGAACTAAATGAGCAAAATAAGACCAAATTAGCTGTGTATTTATACCAGAAATCTGGTTTACTTTGAGCCCCTTTAAAGATGACACAGGAACACGTTACCCAGAGCAGCTGTGTCTGCCCCTGGGTCCCTGGAAGTGTCCAAAGCCAGGCTGGACAGGGCTTGGAGCAACCTGGAAGATGTGCCTGCCCATGGGTTGGAAATGGATGGACCTTGAAGACCCTTCCAACCCAAACCATTCCATGATTCATTGACTCTAAAAGTCAAATTAATGTGCTCCTACCCCTCAGGTGCCATCCCTGGGACTCGACTGGATTTAATTTGATGCCACCTCCATGGTGCAGAGTGTATTTGTTGAATCCTCATCACAACTATTTCTGTTTCCATAGCCACTTCACTGGTCTGAGCACCTCAATAACAGAGGTTCTTGAGCCCGGGAATTGTTTGAGGATGCTGTTTGGAGCAGGAGGAAGACTTATCAAGGATAGTCATGTTGTAGGACCTCACAGCATTTTTACTTGGAGCAATGTATTAGTATGTTATTTCTGACCCCTATTACATGGGCAACGCTACCTGTAAATGAAAACAAATTTGTCACAAAATAAGAAGGCAAAATCAGTCAGCTCCTTTAGCTTGCAGTACTCTGACTGGAAAGCTGTTCCAGCAATTTCCTTCCCTGTTTGTCCAAAAATTTCCCTCTTCCATCTGAATTTCCAGCTGATATCAGNTTTTTTTTCTTGTTTGTTTGCTTTTTTGGTACTACTACATTTTCATTTCTATTCCCATCTCTATGCCTGAGAACCCCTTAATTTCAAAATTATAATAATTTGGAGGGAGGGGGTTACATTCTCCATTCCAAGAGAAGCTCCTGCCTTCCTTAGCAGACACTTGTCTTTCCAAACCAGGACAAGCACATGGCTCAGAGCTGTCAGGAGACAGCAGTGAGTCAGTCCTGAGTGTCACAGTGTCTGGGACTCATTCTCAGTGGAGACATACCCAGTGGATTTCTCTAGGCTCAGCACTGATTCTGGACTCTATGGAATATGTGGTGAGAAAAAAGCACTTTCTGGATTCAAGACCTCTGGGCCTTCAACTATTGATTGGAGCTATGAAAATGAAATCTGTTCTTCAGTCACAGTTGTGGTGCAGCTGTATCAGGATTGTGTCTGCTCTTGCATTTAAGCCATTAAGTCCCTGGCTGTCTCGGGGACTGTGCAACTGCTTGTCTGCACAGGTGAGATAAAGGGTTTGGTGTCTGGTTTGAGATATTGCTCAAAACTGTAACTAATGGACTGACTCAACAATCATCCATTTAACTGAGTGTTTCACAGCATGGGGATTTAAAACACT
The DNA here is from genome assembly GCA_013397315.1 of Donacobius atricapilla. Taxonomy (NCBI): domain Eukaryota; kingdom Metazoa; phylum Chordata; class Aves; order Passeriformes; family Mimidae; genus Donacobius; species Donacobius atricapilla. The sequence continues at coordinate 633,330 of WBMY01003468.1, read as the reverse complement.
TCTGGAGATTCCCCCAGACACACCCAGTTCAGCCCGGGCCAATTTGTGTGGTTAATTTGTTGATGAACACCCTGGGCCAAGGGACTCAGGGATTTCCAGGCAATCTCCTATGCTGAAGTTATTGAAGAGTGCAGAGATGTCTGCAAACAAACAATGCAAACTTTGCGGTGGATGCTGAGATGTTCACGTGGGACAGTCTTGTAGATGTGGCTGAGTTTTAGGAGGGTATTTTCATGTGATTCGTATTATTGATAAAGATGGTTTGTAGATCTGATGGAGTGTTCACATGGGACCACGGAGCAGCTGGATTATAGATTGTGAACTCAAGGGTTTGGAAAGCCTCACCAGATTTAAATGGAGGTATTTTTCAACAGAGATACCTTTGACCAAAGCCAGTTGCAGTTTGAGAGATGTGATTTCACACCTGAACATTGTCCTATTCTAAGACACTAAAAACCTCTTTTACTTTTTTTTTTTTCAAATTTTCACAAACATCCAGCCTTTGTGCAAAATATTTATTTCAGGATGAATGGAATTTTTCTGAAGACTCCATTTTTTAGAGTAAATAAATGTCTGTTGGTCACAAAGAGAGAAGTGACACTTTTACTACCTCTACATGACTCCATTCACCAAGCCACAGTACAAGCCACGTGTAGGCAGATAAATGACATCTACATAAATTTTTTTTAAAAAATTAGTATTTCAAGAAGCAGTGGAAGAGCTGATGGAGAAATCCATACAGGCTCCATGGCCATTTATAATCCGTAGTGCCAAAACTTCATTGTTACCTTTTAAATACGTCGTATTTCACTTTTGGTGTTTGCTTATCGAGACTATTTTTGGCTCCTTACATCATAGTACATAAAATATAATTTAGCATGGCCCGGAGGAGTTCTATTAATGCCAATGTGCAGGCTGAAAAACCACACAGCAGCCAGTATTATTTTAAAATTGAATGTCTTCACACAGCTATTGAAAGATGTCGGTCATGTTGATTAATTAATCCGAGTAAATAAAATAGCAAACTATGATTTTTCAAACATCAGAAATTCCATTTTAATATTTTAAGCTCACTGCATCCTTTATTGAGTTATGAATTTCAATAAAGTAGGGGTAAACTCAATTGTAAAAACAATATACAGTAATTTCTTCAGTTTGGAAGTTTCTTCTCCTCTGTACCTAAAATATGGCGTCATTAGTATCCACCAGGCTTTTTTCTGGCAATGCAAATATTTCTGTCAAGGNAAGTTTTTTCTCAAGGCTTTTTTTTTTTGTTTTTTTTTTTTTTTTTTTTTTTCAATGATATATAGCAACAGTAAATGAGCATAAATACATTTCACAGAACCCTAGGTCTGAAAATTCAGTTTGCTTCTCCCAGGTACATAAATATCTAGAAAAGGAAGATATAGAATGCTCAGAAAATCAACCCTGAACTGTTTAAAGGTTTAATGAGAAAGCAGTTAAGTTTTTTAAATATGTGAGAAAGTTCCCAGTCTGTAGCTTTCCCCTCCTCCTACTCGCAGGAGCCATGGAGATCAGTCTCCAGGTCCGCTACATCTTGGGAAAGATGTGCTTTGAAATTGATTTAAATTTGAGACAGCGTACGTTAGCTCAAATGTGTCACTAGAAAATATAATTTTTTAAAGATTTCAGAACTCTATTTAGTAAAGAACCTCTCAGGAAAGTACACCTGTATTTGGCTGCAGGGTTTTCATCATTTATTTCTCTGTTATTTCAGTGGGGTATTTTATAAAGCTGGAAAAGTGTTTCAAGAGGGCTCCAAGCTTCCGCTGCAGTGGAGTAAAGGAATGTTTCCTCAGCATCCTGCCTTAATGAAGGGATTGATGAGTATTGAAGCTGAACAGGAGAAGAATCTGAATAACTGGATTTGCTGTGTGGTTCCTGACTGGAAAATGAGGTGAACTGGAATTGTTGTGCTGGGTGAACACCAACTGATGTCGTGGAGGGTTCAGTGATGCCAAGGGAAGTCCCCAGGCCACTCCTGAATCCCTCTCTGCTGCAAAGCCATGCTCTGAGCCCTGGACTGAGCTTTGCCTCACTGACATCTCCCACTCCCTTCATCAGAGGGGCCTTGGCTCTTTTTCTGGGGGTTCGGAAGCAAAATCTGCCATTCTGCAACTGTGAAACTGAAGACACCACAGGAGATCAAACCAGAGCCTGACTTGCTCCTGCTTTTGGGATGAAATCAAAAGATTTCCTCAAGGCTCGAGAGCTTTGTGTTTCTTAAAGCATTGGTTTCTGAAATAATGAAATAACATGAAACAGTAACTTTTCAAGGGGGAAAAACCTCCAAAGGACCAAACAACAAAACTTGGGACTTTTACTATTGGAAAGACAAACTTAATAAATATTGGAGTGTAAGAAAACCTCAAGTGGTAACAAGGGAGTATTAAGAACAAAATCCCACAACTTATTTACAAAAGCTCCCCCAAACCTATTCTTCTTTCAATTCCTACGTTCTTAGTGGTTGTGACTGAAAAAAATGGAAGCTGCTGATAATGAAGTAATGTTTCTGAAGCTGATATTGTGCTTCTTACAACTCAGTGATTTACAGTTTGTGCACAAACAAGCTTCAAACTGATTCTTTTTCTCCTTGGACAGATGGGCTTGAAGGTATTTTTTGGCTGTTTGGATTCAGCATCATTGAAGCATGGCTAAAAGTGAAATTCTTTCTCTCCTGGTGGCGTGATAGTACTGCCAAATATGAAAAATACCAACAGAAATAAAATCTGATGTTGGAAAGTCTGTCAATCAAAAAGCTCAAATTATTCAGCTTGATAGACTGGGTTTGAGTATATAAAACAGGGCAACAGAGTCCAAAAAGGAATGGCAAGAAGATGTAATGTGCCTTTGCTTTTAGCTTTGATTACTGAATATTTATTTTAGGTCAACTTCTTTTAGTATTTGCATTATTCACATGATTTGCAACAGAAAAAAGAAAAAGAAAAAAAAGATCTTTTTTTGAAATCCAAGAGGTCATAATCCTTCAGATCTTAAAATTTCAATTCCTTTTCTTTTTGATTTTTGATATTTAAAGAAGAATGATACAAAGGATGAGTCAGGAATAACCTTGCTGGAGCAGTTGTCACACAATTCAAGCACTATGAAAGAATCAGTTTTCTAGAGCTAATTTTCTAAAAGCCAATAAATTATGTTACCTCAGCCAGTAATTCTCCAAATAAATGAGCAAGGGCATCTCTTGCTCTCAGCAGACATCTCAGGACAGGTCATCTCTTAGTATCCAAGGACACTGGACATTCCTGAATTTCCACACCAAATGATTAAACTTCACAGAAAATGGCTTGGGTTATTGTTGTTTCTTTATAGTGAATTGGGAGGGTTTGGTTTTGGTTGGGTTTTTTGGTTTGTTGGTTTGGGGTTTTTTTGGCTTTTTTTTTTTTTCCCTTTTTGTTTTCTTGTGGTTGGTTGGATGGTTGGTTTGTTTTAGGGTTTTTTGTTTTAGTTTTGGGTTTGGGGAATTTTGAGGGGGTACTTGTGGGAGTTCTTTGTTGGATTTGTGTTTTCCATGGAGATCTAAGGGACAACTTTGCGTGCCTTTATGGATGAAGTGTGGAAGACAGGGGAGATGGACAGGGAGAGAAACAGACCCCATGTCCTACCCAAACTGTCCAACAAGCCAGTGGCAAAATAAAGAGGGAAAGAAAACATCCTCTGCTCCAGCTTTTCTTCCTGATTAACTCTGGGCTACAAGTTCATGCTTGGGGCTCCTAAATCAAAATTCCCTAAATCTTGCATTCCTATCCCCTCACACCTCCCCAGCAGAATTAGGAATTCAATTTCCTGCAACCTCTGCCAAGTGCTTGGGAAGTGAACACTGCAATATAAATTATATAAATTCCAGGCTTTATTAATATTTCAGTTCTTTCTTTGCTGGGGTGTGGGGATTTCAAGGAGGTCCTGCTGCCACTGAGTGTCTCTAGAAAGGAAACCCTCCTATAGTTTCACACATCTCTAACTAGTTTTATGTGATTTGTTAGAAAACGAATTAGATTTGACTTGGGCAGGAATTAATCCTTCTCCAAACACGGCAGTCCAGCTGAAAACAGTTTTGAAAAGATGTCTTTGAAAAGAATGAGATTTGACAACACAGACGTTTATGAACTCTGTATAATTTTCTGCTCATCCAACTTTGGTGTTTTAACCTCTGGATTCTATGGAATCAAAGCCAACAAAAACCTGTAACGTGCATGAAACTAGAATACAAAGGGTTCATGTCCAAGGTAATTAAATATTGTTATCGAGCATGCTTTGTTTTAACAGCTCCACTCTTCTGCAGCTCCAGAGCTGGAAAATCTTTTTCAAAAACCAAAGATTCCCAGGACTGAAAATTTACCTGCCTACATGAATATCTAAGAGAATTGAACTGCCAGCCAGTTTCTCTTCCTTTATTTTAGGATATAGACAGAACCCTCATCATCTACAAAAACAAATAAACCAGGGAGAGAATTTCCTCAACACAAATACCCATGGTGTAGTGGATAATTTTGCAGGTGAAGGTATCACTGTTAGTACATATCTCAACATTAAATAAAAAATCAGACGATTCCAATGTTTGGTGGAGGTGTGGGGACCACAAATTTGCATATTTATAGGTTCTGGGAATTTCAGCCTCTCCAAGTCCCACTGAAATACCAAAGAAGTTGCATTCTTTGTTTATTCAGGGTCTTTTGATGGTCTCAGACTTGCTCAACTCAGACATTGCTTTTTAACCCAATTGAGTCAAATTCACTTGTTGTCATTTGCTGAATTCAGTAGTGGAAATACAGTTTGAGAATGTCTAGACAAGGTTTTCTCTCCATCCACGACCTGGTAACTGCATTATTCACCTCATGGCAATAAATATATGCAATTTATACAATAGACACTGCGAAGGAGTGCGTGCGCGAAGGAAAATTACTCCTGAAACACGGGGAATAAGCCACATTTACTGCACTTAAGCCTGTAAATGTTTCCTCTAGCTCGAGTTGTAAATGCCTGTGATCTTACTGCTAAAGAAAGCAATAATAACAGTAATAACAGGGCTCTCATCCCAATTCCTGGTCTCTAGTTCCCACAGGATTTGTAGCTTTATTGCCTCTTGCTTTCTGCAGCATCTGGATTTTGCTGCATTATGGAGAAATACTCTTACCTAGGAGTGTGCCACTTGCGTGGCTTTTCTTTCCCCTCTCCCAGTAAAGTCCCAATTAAGGCAGACCTGCAATACATGTAATTAAGGGGTGGATTGGGAATTCTTCCCTGGACTGCCAGTTGTTTACCTTTGTCAGCACAACCTGCCTTTACAATTATATTGCAGATCCAAAAGGGACGCATTGTCCCAAAATTACTCATCACAACAGTATTCAAACCATAATAAAATCCCATCTAAGGACCAATTTTCATTCTGATTTTTATAGGAGTATATTTAGCTTTTGGCAGAACTAAATTAGAAAAGGTAATTCATTTTGGAGCAATCACACCAGGGCTGTTGAGATGGGGGCATTTTAATGAAAATGTTCATAATAATTATGAAGTGACCTTTTGCTGTTTATTGAAACATTTGTTTTATAAGTGTCTCCTCAAGAAAAAAGAAAAAAAAAAAAAAAGAAGTACCAGTGGCACAGAAGAAGGGTAAAAAAACATGTTAAGGATTTATTTACATTTCTACTTCCAGTATTTGTATTCTCAAATCTAATATTCTAATTCAGCTTAAAACTTCTTTCTGCTTTACTATTATAAGGCACAGACTCCTCTCCTGTTACCTCATGGTGATGTTTCAACCCAAATCAAGGTTCCAGATTTTATTTATTTAGGCTCAGGGTTCTCCTGGAACAGCCTTGGGAGCAGCTGAGGCTCATTTACCTGATCAGGTTATTTGGGTTCCTCTGCATTTGTGGAAATCAGTTTCTTTTTTCTGTTCCAGAACCAAACACAATCTGCTTTGCAGCCATCAGAAGTAACACGAGCCTGTCCTAAATCTGTCTCTCTGAAAACACAGAAAGGCCTTGAGCTTTTATTTTTTCTATTCTCGATAATTTCTGCCACTGGTTGTGTAAACAGTAAGCACTGGTGCTGTAAGCACCTAGGCTAGGCTGAGTGCATTGGGAAATAATTAACAAAATTAAATATAAATGAATAAAATAAAATNCCACTGGTTGAGCTGTAAGCACCTAGGCTAGGCTGAGTGCATTGGAAAATAAATATTAAAGTAAAATATAAAATAAAATAAAATAAAATAGTTTTGAATTATATGTTTTAGGCGTGCTTTATATATAAGAAGGAGATGAGATGGAGGAAGGAGCCTTGGAAATCTCTTATACTCAGGCAGGGGTGGTGCAAGCACTGGGAGATTCACCTGGAGATGGAATTCTGAATAAATGTGAAATTTTAGAGCCAGACAAAGTAACTGGGAGGTTTAGAACTATCCAGTGTTTCTCTTTTGCTACAGTAGACCACAATTCTTACATGGACATTAAAAAACTGACATTTTTTCATGTCATTTAGGAAATACCATGGCATGAAAGGACTCAGCAGAGCAACTGTTGGTATCTTCCCACTGTCCATGGGAGCAGGGCAAGGGATAAATCCAAAGTGCTTTGGCTGCTGGTGAAAAGGATTACAGCAATTACAAAAATTCCAGCTGGGAACTGGGAAGTAGAATTGCAAGAGCAAACCCACAGCAGTAGTTCCAACAACAACTCAGAAATAGGACTTGGAAGCTTCTATCCTTGAAGGAAGGAAAATGAAGCATCCAGTGCAATTTCTTGAGAAGAAGTAGGGATTTGGTGTCCCCATGATTTGGATGGAGCCTGTCTGACAAAAGAGGTTATCAAGGCTGAAGAACAAAGTCCAAACACAATCCCTTGTCTTGTTGTATTTGATCTCCAATCTTATTTTGCTCCTCAAACATTTCAGGCGTCTCTGCCGTCCCAGAGAGGACGGCAAAAACAGGAGAGCATGGTCGAAAAGTCAGTGCCAAGGAAGCTGGAATTGCACATTTGAATTACTCAGCTGGGTGGCATTTTACATGAATTACTAGATTGTAATTATGTGGATTGCAAAGAGTAGGAAAATCCAAATAAAAGCAACTGTAAGGAACGTGCAGAAATGCTGCAGAGCCCTCCAGTGCCGTGAGCACCCAGCAAAGAGCTTGCAGTCATTTTTATCTTGAGGAAATACAAGAGTAACTCGAGCTGATCTAATTCTCCAAGTGAAATAACCTGCACAAAAGTAGACTACATTGATGACTGCATGTCCAAATTGCTAATTACGAGTTTTATGGGTTTCCAGTTTGGTTTTAGTAGCACAACTTTATAAATCAGGCACAACCCCATCAACACTGATAGGCTGGTGCTGGTTTAGATGGGTGTGAGGTGGGAATTGAAATGTAAAAGCTCAGAGGAAAAGTTGTGTCCTTAAGTGACACATCTGGAGTATGTCTGGGGGAGGTGATTGTTGATCTCTAAAAGTAAGGAACTGAAATTCCTGTTTGGAAATGTGACCAAATATGGAATAAAATAATATTCCAGTAAAAGGGATATATTCTGTCCATCTGGACATGCATAAATATCAGTTTTTCACTTGTTTGTTTGGGTTTTGAGGGATTTTGTTTGCTTGTGTTTTTCGTTTATTTGGTTGGTTGTTTTTTTTGTTTTGTTTGTTTGTTTGGGGTTTTTTGTTTGTTTTTTTTTTGGGGCGGGGGTTTATTGTTGAAATGAAAGTATTTTGGATCAATTTCATACAACATTAAACACTTGCCTCTACAGGGGTTTTCAGAGCAGGAGTCTTCACCTGCACCACTCACCTGTGCTCTGCATAATTTGGGTCACACACCCCCAACAATCCATAGAACCTCTGTGGAATCAACTGAAATTTTGTGATCCAGTGCTAAAAGGTTATTTTTAAAAAAAACCCTTAATCAGACTGTGAAAGCTTTTTTTTTTTTTTTAATTTAAAGTAACAGTCCATCTGTAACAATTTTTGCTTCACACTTCAGTCCCAGGTAGTTCTTTTACCTAGCACCGAACTGAGGACATAATTCACATAAAGGGTGGGGCTTTACAAGTGGGGAGTTTACAAAGAGGGGAATTCTCTTATCTGGTGCAATGAATGAAGTGAAGGGAAAACATTGGCCAGAAGTAAAATTCTTTCAGGGTTTTGAGAGGTATTTCTGTTAAAATGGGCTTCTCACAGTAACATTTTGAAATTCAGAGGAGTTATCATCACCTACAGGTGCAAGAGGTGACAGTTTGCTGGTGTCCTGTGAGGCATGGAGACATAATGGCCAGAAATGGGGAGAAATTTTGTAGATCAGGAGGAATTTCTTCATGGGAAGGGTTGTTACACCTTGGAATGGGCTGCCAGGGAGGTGGTGGAGTCCCCATCCCTGGAGGTGTTCAGGAATTGACTGGATGTGGCACTCAGTGCTGGGTGCTGCGGGACAAGGTGGGGATCAGTCAAAAGCTGGACTTGATCTCGGGCCTAAGTGACTCTGTGGTAGGGGTTAGATTCGTAGTTTATAAAATATAATATAAAAGCAGATGTATTCGTGCAAGGATGTTGTTGTTAGACACACACACACACACATTTTGTCTGGTGAGAAGGCATGAACTGTTCCTTATGAAAATCTAATTCTATTTTTATAGTATTTCTACGAAGGTCAGGGACTGGGGGAGAAGGTTGACACCTCTCCCCATCCCATTGGTCAAGACAGCTGTCCATCAGCTGTCCAGATCTGTAAAACAAGAATGTAAACTACCTTGAATTAAAGAAAACATTGCTTCTATTTATAACACCCGTGCGTGAGAAACAACCTAAGAACTATGAAACTGTGAGATACAAGAAGGCTGAAAAATCAAGGCAACACAAGGACCTTTTTTCAAGAGAAGTAGGTCAGGAAACAGGGGTTTAAGACTTTCCTGTGAGGTGAGAGACAGTTTAAGTATTCTCTCATTACCTTAAATATTAATGACAGCAAGGTTTCTGATTTTGGAGTACCATGACAGCCACAGAAGGGGTAATCTAAGAGGTGTGGAGCAGAAAAAGGAAATGGCAGGAAATAGAGGCAGGTGGGGGCATGGCCAACAAGAACAGCTGAAGCTGGTGTTTCCCACCAGGAAAAGCTGATGGACACCAGCACCAAGAGAGCTGCGCAGCTCAAGTTCTCAGCATTCAACAAGTTGCTGCAGATAGGAAACAATTTTCTGATGTCAAAATGTGGGGATTCGAAACTGTATTTCGGTTTGGAATCCAATCCCTGCTTCAAGACTGGAATCCAATCCCTACCAAAAAGGAGACATCTGGAACCACTGGACAAGGACAGTGTCTTCAGCTACCTCAGAGCCTGCCTTCCCATCTGCAGAAGGAAGGGAAGCTGAAATCCCAGCCTGGCCGTGGTTTCCCAGCTCAGTGGGAAGCCTGGCAGCAGCCCAAGATTTAATAAAATCCCTCCAGGTCCTTGCTGGAGCGACAAGCCCATAACGCAGGCTCTAGCTAGCAGTGAAAGCGATAATAAAGGTGTAGGCTGATAAAGTCAGAGCTCTGCAAGGATTAAATTGGCCCCACTGCCTCATTCCCACACCCCATAAGGGAGGGGGGGGTTCATTGTTGAGGAAATTATGCTGTCTGTTCCCTGACAGCCCCACTCTGTGCAATCCAGGTTTAATGTGGAGCAATTTCCAAGTTTGGCTCCGTCATGGGGCAGCAGGGAGAAATCAGGAGGTGGCTTCTCCCTAGTGGACGCTTTTCCTCTCCAGGCTGATTGTGCAGAAGAATGGGAATGGCTCATTTGACGCACTGCAAGCACACGGCCAAAGGGCCCCGAGTCCTGACGCCCTCTCAGAGGGGTTTTTAAACCACATTTCCCTCCAACAGGCAGGAGAGTAGAGTGGCCGTGGAACAAAACTTCAATTACAGAGGAAAATAATCCCTGCTTGGAGTTCCCAGGTATGAGGTGCCTTATTGCCTCAGGCTCTGAGCCTTTCTGGGAGCCAGAGTTAATTACAGCTTACATTTTGTATGCTGCCTTCGGCAGAGCGGGGGGAGTTCTCTGGGCTGTTTCGTGACATCTGATTTCCTTTTTCCTCTGGGCAGTGGATTGATAACCGTTAAACTCGGCTGCCTGTAAGAATTAGAGCGCAGAAATGCCAGCAGAAATAAGTAGCTGCGTTAAATTTTTCAGATTTCCAGACCCTCCTGTTCTGTATCAGCAATGAGGCGCAAAACCTATCAGATGGAGCCATGCACATTTTCTTTAAGATTGCTCTTGTCATAACTTCTGGGAAAATTTTCTGGTCCCAGGTACTCAGAGCCATCCTATTATTAAGTTTCTAATGTCTGGCACTCATTTAAGGGCAGAAACTGCAATCAGATGATTTGCAACATCTTTCTCTGATCAGTAAAATTAGGCTGCAAGCTTGATAAGGAATAATAAATCTCTTATATCCTTCTCTCCCCTTGTCTTTCTTTTCCAAAACACTACATTATTGCCAATCAGATTTTTTTTTTTTTTTTGATTATGCAACACCTACTTGCCACTCACAGGGATTAATTTGGGGTTTTAGTTAGTAAATTGGCTACTCATTGCCTGAGAAATAAGGATCATAGAATATGTTGGAAGGGACCCAAAAGGATCAGCACAGTCTGATTCTAGGCAGTATTTCCAAAGGTTCTTAAGGAATGGATTTTTGCTTTACCATCTGTCACACACGTAGGCAATAATTTGGCTTTCTAAGGAAACATCTCTTCAGTGAGAAACTTTTCTAAGACAGATTAGGTGCATAAAATAAGTGATGGAGAAGAGGCCACATGGAGCTTTTATTATTTCTTAAAATATATAAAATACAAATATTAAAAAAAAACCCAAACTTTAATTAAACAAACATTTCAGCTCTTAATGAAGCCTGGCTGACTCAGTGTTGTAAAATAAACATTGGTTTAAGCAGTAACTGGTGTAGGAAGGAATCAATTAACAGGCTAAATGGTCATGTCAATTTGCAAAGAATTAAGAATTAAATTGAAAAAACACCAATTTGTGATTACTCGAGGTCTGGGACTAAGTCTCCTACAGACCAAATGTCAGCCAACAAACACCAGCAGTGGTAACTTGGGGGTTCTAATGCTCATTTATTATTTCTGTAGTATAAAACAATTTACGTCAGCTCCCTGACAGCCCAGAGTCTGAGACACTTCCAGCTCCAAAGCAAAATAAAAATCTTGAAAGGATCAACTCTGTTCCCCATGGTGTCCAAAAGCACACCAGTCTAATTCATAGATAAATACTCAGAATATCTCTATCAGAGCTTTATGAAAACAGTTACTGAGTAAAATAACCAGGGTCCCCATGCCCTTCCCAGACACCTCTTCTGGTAAAGGCAGACTTCTATACAACTATTTCCACACAAAAAAACCCTGAGTTTTCAAGATGCAGGCTGAATTTTCTTTTCAAAAGCTCATCCTAGAGAATCACTTCCAGCTTAATTATCATACCATTCAATTGGGAAGCAAAACTAAAATCGAATTTTGAGTGAAAAGGGCTGAAATTGTGTTCCTTGAATTCCGAGGTGGTTGAATCAACGTGTCCATGAACGTAGATACACCATCATCATCATTTCCCTTCATTTTTTCATGGATATGAAGAATTAAAAAATAAATAAAAGCATTTGACTAATTGCAAATAAATTTAATTTTTGATTGAATCAGCCCCATCAGTGAAGTTTTTGGCACAATTCACTTGACCAGAGCATGCGAAAGGCCACAGTGAACTGGCCTGGAAGTGCTCTTTTCTGTCTCTGAGTTTCCCAGGGGGAACAGCTGATCTCACAGATCCTTAAAGTTGAACATGAGGAACCTCACCAGCAACATTTAAATCCAATTTGCTTCATCAAAGAGCTTCCCTCACTAGATCCATAAATAACGGGTGTTTATAGACCACGTTAAAATCCCCACTGACCACGTCCTAAAATGCCCAGAACATGAAGACTAAGGTTGCCAGCAGGAATTAAGGAGTTAATGAATGTTTAGTGGGATTTACTGAGGACAAATATCTTAAGGAGAAGGGAGCACCTTGATTCTAACTCTTCTTGGAGTAAACTCAGAGAAAAACAGAGCTTTCCTCACTCATACCTGAAATTATCTTGCACTGATAGATCCTAGGAGGCAAACAGGGTTACCATGAGCCAATTCCCAATACAGATTTATAAACCACCTCCAGCAGAGAGGTGGGCTATAAATTATCCAGTTTTACTTGAAATGGGCCTTTTTTGGCACATTCAAGCCACGTGCAATTGCCTGGCTCATATCAGTGACTATGTTGATTGAATCCTGCATTTATTATCTGCAGATATTGCCAGATAAACTGGTAAAATGAAATTATGTCCCTGCAGTGTCCAGTTTTCTGTGGATGCAAGATTGTGGAAATTATTGGACAACCCATATCTGTTTACCTAAGCCATAATAAATATGACTGTGGAAAAAAAAATAATTTGTTTCTTGTAACTTTTTCTTTGCAATGTCTTGTGTTCCAGAACTCCAACAGATGCCTGTGTAAGAGCATCAGGAGAGAGGATGTGCAGCACTGATTATGGGATTTAGTGGATAATCCAGCCCAAATATCCTCCCTTTATAGGTGTCCCCAGAGATCAGAAGGGTGTGTGTTTACATGGTTAGAGGCACATCTTCTTCTGCCTTAATTAAACTTTCCCAGCTTTGCATCCCAATCCACAGCAGGCTGGAGACCTTTATAAAATTCCTGGGACAATTTGTGGCGCAGATAATTTGTTGTGTCCTTAGTAAGGTAACAGAGAGGCTGAAGTGGTCTTTGTGTTAAAAGCCTTTGCTGATGAGGAGGGTTTAAAACCAGAAGGAAAACATTGAGTCAGGTCACCAAGGTTGGTAATACAGCAAATGTCACAGGAAGAATTGCTGTAAGCCAAGGAAAATTCATATGAAACTTTTAAAGAGTCCTGGACTGTTACTTTTAGGATAGAAGTTTCTTTATCCACAGAAACAGGACCATACAATTTTGCTTTTTAAGAGTATTTGGCTTTCTGTTTGATTGACAGAATTTTAGACGAATGTGATATTCAGTTTTCTCACCAATTTGTCATGCTTTAACACTCCAAATATTAACTGTGAGTAGGAGCACCTAATTTTTGTGGTTTCTTCCTTGGACCAAGGAGGGAAAGTTCTGTTTTTGAAAATCACTATTTTTTTTTTTACCTCAGGAACCACTGTAACATTTCCAAACCAAAATCAAAATGGAGGTGTTCTTCTTTAACACCTTTAATGTTTTAAGAAGGTTTAAATGTCATCATGGAGTCACAAAGCAAGTAAAAAAGTGAAGACGAGAGACCTGATAGAGACAAGAAATAGTCCATTGGAGGCATCATAAGTAGCTGCAGAGCTCTCACAATACGGTTAGAAAAGATGCCAAGAAATTGAATTTTGGATTTAATATTTCCGCACTTAACAAGAATTTCAAAGGGAACAACCTAAGGAAATTTTAGTTCTCAGTGAATAGAAAAGGGCACAGGAAAAATGCAATTGCAAGCAGAGATGACAAATAACTGCAGGGTAAGATTGTATCCAACAACAGCACATTTTACAAGAATCTGCATTTGCTTCCTGAGGCTTTGTTGAAGAACTGTCTTCACTTTGGTGGCCTGGGGTCCAGTGTGTTGTTTAATAACAATTAGAGCTGAAGGAGGAATAAAATACCTTTGACTGTTCTAAACTTAAAGCAGAGATTCAGAAAATCCATTTAACAAAGGCAGGTGACCTTACCTCTTCCAAATCCAGAAGGCTGTTTTGAACGGAGCAGCTTTTGAGGAAATACCTTTCTGAAACACATCAGTTTCAATCCCAAGCAGAAGGCAGCACCAGAACAGCCACAATTCCCAGAGTTCCCTTACTTCTCTAATGGTGTTGAGAGACAAACTTTTTGGCTGTAATTTGTGTCACACAAACAGCCCCAGACCCTCGGTGGGAAGTGTGAGACTCCACTGCAGCACCTCTGATGAGTCCCTTCCAACTCTTTTCTGAGCTACAAACTTCTCACATGTGGTTTTTCTCACTCATCCTACTGTAGAAGTTCAAAATAAGTCAGCAAAGGGTGGAAGAAGTGCCCTTTTCTCCCCATGGACTGTGAAGTCAACATGAGCAGCCTTGGTGGAGATACATGACAGTCTGAAACTATCAATCCTAAAATCTCTTCTCTTGAGGTCTCTGGAGTCTGTGTTGAGCTGCTGCGTCTCAGATTCAGTGGCCCCATCATACCGTACCCAAACTGGGACAAATCCATTCCCTCCCTTCAGGAAATCATCCAAACTGCTTCCTGAAAATCACTGATGGCTCGTGTTAATGGATGTGAACAGATCCAGGAATTGATTCAAATGCATGGCCAAAACCATGTTAAAAATGCAATAATTCAGCTACATGAATAATCAAATCTGCCTTGGTGCTGAAGAGTTTCCTAGGCTAAAGATGTGACATTTTATTTAAAAACTGATGGATATTTTTGATCTCAGCCTCCAACTCTCCCCAAAACCCAGCAGAAGACCAACAAAATCAAATGTATTGATGGGATCAAGCTGTGTGCATTTACACAGAATACTCAGAATATTACACTGAATACATTTAATCAGAATATTATCAGCCACAGAAACCCAAATGGCAAAACACAAAAGTATGGTAGGAAAAAAAGAAACCATTAAGAAAAATAAAATAAATGAAAAATAAAAGAGAGAAGAAATTTTAAGAATTAAGATTGTTCAGAGTGGAAAAAAACATTGTAGCTTTCTGAAACTTTATTTAATGCGGCAATCCCAAGAATTAGAGATGTTAGGAGACCACTTTTACCCATTATTAGGTCACTTAATAGAAAAAGCTGCAACGGTACAAACCTGCAATTAAACGTTGATCTTTCTCCAAAAAGCACAACTTTCTAAAGCGCTGCCTGAATGCAGCCTTTCCATCCATCATTACAAATGACAACTCCTAGAGACATGTCAAAAAAAAAGCAAAAAAAAACCCGTGATGGTTCAGGCTCAGCATGTTCTGTAACAACATAATTGACACAACCCCAGAGGAAAAGGATTTGTCAGACACTGTCAGCCCCAGCAGCTGCGGAGGCTCAATTTTCTCAAAATTATAAGGTTCCCCCTAAGCAGTTTTTGTAACAGAGTGAAAAAGAGTAACGTACAGAAAAGTTTCTTCTTAGAAATAAAAGAGCTGATTAAACCTCCACCATTAACCCCCCAAACGTCAATGATTTGCAGGAGGCGTTTAAACTTCATTTGTACTTCACTGAGCAGCTACTGCAAACACACAGCAAGAAAGAGGAATTTGCAGGCTAAAAAACACTAACTGAGGTGAGATATTAGAGAAAAATTGTGCTTAGCTTGATAGGGTCAGCAATAAACAGCTTTAAATAGTTTAAAACCCTCTGCTTTGGTGAGACAGTGTCTTGGTTTGGATAGACAGGTGTCTGCTAAAAAAGGCCAGAGCCTCCCTTGAAACGGAGAATGTAAACCCCCTCCATCTGAATTATAATTTTGAAATTAAGAGGCTCTTGGGCAAAGATATAGGGATAGGAATAACAGCTCTTTACTAGGAAAATTAAAATGAAAATGCAGTAGTACAAAAAAAGCAAACAAACAACAAAAAATGAAACTGCTGACAGAGTCAGAACACAACCTGACACCCTGTTGCTCAGGATGTTGGGAGCAGCCCAACAAAGCCCACCTGCAGTGACAGATGTGGCTCTGTTGGAGCAGAGATGATCCTGTAGAAGGGTGCAGTTTTCCTCTGAAGGTCCAGTGGTGCTGAGATGGGTCTGATCTTCCTCTGGGAATCCAGCGCACACAGGCTGTGCTGGTGTTCTGACTCTCAGGTGTTATCCAGGTGGGAATGCTTGGCTCCTCCCCCTGGGCGGAGCCTCTCCCAATGGATGATGTAATGTTCTCAGTGAGCCTGGATGGCCCATGGACAGCAGATATCCCTGGAGGGAGGGTGGGGCTTGGAGGGGATAAAGAACCCTGCCCCACCTGGTTTTAACACCTGGTAATAGAATACAAACTTCTGGTTACATCTTGCATTGCAATCTAAGACAGACAGGCACCGCTGTAAACCCTGTTTCTGTTTTATCAAGAACTGAACAACCTCAGCTGCACGTGGGTGAAACAGGCACAGAGAGAAGGGTTTGATGTCCGCTTTCAAAATAGAAATAGTAATTTAAGCTTCCTTCTCATGCATGTGTCACCTCATCGCTG
The DNA here is from genome assembly GCA_013397315.1 of Donacobius atricapilla. Lineage (NCBI taxonomy): Eukaryota > Metazoa > Chordata > Aves > Passeriformes > Mimidae > Donacobius > Donacobius atricapilla. The sequence goes on along the minus strand of WBMY01003468.1, from coordinate 617,044 downwards.
TTTTCCACAAAATTACAGTTAGGAGAGCAAGTCAAGAGAGTTGCCTTTTTTTTTTTATTTGTTGGAAGCAGCCTAATAACCTTAACAACTGCTTCAGGTATTCTCATCATTTTGTTTAATTTTTATGGAGTAGAAGTTGAGGATTTAAAGTAATTGCAGACATTCTGTGGAAATCAGTTAGGACCAGATTCCTAAAAGAGTATGCAGTGCTTCCTTATGCAGTTTTGTAAGACCTGAGTAGTCAAAATGATTAAAACCCATTTCCAAAATACCCTTTTTTTAAAACCCCCAGGAATATAAACTTATTTTCAACAAATTCCATGTGTTTCACTATTGTATCTTTTAAAAATCCAGTTACCTTCGGGAATCTGCTTCTTAATTGCCCTGTGGTCCCTAAGAGCTGAGTTAGAGAAACACAGCAGGTTCAGCATTATTTAAAAGAAATTAATAAATCCATGCTCTATCACATGGGTTCCAGCCAACTGTAAAAGAGAGATAATCTTATGTCCCTGTCTCTTAAAAAAGCTGTCAAGATAAATAAAAAAAGCCTGAAATGCTCAGATCTCTCAATAATGAGGTCGTGTAAGTGTCAGAATTAGATAAGAAGAACTGACAGTTCTGATAAACTACATGAAGATTGTATGGATATTCCAGCAAGTCCCCGTAGATCTATTTTAGCTCTACAAATATTTTCCCAGCGTTACATTCAGTTAACAGAAAAATCAATCTAGTAAGATCAAATTGAGTTTGGGCTAATTGAATGAATGCCAATATCAGCAGCAATATTAAAAGGAAAGACAAAGTAGAATAGGAAAGGACATTCAGCTTCTGATTTGTAATGTTAAAAAGTTAAAAACTAAAGGAACAAAACTAACTAGGTTAAAGAAAAAAAAAAAAAAAAAGCCAGGCCTGAAGGTGTGGGTTTGCGTTGGAAGGGATTTTAAAAACTATCTCATTCCAGCCCCCTGCTACCCCTTCCACTATCCCAGGTTGCCTCTGCAATTGATTTATTCAGATAAACAAGAAACGGCAGAAATAGAAAGAAAAAAGTTAAGCAAAATCCAGAGGATTGTTTTAGAGGTAAGCCACAAGGACTTACGGGCCAGGTGAGGCCTTCAGCGGGGCCCAGTTTAGAGTGCAAGGAACGATATTTAACCTGTCAATTTAACAGGAAATGTGCCCATCATTCCAGGGAACTTAATGCCATCTTTATATCCCCTATTAATTGTTCTCAGCCTCAGAAAAGCTTCCTTCAGGCTTGGTTTTCTCCACAGAAGCTGTCAGTAAAACACCGTTTGATGAAAACAGCACACTGCTCAGTCTTTCTTCTGTGTGCCCTGTGACCCTGTGGCTGGAACAATTCAGCTGCAGGAGTTTTCATCAACATTTTAAATCCTGCAGTTACATTTTTTTTTTCCCCCCCAAAAGAAAGAGGTTTTTTCCACGAGGACACAAAATATTGGAAAAAAACAAGTTAACAATGCTCTGGGATCTTAGCAGGGGCCTGGGCTGAGAAAAGTCCTTTAAGAGGGATGTCAAAGTCAAATCCAAGCTCCAGACTGGTTCCTCATAATTTTACCTGTCCGAGGTCAGAGTCCTGTGTATCCTTAGGGATCTCTCTGAGATTCATGCGGGGGTTTGCTCTCATATCCAGCATTCATTATAGCAGATACTCTGGGGGGGTGGAAAGGCAAAGAATGACTATGCTAACACTCAAAAACCTGACTACAGCAAAGGTCTGCCTGTAAAGAAGTATCTGATGCTGTTCGTCACACGTGTACACGGACACACATCTTGGTGAGAAGGAATAAACTAATTTATTTAAAAAGTTCTGACTCCTTTTTATAGCATTTCTACAAAGGTCAGGGATTGGGGGAGAAGGTTGACACCTCTCCCCATCCCATTGGTCAGGACAGCTGTCCATCAGCCGTCCATATCTCTAAGAACAGGAAAGAAAACTTTCCTTGAATTTATGAAAACATTTGCCAGTGTTTACACACCCGAACGTGAGAAACAACCCAAAACCATGAAAGCCGCGAACAGAAGAGAAGGTGAATACATCAGGGTGACAAGTATCTTTGTACTATTGTTCAGGAGGTAAAGGGGAAAATGCAACCATTAATTAATTTTTGGGACTACAACATGCTAATCATCCATGACCCGTATTCAAACCTGGAAGGAAACAAGCACAACCTCTGGCTAGGGCAGAATATAAATGTTTGAGGAGGGCTGCAAATGGGAGATCCCTGGGTCAGCAATGTAAATGCAACTTGAGGGGAAAAAACCACTCATGGAGAGCTGAAAATGGAGCAAGTTAATTAAATTAATAAAGTTAAGGAAAAAAAAAAAGAAAACAAAGAAAAGACCAGATTAAGAAGGCTCTGGAGAGGAAAGATCACTTCCTTGACTAAATGAGCAAGCTGAGGGATCTAAATGCCAAAGTTGGATGTGAGGGCTGAGCTGCAGCAATGAAGAGGTGGATGTCTGCTGAAAGCCGCTTGGTTTGAACCTACTGAATTAAACAGAGTGTCCACGCTGCAGTGGTAGGATGGAAATCATTACTGTCCCTCCCTCAGCCTCACTGGGAGACAGACCCAAGTTACCAGGTTTGACAATTCCTTAATATCACAGAATTATAGAATGGTTTGGGTTGGAAAGGACCTTAAAGACCATTTTGTTCTGTCCCCTGCCATGGGCAGGGAAACCTTCCACTCTCCCAGGTTTCTCCAAACCCTGTCCAACCCAGCCTTGGACATTTCCAGAGATGAAAATGATTATTCTGAAAATTCCTCAGGATTTCATTTAGGGAAAAAATTGTGGCTAATCCTGGGAAGTTCCTGCAGCTCCCAGCAAAAGCCTGCTCGTGGTGGTGCAGAATAGATGCACTGCCCTGAACAAAAGTGGGTGTTTTATCCCAATGAGGTAGGAATGAGATAAGGCTGGGAGAAAGCCAGCTAATCTGGGTCACCAGATGGGATGCTGCACAGCAAAAGGCACGGGAGCCCGAAATCTCTGAATGAGAGCAAAACAAAAGAGCAGAGCCATTACTAGCAGGTCTAATGTTTCTTAACGAGTAGGGATGGCAGAGAAAAACCTACAGTTGACTTATGTTGGTTTTTAAGCAACAGATGTTTAGGAGAACAATGTTGTACAGCACAGAAACAGCGTAGGCTATTTATTGTCAGGGCAATAGTAATAAGAACCCTCTGCTGTGGAGACAGAGAGAGCTGCCGCTGCTCAGCCTGGAGAAAAGAAGGATCCAGGGAGATCTCATTTTGGCCTTCCAGTAAATAAAAATGGCTTGCAAACAGGAGGAATGACTTTTTACATGGGCTGATTAATCATGGGACAAAGGGGAACAATTTTAAACTGCCCAGTTTTAATGTGTAGGGCACATCTCTGTTGTTCTAAAAACATTTCTGACATTGCTTTGTGTCTTTCACTGAGATCTATTCTGCAGGACCGAAGAAATTCACATCTTGTTTTGTAGCAACAGCAAAAAGCTGCTTGCTGGCCACTTCACATGATGGACTCAAGGTCTGTCAACATCTGGAGATAAAATAATTGTCAGCTCCTGTGAAAGAAGCATCAAAGCCCTGAGAAGGACAAATACACCGTCTGGGGCTGAGGAGGAGATCAGCCCCTTCCCTGTCAGTAAGGGCTGACATGTGCATTAACTCTGCTGTTCCATTCTACTTCTCAAAGTGTATTTAGGATTATTTTAGGAAAAAAAAAAAAATAATCCCTAATTACAAGCAGCCTGGGATAGTGGAATTTGTCCCAGCTCGTGGGGTGGAACAAGATGAGCTTTAAGATACCTTCAACCCAAACCTTCTGTGATTCTATGATAAACAGTAAAAAGTATTACATCCCCACAAAAAATTATCAACTTTCTGAAAACATGAGGGAGATGTGAAAGCAGAGAGAAAACCCAAAAAAATTTCAAAATTGCTTTCACTTATGGAAAAGAAGCATTAAAATGATAATGGCTGAACAGAAACACCACATAGCAAGTTCTACAAAATTAAAAGAAAACTAAAAATCAAGACTTAAAGTCTGCTTTAATCAGCTGTGCTGGGTTATGGATGCAGCTCTAATCAGCTGTGCTGGTTTATGGATTCAGCTCATCAGCTTGAGCTCTGTCTCAGCACCATCCTCTGCCAGCCCCTTTTTCCCTGCAGGACTGAAACATCCCTGCTCTCCCAGGGACCTGCCTGCAGGCAAACCCACTGCTTGTCACAGCATGGGATTCTTGTAATTAGGGCCTGAATTCCACTCTCTGCCATCAGTGATCACCCTGCATTAAAGCAAAAATCACTTTTTAATGCGAGGAGAGGCTCCTAACGCAAGACATTTTCCTACTTCAGCAGCGAGCAGCTAAATGAAAGATATCCAAAGCATTCTGAAGGAAGGTTTAAAGGAAGGAGTCAGCTCACATAGCACTCAGGGCAGAAATGTGCCATCAGAGTTATAACAAACCAAGCCGTATTCCCTGGTGCAGAACTCCTTTGATGGACTCTTCTCCCCACAGACTGCAGCATCCTCGCAGTCTGAGCATGTCCTGTGTGAGCTTATTAAATTGTTCCTTTAATTAGCCTGATCAAATGAACTCGCTGCTGGACTGACTGCTCAGAGTTGGGGCTTGCTGTTTAATGTTCAGACAGCTCCAAGAGAAAAACTGCTCACAAGGAAATAAAGTTCCCTGTTTTTTAAGGGAGAGCGAAGGGCCTCTGAATATTTGCCAAGATTATTGGGTTAAAGGTTTTGGCGAAGGATCCCAAGGACAGACAGGATCCCCATCCACACACAAACAGAAAAAAATACCCACAAAAAACCCCGCACATAAAGAGCTCATTTCCCTTCCCTTCCCTTCCCTTCCCTTCCCTTCCCTTCCCCTTTTCCTACAGAAACTTCATTTCTAGAACTCATTGTTTCTTTGTCCAAAGGACTTTCCATCCCAGGAATGGAAATATCACTTGGATTGGTACAAACCAGCCCTGGTGGCTCAGCCTGGAGACCAAAGTTGAGCTGATTTAAATAGATTAATGACATCATCTGTCCCAAATAGATAGCAAAAATAAGGCTTTTTTTGGGGGGGGAACAAAATTCCAGACATTTAATTAATCAGCGAGTGAATAAAGAAATATTTTCACATCAAATAATGATTTTTCCCTTTTCCCAAGGTCTCCTTTTACTTTTGTTCTGGCTGATCAGCACAAAATTAAACATGGAACAGTTCCCCAAGCTCAGTTTAGGGGGAACATCGTGGCTTCTGCTTTCTTAGATGTGAGGAAAAGATTGTGCTTTGCTCTTTCCTCTCGTGTCTGCCACTCTAACCAAAGTTGCCACCTTCCTTTCCAGGTTTTGCTGCATTAAACCCAGAAGAAATCCTGCTGCTGGACAAGGTCAGGTTTCATGTTGCCATCAGCCGCAAAGCAGACCATGGACATGTGAGGCAGCTGCTCACAGCTCTGCCCTTTTCAAAGCCAGACCTCCCACACCTCATCAAGGCAGGCACCTGCTGCAGATGAAGTCAGCGGGGAAAAAAAAAAAAATGACCTGAGCACGGTAAACGGAGGATTCCTACACATTAATCCAAAAATTAAACTGAAATCACTCTTAATAGAGGTCAAAATAAAAATCAGTTTTTCCCCAAGAGCTGTCATATTTGTCTGGCTTTCTGAGAGGGATAGAGCAGTAGAGTCAATTAATTCTCTTAACTAATTAGTGACTGAATAGGCAGTAAACATGGCAGAGTTTATCTTCAAGGGAGGGAAAATATGAACAAATGTGTGTCTAAAATTGGATAAATGTGCACTATATTTACTTTTAAATATAGTTTAAATAAATATATTTATTTATTATATTTAAATACTTGACAGTATTTGCTACATTTACTTTTAAATATAGTTTCAATAAATATGTTTATTTATTACATTTAAATACTTACAATATTTACTATATTTAAACACTGACAATCAAAACAGCGTGTAAAGACTAAAACACAAATGCAAAAGCCAGTATTAGAGGGCAATTTTTAATGCACCCGTGAGCTCTCTTGCTTGTTCTATCCTGATTCTTCTCCCCCATTTCAGGGGAGTTAGGGGATGAGCACCAACCTGGTCCTTATTTTCCAGCTTGGTTAAACCACGGCACAGAAACATTCCCAAACTCTTTACTGCTCACCTTTGGCTGTCCCATCTCTACCTGCTTCCAAAATCCCCATTTCTCAAAACTCAGTTAAAAAAATGAAAATAAATAAATAACATTCTCCTTTGAGACACCCGTAAATCAGAGGGGCTGAATCGAAGCCCCCGAACCCCAGACTGAATTTTGGCTTGGCTGGGCTGGCGGGCGATGCGAAGAGCTTGGGGTCCCTCTGCGGGCAGGAGGAGAGGGATGGAGCACGGAGCCTCCAGCAGGCCCGCAGCTCCATCTAGTGCCACGCAGCCAGGGAGAGAGGGGAAAGGGTTGGAAATTCTGCCAGGAAACATCTTTGGGATGTGAAGTTAGCAAAGATAGAAAAGGGCTTGGGCTTTTGGGAAGGGTTGTAGCACATTGTGGCTATAGGTCTGTCATGGTAGGACACGAAATGGATGGACTCCATAGAGTTGTCAGCAGAGAAAGAAGGCTTTATCTACAATTCCAACAGTTTCTTTTAGAACACGCTGTGTAAAAAGGTCTGTTATTGCTCCATGGCACTGACACTGCTCTCCATTGGTTCAGGAATAGGAAACAACCCCTGGGACAGTTGTTCTGGCAAAGAGAACACTGTTTGCTGAGCCTGTGCTGAGAAACGCAGAGAGATGTTTTGGAAAGAGAAACTGTTGGCAGCTTTCCCTTGGGAAAGGAGCCGGCAATGGTCAGCGAGCTGAAATTCAGGCTCAGAAATGTCGAACCCACACAGGTCCTTTTTTTTTCCTCCCTCAGACTTTTGAAAGGGTTAACTGATGTCTCCAAGGACTAGAGATACTCATAGGGATATTAATATATTCCAGAGAGCTGCGTTTCAGAGAAAAACTATAAAAAATGTAAGGACCAAACTTTAAATTAATGTTGATAGACAAAGCTTTATTTACTGACACATATAACAGCACTATGTGATCTTTTTCTGTGCCAGTGGGACATAAATAATCACCTTTTACTCAGTGTTCAGATCTTTTAAATCCTGAATAACAAAGGTAGATCTGTGATTAGAGGAAAAAGTGATTTTTTTTTTTTTTAAATAAAAATTAGCCAGAAAATTGGAACTAATATGCCATTTCTGTATCTTCTAGGCGTTGGTCTCATACACTGTTGATGCACAATAAAAAGTGATGAAGAGTTCATGCTCCACTCTATAAAACCTTACTTTTATTATTTTGTCCAGAGTGTCGCTTTCTCAAGAGTGACTGAAGTGGGACATTGGATTTCAGGGTTTTTTTGGAGGCGAAAACCATTGAGGGCACACAGATAGACAGAAATCACACATTTCATCCTCCATGAAACCACTGCAGTGTTCACAGAAGGATTTCATTTCCAGATGCTCCATATCATTATTTGCAGCGCTGCATTTTGCTCATAGATTTTGTCTCCCTGGAGCAGCAGCTGGACACCAGGCAGAATGTCCCCAAAAATCTCAAATGAGGCCAGATGTCCATCCTTAGGCACTTGAATTATTCTTTAAGTAGCTGCCTGGGGAAAAAGGAAAATGATTATTTTATCAGATTCACTGTAGGAATAATTCCCTTTTTGTTTTGCCTTGGAGGATTTCAGTGAAACATTCAAACTTTTTGTATGAAAAAAAAAATCTCATAAAAATCACCCACATAAAATCCAAAATCATTGTATTTTGAGGAGAAAAAAAAATAAGTTATACCTATTTGGAAAATTTCTGAACTAATTTAAAAGCACAGATTAGAGTTTTTTTGGAAGTGGGGTGAGAATGAAAGGACATTTAACTTATAATTAGAGACTGCCTTCATCTGGTGGCATTCTGCTTCCAGAATTTGGGATTCCATGAGGAAATAGGCAATTTCCTGCTTGGTTTCAGGTCCAGCTTTGGATATTCCATGGGAATGACATTAATTCTTTGAGGCACCGTTATGAGCAATGCAGAGATCACAGAGTGTCTCCCCAGATATCACCATGTTGGTCTGGTTGCAAATGTTGGATTCAAAGCGTGAGCAAACATATTTTGTGGATGTTCCACCCTTTCTCAGAAGTCCAGACAGCAATAAAACCTGATTATCATTTTTTCTTATCAGGTTAATTGGTTCTGCTCAAAGAAAACCCCGACCCAAAACAGAAGAAAAAAAACCCAACAAGAAAAAAAACCCAAGAACAAAACCCAAACATTATTTAAAATTCTTTTATTTCTGACTTCATTTTGTCTGCTTTTTTTTTTTTTTTTCTTTCATTTGTCATAGGATTCTCATTAAAATTTATGCAGCAGCAATCCTTTAAAGACTTGGCTTTATACAAACATTTACCAAGTTCATAAATGTGCATTACACAGACATTTCTTGGAGTACCCATATTTCTGTATGGGTAACATAATGAAGGTGAAGATTTTAGTGAAGACTTAAAATTTGTCCATGTGGTTTCTATTAAGGTCTGCATGCTAATAAACCATCAATTTTCTTCCACTTTTCTTAGCTCAAAACACCTTTCCAAGGGCTTTATTTATGTGCCTCTGCTTTCACATAAATGTAGCATTTATGTTTTAACACTTTTCAATATTTGGCCTCTGCTTACCTGTTCTAGCTTTGCAGAGATACGAGGAGATAAATTAAGGTGACAAAAACATCACAGAGGGTTTTGGGGATGTTTTCTCTTTTACAGTGTTAATATTTACCCTGTTACCTCCAGCAATTTGGGATTTTCCATGAACTTCACCTAAAAAATGGAGATTTCATGAAACCTGAGCACACTATTCCTACTTGTTTGGAGTTTGGGGGATTTTGGTTCAGTGGTGTGTTGGAAGGGAAAAAACCCAACCAGGCCAGCCTCAACATCTTTTCCATTTATAAGAAACAACAGCAAGATGGAAAAACAATCATTCCTGTTCCTCCAATTCAAAAACCTCCATTCTGTGGACTTCCACACTCTTTTCCTTTTTCTTCCCAACCAACAACACTGCCTCACCTCCAGTATGAAAGAACCTCAGGCCACGAAGTATTTTCACATTTAGCCAGCAGAAAAAAAGGACAACCTCTCTCTCGCTGTCTCGTGTTCCAGGAAATGTCTTTTTAATTATTGTGATTCTAACTTGGTAGCTTTTCCACTATATTAAGCCCTTCCACTATATTAAGCCCTTCCCTGTCAGGAGGAGAAACAATAATAACAACAAGCCCCGCATTAGGAGGAAACATTTAAGCTCTCCATGCCAAGCTCGCTGCCATCTATTAATTATCAGAGGCCACGGGAGTTGTTTTCGTCCCTCTTGGAAGAGAATTATATTTGCAGCTGATAGTTGATACCTCTTGTAATAGGAGGTGCAGAAATAACCCACTAATCACCTCGTTTCAACCTGAACTGAGGTGCCGAAGCTTCCAGGAAGAGCTCTGAGGATGTGTGCTCAAGCCAAGGGTGTAATCATGGGTCTTTTCAGGATTCATCTCCCTGCCCGGAGAGCAATTCCAGGAATAAACTACCAACGTGGAAAACTCCACGTTCCTTTCTTCATTCATCCTCGCCCACCTTCTGCCTCTGTGTAATTTGATTTGCTGTTAATATTTCCAGCCAGAATCAGATCCAGCAGCAAGTGTAAATAGGAGGGTTGTTATGTTGTTATTCCCTTAATAATATCTCGGGGAAAAACCTCAGGTACTCTTAATGGCAAACTTTACAATAAAACCTTATTGCTCCAAGAGCTTTTATTTAAATAGCAGAATCAAACTTCCAGTCCTGATATGTTTAAAATGAGAAAAGACACTGGTTTGTTGGTTGTTGGGTGAGGGTTTTTTTTTGTTGTTGTTTCTTTCCTTCTTTCTAAAACTTTAGAACATGAAAACCACCCTGAAAGTGGCTGTAGCAAAAAGTGAAACAGCACCACAACCATGCAGTGATCCTTCCAAGAACACCTGGCTGATTTCCAGCAAATCTGCAGCTCAGCAGCTCCTGAAAAATATTCTGGGCAAAATCTGTGAATGGTTTCATGATTTTTTCCAACAGGTCAGTCACTTCCAGCGCAATGGTTTAGACTCAGCTGATCACATTTGATGCCTGTAGATACATTTGACCCAAGAAACTGATATTGACTGCTGCTAAAAGGAGGTATTTGTTAAGGAGGGTGCCTGATTTCATTCATTTAAATCTGTTTGCACCATCATCATCCTGGATTTCTGATATTTCCATTGTAAATCTTGACTCTCTTCACAGATTAGAGGATTTTTTTCACCGCTGCTGTTGCAGGGATTTTGTGATCTTGCTTTCTGATTTCATTTTTCACAATTATTTTCCTTGGGAGAGGAGAAAATTCAGTTAAATAACCACTTTCATGATCTCACATGTACATAAAACCAGGTCAAATATTGAAATAATAATAATTAATATAATTTTTGCATCAAGAAACCAAAAACATAAGCAAAGTCAATGTGAACAGAGCATGTCAAGGTACCACGTAACTGAAGCTTCAAGTCACAGTTAATATTGTCAGTTTGCAAGAATTATTCACCAAGTTTTCAAATAATTCATCTGGGAGACTTAAAATCTCTTTATACAAAATCAATTACCAGGAAAAGATGATCAGTGAATGTGTAGAAATGATGAACTGCTCAGCACAGAAAATTCTGTTAAAAATATAAATGGAATTGTCCCTTTTCAAGAGGAAATTTATGTGTTCTGGCCTGACTACTATAATTCCGGAGTTTTTCTTACAGTTTTTTGACATATTTGTGGAGAAAGAAGAGGAGGGCAAACAAAACTGTCTTTAAAATAAAAGTAATTTTTGACAAATAAAGGAATTTAACACAACAGGATCTTTGAATAAGCAAAGGCTTTGAATCTCAAAGTTTACCCTGTCTGTGCTTGATGGAACATTCATTTATTCCTGCTCTCCTGGGTGTAAATCAGTTTTAACACTGAGTTAGTTTTGTTGCACATTCTGTTTGTGAGTTTTTCACTATAGACCAGTCCTGAGGCTGATGTCGTTCTCATCCAGCTATTTGTACTGGGGTTTTGCAATAAGATTTTTCTCACATTATTCAACACAATACAGAATTACACTGTAGGAAGTTGGTTTAGTCTCTGATTATAATTGTGTAATACACTCATTATTGCACTGTTCTCTTAATAAAAAAAAAAAAAAATACACCAAACGAAAAACCAAACCAACCAACCAAAAAAACCCCAAACAAAACCAACCAACCAAAAAAAAAAAATCCCACTTCGTGGTTGAATTTCCTGGTTTTTGTTTTGATTTTAATGCCAGAGACTGATGGACCTCCTGTTTCTGTGAGGTAATTACATTTCTGGGGAAATACCAGTGCTCTGGCCGCAGCTTGAGCTGGAAGACCTACAAGAAAGTTCCATCCCTGTAAGCCCAGATTCTGTCTCATTTGAGGGTTCTGACTCAGAAATCTTTAGTCACAGCATTTTGCCCTCTCAGAAATTGAATCATTTTCCCCTGTGTATAACTTGCAGTGCTTGGCCTTGAGCTCACAAAGTTTCCCTCGTGGGAAAGATTTTGGTTCCTGTTATGATTTCCTTTTTCTTTCATTCTCCTTTTACAAAGTGCCAGCGTTCAGAATAATGAGTCTCCAGTGAGCAGATCACATAAAGGATTTATGTTTTGGATCCCTTTCCTAAAGTGTTGCATAAAGGATCTGGTTGGCCTAATGGTAAAATGAGAGTTGGTAAATGGTAAAATAAAACCCAGAAAATTTTCATGAAAAAGAGATGCTTACACATGTCCTCTTTCCTTCTTTCATTATGAATAAAATATGGCGTGAAAATTTCAGGTGTACATATACATAACATAAAACTCGCAGAAGGAGAGAGGAACCTCATTATTTCTAGGATCAGGGATGAATGGGTGAATGAATTAATCAATGAGGAGCTATGGTTGATGATACATCAGACTTGTGCCTGTATTTACTTCTGTTTAAATATTTTACATTATTTTTTAAATAACGGGTATTTTTAAAAGTTGGAGTATTTACATCTGGCAATCTTGCTCTGTGTGCAATCTTTAGCTAATCAAAAGGCAATCAATCCTTAGCTAATTGTCCTCTGAGATGGCTCTATTTACATCGCCCCATGACTATTAAGAAATTGGCCCTGCCCAGCAGTTTGGGGTTTGGGTTAAACTGAGCAAAGTGTGATATTTCCACAGAGCTGAGAGTCTGGGGAGAAACGCTAAAAAGGTTGTGTTGAATGACAGGAAGAACTGGAACTCACCAATAACTTTGTTGTTGCTCTTCAGAGAAAATAGTGGTGGAAAGAGTCTTCTGTTCACTGTTCAGAGAAAGGTTTGTCTCATCAATGACAGAGCTGAGCACATTTCCTTATGGTTAAGGTGAAGAGTAACACAGGAGGGCAGCAGAAACAACTGATCTCCCACAGTTTTTGGCAGCACAGCACTCTGGTTTCCCACCAACAGGAACGTTCTGGAGGTCCCACAGGTCTCCTGAATCAGCTCTTGTCACAAATCTGCTTTTTTATCACCTTCCCTCCCAGAGTAGTTTCAAATCATGTTTGTGTTGACATTTATCTTTAAAATCACCACAGAAACTGCTTTCTCTTAGGGGTGGGTATTTTACCACACCCAGAAAAGTCAAGGATAAACTTTGTGATTCTTTACGTGTTCTGACCTCTTTAATAAGGGAGTCACAATGTGCTTGTAAGGTCACAGACATAAACCCTTTCTTATTGTGAGTCCAACCATAAATAATGGAAGATTTATTCGTGTGGTTCACAGTAATATGCAGAAATACAACAAGCAAGAAAAAAAACTCTTATGATAATCTCCTCTCAGCAAAAGACTATTTCTTTTTCCTCTATGTGAAATTAAAGAGTTTACTTTAAACAGAGGAAGTGAAATCTTCCACCAGATGCTACAATTCCGCAAGAAGCTCCTTGTACTGAGGAAAAAGAGTCTGGGATGGTGTGGACAAAAGGTTTAGGTAAGGAGTTTAGGTAAAAAGGAAAGTAGGTTTTGATAAAGGAAGCCAGGCTTTGCGATTCAATTCATCTTCGAGAAACACATGGCAAGGGATTCCTCTTGCTGAAGATGAATGTGAAGAGTCAGCCAAAATCAGATATCTGGTCTGGCTGGGATTTGTCTTATTTGATTTCAGGGCTTGACTCGTTTCTCCGCACAAAGGAATCCAGTTCCCTTTGCTCAGGCAGCCTTGACCAGCCGTGCCTTCAGAGTCCCTGTGTCCTAGCTGGCAGTTCCTGAGGGAGTTAAACCAGGAAATCACAGACTAGGGAAGGTTGGAAGGGAGACTGGAGGTGTCTGGTCCAACCTCCCACTCCAGCAGAGCCCCCCAGAGCAGGGTACTCAGGATTGTGTCCAGATTGCTTTTGAATATCTCCAGTGAGGGGCACTCCAAGTCCTCTCTGGACAATCCAAGGCTTGATCACTGCACAGGGAAGAAGTTCTTCCTCATGTTCAGGTGGAACTTCTTGCGCGTCAGTTCCTGCCCATTCCTCTTGTGCCATTGCTGGGGCCCAGGGGACAGAGCCTGACCTAACTGCTGACTCCTCACTGCAAATACAGAAAATCACAGATGTTTGTATCGTATTGTAAAGCATCTTGATTGGTTGTGGTCTCCTCTAATTGGGAAACACAACTGAGCCTTGAAGTGATCGGATTTGTGCAGGATCTTGGCCAATACACTCGTTAGGCTCTAAAGAACCATTCAGTGCACTAAACAGACTGGAAGGTTCCATTTTAGGGGTTATTGACGCCAAAGGAAGCTGAAACAGCCAGTTTGCATCTGGACACTGCCATGTTGATGTCTAAATTTCCCAGTGTCTTCAACAAACTCCACCTCACAGCAGCCTTTGAGGTCACTAAAAGAGACAGGATGGCTTTGGACTCAGGGTCTCCTTCCAGAACAAAGCACAGAGGAGGTTCTAACAGGAACTGGAAGGGTAAAGTGACTAATTACTTTAGGCTGGTGATTACCACGGTGGGAGTTCACTGCTGCAGCTCACCCAGCCTGCATTAGGCATTCATAACCCAAGGTGTGAAGTGTGTGGAATTTCAGCCCCCAAGCAAACACCCAGAGCTGAGCTCTCATCCTTCCCTCCTTTCAGAGATGTGGAGAGGAGCAAACCCTGAGGAAATTATTATCTTGTCCTCCATAGACACCCAAATTGTGCCAGGCAGATTGCATTCAGCAGTGTGACTGTGACAACAACCCAGAGTTACCAGCTCACATTTACATTCTGAATGTCTGAAATTGGGTGAGATGAGTGCTGCTGTAGGGGGGTGAGGTGAGTCCCCTCTGCAGCCATTTGAGAAATTGGGATAATCAAAGGGAAAAGTCTGGATAAATTATGTCCTTTTGGTGGGCAGGCCCTGGCACAGGGTGCCCAGAGAAGCTGTGGCTGCCCCTGGATCCCTGGGAGGGTCCAAGGCCAGGTTGGACAGGGCTTGGAGCAGCCTGGGATGCGTGGAAGGTGTCCCTGCCCATGGCAGGAGGTGGGATGGGATGAGTTTTAAGATTCCTCCCAACCCAAACCATGCTGGAATTCCATGACTCTCTCTTTAAAACATAAAAGAAGCAAAGACCAGTATGCACCAGTAACTAGACTTCTGTGTTGTTAAAAATAGATTATTCATGTTTACCCAAATTCGATTTTATAGACTCGATCTACAGCTAGGAGAAACATAAATATTTTCTTGGCCCCTAGAAAGGGAGCAAGCTTAGTCTTGCACTTTAGTGAATAAAAATCAGGGTTGGTCTCCTCCTCTTGAAAAAGAAACAGAATGGAAATCAAGTTGAAGTGGCCAGAGGAAAGCAAGAAAACCAATGAATAATACAATGCATAAAACAATTGCTGAGGACAGGAACAGCTGGTCTGTCAACCCTTTAGAGACTATTAATAGGAATGAAGATTTCATTGTGTGTCACTGGGAAGAGTAACTTCCCTTAGGTTGAAACAAATAACTTGCTTATTCTTGAATAAAATACAATGGAAGTAGAGAAGGGATTGCTGACAGATTTCTTTTCTTCAAGTAGAAGTGTTGAAAAGATTAAAGGAGTTTATTTTTAAAAGAGTTAAATAACATGTTTGTGGAAGATGAGTACCAATCAGATATGTTTTTCAAATTCACCAGGCGCCTCAGATACTTGGCTGAAATTAAGTTTACAGATCAAAACAGGTAGGACAGAATCCACATAACCGAAGGGCCTGTGATTTCTGCCTTTATTTTGGAGGTGTCCCTGGGGTCAGGCCCAGGAACAGTAACAGAATATGGGCACAGATGGAGTCAGAGCCCCAGGACACGGCAGGAGTCAATTTTATCCAAGTAAAACACTAAGGAGATAACACAGGGAGGGTTTACAGGGAACATCAACTGCACAAATTATCCTCATGCAGCTCCCAGCACTTGTCTGATGTTTAGTGCCTTCCCTTTTTAGTCTCTCAAACCCAGCCCATTGCCTTCAGTTGTTTTATTTTCCTGCTCTCACCCCTCTGCCTCAAACACCCCACAGAGATCACTCTCAGGAATAAAACCTCCAGCCTTTTTTTATACCCTCCTTTTTTTTTTTTTTTAAATACCGTGAAGTTTTGCTGTTAATTACATTCACAATATGTTTCTCAGTAACACCACGTTCTGCCTGAGCAGTGAATTATGCACCCTCTGTAATTGCAGCCTCCTTCTCATAATCCCAGGGCTTTTTGTTTTGCATCTTTAGCCAGATTTATCAAGATATTGCTTAGAAATGTCAATAAATTCACCTTTATACTCCTGGCTCATGCTGCACTGTGGGGCTGGGATACCCTATTTTCCAGCCTAAGGAAGTGCTGGTAGAGGAAATTCAGGTGCATTTCAGGAAGATTTTTTGTTATGAAAAACCCATTTTCAGGTAACATATGGTATCGAAACCCCATTCTCCAGCTTCCACAAAGGGGCTCAGCAGCTCAGCAAATGTCAAGTAATTTTCATTAAATGGCACCAATTGATTCAGAATATCCATGAGGGGGATTAGGAGGAATCTCAGGTCTGCTGCCTCATTGATTAAGTTTCATACCAACACTCTGGCTTGTTGTTGTTAACAAGGGGACGTTTTTATGCACATCTGTTGTATTCTGAGCCCAGGCTGATGTGGGGGAGCAGCAGGAAAACAAAGGTGGTTCTGATCTTTGATTAGTTATCCTGTAATTCTTGGGGGAAAAAAAAAATAATGCTTAGTTAGAGGCAGCTCATCAGGCAAGGAACTTTTTCTGTGACAAGAAGTAGCAAAATGTGTCAGAGCATATGAAAATATTATGAGAAATAAGTATGATTTCTTTCCTGCATTATTTCATTATTGGATCTTTGGGTACATACAGAGAAACAGCAAAGAGTAAAATGAATAAAGCAAATTAATATGATGAACAGAAATTGGTTTTTAGGCTAAATAAGGTTTTAAGGATCTGTTTAAAGTAATGAAGGGATGTAAGAAGACTGAGGAAATCAGAGACCTTAATATAGGTGAGGTTTATAACATTAACTATAGCGAGATGTTACAAAAATCCAATAAAAATAGGCTTGATTTCCTTATTAGGATGGAAAAATATTCTTAGAAGAGGAATTTCCAGCTAATTAATTTAAGTCTCAAGGATGGGAATGTGGACTGATTTTTGATCAGCTGGAGATGAGATAGGAAAAGCAGAAGGAGGAGAGAAAATGTATGAGAAAGCAAATATTGAGAGACCAGGACTGCTCCATCAAGCAATGCCTTCTCCTAAAAGCTGCTTGCAAGTACTCATGTTAAAAACCTACGTAAAAAAATTACCAAAAAGAAGCGGGTCACACTTGGGTTTGCTCCAAGCTGGTTGTGATGACCTTAAAAACCTCATTTAAGTGACCTTCAAGGCACTCAGTGATAGAATCCAGGTGAAATATTGGAGGCTGGAATGCCACACATGTTCCTCCAGTGGCACTTTTGTGTTTGCAGCGTGGCTCCTGGGAGCAATTCCCTTTGAAACATGAATTCCTGAGCAACAGGACTGTGAAATTTGAGTTGTGAGGGGAGAGGGTTGGGGCCAGAGCTCCATCTCCTGACCAAAATTGTTCTGTTATTCTCTGATCTCGTATTTTTGAGTTGGTTGAATAAAGTTCAGCAGGGATCATGAGCTGTTCCTGTCCTGGGAGTGTTTGATGGGTCTGCACTTGGCATTTTCCTTTGCATTAGAAGTAGGAACTGCCTGACACCCTGTATTGCCTGCCTTGCTGCGGGATTCTAAAAATTATTCGTGTGACAGGAACAATCTTTCTGACTTGTGGAAGTGGCCATGGTTTTAACTTGTCTGTTACGGATGGGGAAAAAGTCCAAATCACACTTAATTTTTTTTCCAAAGTTTTAGGTCTCTTTATTTTCTCACAAATCTGATTTTTGGAGTAGCATTTGAGGCTGTACTGGTCAGGGATCAGGTGCCATTTTGCCGTACTGAAAGACAAATGTGGAAAAGAGAAGATTAAATGAGAATTTAGTTACGAATGTTATATATTGTGTATCTGAAATATTTAGGTGGAGCTGGAAAAGCAGACACAGAGCTGTACACCTATGGACAAAGCTGCAGAAAGAAATATTTCTTCTAATGGCATTGAATGCTTATTTTGGGGTAACTTAAGCAAGCCCCGAATCTCCTCTGACTGCCCAGAACTTGTGTGCTTAACACCACTGGGAAATAATGAATGACAAACAGGATATGAAACAGCACTTCAGCCTTACCAAGGAAAACTGCTTTTGTCATGTTCATCATTTTGGTTCTCCCAGGTCCTGAAAATAGGTTGGTGCAATATTCAGTGGGACAAAATCCAGAGCTGGTGCCTGGGTCCTATGAACCCTGACACTTTATTTTTTTCTTTTTTCTCCCTTTTTTTTTTTTTTGTTCAAAAAAAATCTAACCTGCAGGAAAGAAAAGCTTTAACTCTCTCAGCACCAAGAAATAAACCTGAGCTCAGGACATCTTTGTGACACCAGGGCCAAAAAGACCTTGTTCAAGCCCTGGGGAGCATTCTGTCATCGCACAAAATTTTCCGTCTGAGAGGAGGGGGATGCCAAAACCCAGAAACTCCATCTCTAAGTGCCCCAAAGGGACAAAACCAAATTCTCTCCTGTCAGACCCCCTCAGACCCCAGATCCCTGCAAAACCAGCAGGCCACACTCCTGGCCCTGTCAGCAGGAGGGGAGAACACAGGGAATTGCACAGAGAATTTCTGCTTCCGTAAACCCCCTAGAACACACCCTGCTGTCCCAGCTCCCTGCTTTGCAGGTGGGAGAGCGCACAGGTGTGTGGAGGTGAATCCAAAATCCCCGGGGGATGCTGGAGAATCCTTGTTCCCCTGTCCCATCCTTTTCCCTCTGCTCTCATCCTTGTCCCCACCCTTGTCCCCATCCTAATCCNGGGAGAGGCAAGAAAGAGGGAAAAAGAAGGAAAGGGTTAAGAAAAAAAAAAAAAAAATACATATATATATATAAAATGAGATAGCGATGTTAGAAGGAAGGAAAGAAAAAAATACCCCTGAGTTAATGTGCTGACCTAGCTCCTTTCATTGAAATTTTCCAACCTCAAGATGCTGCTAATAAGTGTCTTTTCATCTCCATTCATCAGAATTGCAGTTCGCAGAGGGCTGAAGTGCATCCCCAAAGCAGGATGGTGGTAGCAGGGCTTTAGAAGGACAGGAGGGGACAGGTGGCTGTCCCGGCTGTCCTGAGAAAGGAGAGTTTGCAGGACAAGGAGGATAACTAGAGAGGAACAGCTCCTCCTGATGGATGGGGGACGTTTACCCCGCTGAGAGGGCACGGATGTTTTCAGTGCTGAAGGTTTCCGATCTCCCCAAGCAGGAGCATGGACTGTCTGGTTCCTGTGTGCACTGAGGGCAGCAGGTGAGGCTGTGCCACTGGACACGGGGGAAGATGGAAGTCGAGCACAGGGACACAGCCCAGGCGCTGCCACCCCTCCCTGATCCCCACGCTCCACCACCAGCGCTGCCTGGGGTGCCTAGCAAAAATCAGTGCAAATCCAGGCACAGTAATTTCTCCTCTTTGCCCTCAGTCCTGAGCCACAGGGAGGTGTTTGGAACCTTTCCTCCGGGTGTGATTACCGGGGCCTCGTTAATTCAAACTTTACTCATTTCACTGTGAAATGTTCAGCGTGGGCTGGGATTCAGGCTCCCGCTGGAGTCAGGAGGGGAGAGTCACCTTCCCAGGCAGCATTCCATCTTGTCCTGAGAAAGCCAGAGGGAGTGGGTGCTTCTCTAGGGCCTGCTCTCCTCTGTGGATAACTGTGAGAGCCTAAATTACAGACTGATCCTGACCTTTCGTTTCAAAATAGCGAGAGATGGGATGTAAATTTTCACACCTGCACAACCTCTGGATCTTGTATTTTCCTCTGTATTTACACAGATTTATGTACAAGGGACAGCTTGTGGGTCCTCACTGTGCAAACCTCACCAGTGCAGCAATTGTTATGTGTAACACTGTTCTTTCATGCNGAACTTTGCGCTGGCTGCTCCTCCTGCGGGTGAGTGCGCGCCCGCGGGGGAACCGCTGGGGCGGGGGTGGGCGCACATCTGGCTCCCGGCCACATCTGGGTGGCTCCGCAGCTGCCCCGCTGCAGCCGGGGTGGGGGGAAAGTCCGCTGAAGCTGGGGAACTTTTCTCCTAACGGGGAGCAGGCAGANTTTTCAGTGCTGAAGGTTTCCGATCTCCCCAAGCAGGAGCATGGACTGTCTGGTTCCTGTGTGCACTGAGGGCAGCAGGTGAGGCTGTGCCACTGGACACGGGGGAAGATGGAAGTCGAGCACAGGGACACAGCCCAGGCGCTGCCACCCCTCCCTGATCCCCACGCTCCACCACCAGCGCTGCCTGGGGTGCCTAGCAAAAATCAGTGCAAATCCAGGCACAGTAATTTCTCCTCTTTGCCCTCAGTCCTGAGCCACAGGGAGGTGTTTGGAACCTTTCCTCCGGGTGTGATTACCGGGGCCTCGTTAATTCAAACTTTACTCATTTCACTGTGAAATGTTCAGCGTGGGCTGGGATTCAGGCTCCCGCTGGAGTCAGGAGGGGAGAGTCACCTTCCCAGGCAGCATTCCATCTTGTCCTGAGAAAGCCAGAGGGAGTGGGTGCTTCTCTAGGGCCTGCTCTCCTCTGTGGATAACTGTGAGAGCCTAAATTACAGACTGATCCTGACCTTTCGTTTCAAAATAGCGAGAGATGGGATGTAAATTTTCACACCTGCACAACCTCTGGATCTTGTATTTTCCTCTGTATTTACACAGATTTATGTACAAGGGACAGCTTGTGGGTCCTCGCTGTGCAAACCTCACCAGTGCAGCAATTGTTATGTGTAACACTGTTCTTTCATGCAAACCCAGTCGTGCCTAAAGGGTTAGACTGCTGCAGGTGAAGGGATTTTGGCATCTGGGCCAGCCTTTTTGCAGCTAATGGAGGCACAGCTCATTCTTGCAGCTGTCAGCAGAGCGGAGCTGATCCGAGCTGATGGATCGTGCACATCTGGGGGCTGCCATACATCATTTTAATATTGCAGCATATTGCAGCAGGCCGTGCCCATAATAAAGGAAATTCCATAAACTGCATGATCTACGCAGCTTTTGGCCTCAAAACACGAACATCAACTCCGTGCCTGGTGAGAGGCATTGCTCTGAGTGTCAGTGGGGTTTGTGTCTTGGTCTGGGTCTCTTTGTATGTTCAGTTAAAGAGTCAGGGAAGGCCTGAGACCCCCAGGATGTGGTGAGGAAATAAAACTTTCCTATTTCAAAGACTCATGTCTGAGCAGAGAAATAATTCCTGCATGGGTCCTGCAAACGAGTCATTAATCAGATGTGAAAATAAAGCCGAGGGCTAACGCTGAAAACTTCCTCCGTGGAGCTGGGTACTGTTCCCTCCTGTCAGCTCCACAGGGATGTTGCAGAATATACTTTGTGCCTTGCAGAATAGAGCCCTTGACACTAAAAAATTTACCCTTCACTGGTAAGTGACAAGGAACAGAGAGCAGTGGAGGCTGAAATGCCTAAAAATGACTTTTCCTGTCTTAAAGAGTTCAGAGTCTCAGGAGGCAGAGGACGAGGAGCAGAAAAGACCCCGCCTTCACTGCCTTCCTGCTGTGCTAAACTGCTTTCCTCTTCAAACACCTACATTTCCCATTTCTGGGAAGGGCTTTAGTCTGATCTAATGAATGGAGGAGAGAATGGAAACACAGGCTGGTCACCACGGAGCTGCACCTTCCCTTCAGCAAAGTATTTCTTGTGCTAATGGACATGTGGATCCGAACCCACGGCAGGATGCTGAGCTCCCAGTTAAACAAAGCTGGGTGTCTCAATTTCTGTGTTTAATTTGTGCTTCTCCTACCAGCCTGGTCCCTGCAGACCTTCAATTCCTCTCCATGGGGAGCTGGATGTGTGGAATAATCTGGGTTTAGGTGGTTTTTTAGCCTGGAGGGAGTTAATGGAGGGAGACAAGCTCCTGTACAGGCAATCACTGTCTTCAAACAGGTGTCTGAGCAAAGTAGGAGGAATCCTTCCCTGGAACTGCTTGTCTGCTTTCACTGATCATTAAGGGAGGCTTGATGGGGGAATTTAGATTAATCATCTACAATTAACTATCTAAAATTAGGAATCTGGTCTAAAGCTACTCATTGAGCCTCCTTCAGTGTTACTGGGAAGAGATGGAAACACTCCAAGAATACAGACCAATTAAATTAACTTGCTGTAGGACTTTGACTTTCAGGTTTCAGAACTTTGGGATTAGATTACATGAATCTCACCTGCAGGCAAAAAAAAAAAAAAAAAAAAAAAAAAGATACGGAAAAGGAAAAAATTCTCTTTAATTTGAAGGAATAGTTCCAGTAGCAGAAAATGAGGATCCTCAGTTATTAATGTTCTGTTATTCTTCAAGCATTAGTAATAATTTAAATGCTCTACCCAATTTAGCAGAGCATTGATAAATTAATTTTTCTCAAGGTAATATTAATTACACAGTGTTCATAAACAAAATAAATTAGTATGGCCGTGTTGTCTCATAAAGAATACCTATGAGTGAATAAATATAATGATATACATGGATAAATATGTATAGCAAGTGCTGTTCTCTATAAGGTCATGCAGTTAAACACAGTCATATAAATACAGTCCAATCCACAGAGGAGCATTCAAGCATTGCTTCAATGTCTTGAAAACAATATTGAAAATATGTTCCTCTAAATGACTGTGAGGCAATCAGTGTCTCAGCTTCCCTTCTTCCATAGGTAATCGAGTTAGAGGGAGAAAACAAACACAGAAAATATCCTCTAGGTAGTCATTTTCATCCAAAAAGACTCATGAAATAATCTGTTTAACTGACTGAAGAGAAAGATTGGAAATGAAGCTGTAGCTTTGGGGTTGGAAACTTCTGGGATCAGGGTGGAGTCAGAGCTGGAAGCTGAGGGCAGGACTTGGTGGAGGGCTGAATTCACTGCTGGGGACTGGAGTTCTGTCCCTGCTGGGGTGAGCTGGTGCTNGTCCCACCCTTCTTGTTCCTCCCTCCAGCCCGGCCTTGTTGGTGCTTTTGGGCCTGAACACTTGTCCCAGCTGTCCTTGGTGTGCAGCAGGAGAAGGATTTGTTTTGTGTCCGTGCTGTGTGCAGAGAGCTGAGTGACACTGAGTGTGAGCTTGGAGCTGTGCCCCTGGGCAGCGCAGAACCTGAAACACACGGAAATAAAACTTGAGGCGCCATCCACAGTGGTAAATACGGCTTGGGGATGGTGGAATAAACCTAGATGGATGTAACTGAGCTTGCAAGAGTTGAGTTGACTTTTTTTTTTTTTTTTTACTACATAGGAAATCGTTATTTTTTATAGTTTCTTGTTTTCTGATGGAACACAGCACTACACGTATGGTATTACAGACATCCCAGAATTAATTGCAGGCCAGGGCTTGGACAGGAAGGTTTTTAGTGCAGTGACTGGGAATGTAGCTATGGAATGGACAGGAGCTCCTGGAGCTTGGGGTGGGCTCCAGGTCCCTCCGAAGCATGTGTGAAAATTGGCTTCAGTGTCCTGCGCTCCCCAGGCTCAAAGATTTTTAATTAGCACTTGGCTTTTTGAGAAGGAGTTAAGTGGATGGAAGGTTTAGATGAGATACATTCAACAGACTGGGAAGTTTCTGAAAAAGGCTGAGGTTTTCTTTATTTGTCATTCAACCTGTCTTCAACTTTTTTTTTTTTCCGTTAATCTTCCTCCATCCTAAAAGCCCTTCCTGCCCATCAAAATTTCACTGAAAAATTGTGTGCATTTCAAAGCATATCCTGATTCTCCTGCCTGATGTCTTCAGAAATCCTGGCCAACTTTCAGGACTAACTGAACACTTCATTCCACACTTAAAAATGGGGATGTAGGAGTTGTCTTTGCTGTGCTTTTCTGTATTCTAAAATACCAGGTGAGCTTTAATCCTCCAAGGTGGGAGTCCGTGTGTGACATGAATGGCAGACAGCTCTGTGTGAGGGAGAATTAAAATATTCAGGCATCAGAGTCATATCAGCAGAACTGGGGAAGCACAGACAGCAGAAACTGGGAGTGCAGGATTAATTTCAGAGCATATCTGAGATGGGATCTGAGTGAAAGCAAGCGGAGGGACAGAGACAGGAAGGAAAGTGATGAATATTCTCAGTCAATGATTTATGTACTTGATGCAAAACCTGTTTGTGAGGCTTTAGGATTGCAGGGCGCTGGAAGCTGAAGCAGATCACGGGAAAGAGCCTTCAAGTTCTTGAAGCCTTCTCATCTTGTCAATGAATTCACCCAATTCTTCGAGCTTTGATTAATTTTCAAAAAAAGACTGAGTGTTACTGCTCACTCTTTGATCCCGTGGAATTGCTTTTTCAAAGGTGAATAATATATTCCGTGCCCAGCTTTGAAGCACTTCCCTAGTTTTCAGAGAGCATTGATAATGTCCCTACTTTTTCCCAAGTGTGCTAATGGACTCCTTAATGAGTGAAGATCTGTCTTTTGTGTGACATCTAAATTACAGTTTTTCTACCCCCACAGCGACTTAGGGGCAACATTCTTGAACGGACTCTCAGGAAAGATTGTTTTTAATTAAATTGCACTAAGTGTGGCATGAGGATGTTGCTAGAAATACTCCTCCAGTTGCTTGCTAAACCTCCTGTTGTCCAACATAAACATATCAAAGCCCAAAGTGCCATTTCTTTGATTTTTCTGTGCAGATTTGGGGAAAGAAATAAACTATCATGGAGCAGAGGAAATAGAAACCAATGTTAAACTTCTCTCAGTGAATAAGCCACTTAGGTTTTTGGTGCAATAACCTTAGAAGATATGAAGAAAATGAAGTCTAAAAGTAAATGCAAGCCCAACATCTGTCTCTCTATACTGTCTCAGGTTTCTAGCATGCTCATGGTTGTCATAGGTAAGTTTTTTGTGGTCACTGTGCTCCAGGCAAGATTGTTTTTGTGGTAAGGAGGAGTCAAAACTGTGAATTTTGGCTGAAGTTGGTCAGTAACATTCACTCCAATTAAAAAAACCCCACTCTTTGTGTTATGTTGCTCAGGAATGCAAAGCTCAATTCCTTGAGGAGTATCCACAACATTTCATGAAATCTCTAAGTTTTATGTGCAAATCTTGGAATGAAAGCGCCCTGCTGTGATTTCCAGTGAGAGGCAGGCCAGGTTACTGCTGAGATGCTGGGAAATACTGACCCAAGGAATAACATTTTAAGTCAGCCTCGTTCACTTCTCGCTGTGGCAGGAAACACTGTGCCAGACTGGATGTGTCTGCCTCAGAAAGTTCTGCTCTGCTTTGCTCCCTAAATTTTCCTTTTGTTATGGTGACCAGGAGCTACTTTTTTTCCTACAAATCCACCTTTTCAGCAGATACCTCCCAAATTGCCAGAATATGTCCCTACACCAAATGCAGAGCTCCTGCTTTCTAGAAAGCCCCATGGCCCAACCCGTGTAGGCAGATTAGAGCAAAAACTCTTCACTCAAGGCATTGTGAGACTAATAACAGAAAATAAGCCATAGACAACAAATTGCAAGTAATGCTCTGCCCACAAGGCTTTTCTTTAACTATGCAATGCTTTAATGACTTCCTTTTTCTTAAAGCCTGAGGAAAAATCAACAAGCTGAAGCATCATCACTGCTCTTGATTTCTTGTTTATGTGTCACTTTTGCTTTTTTTTTTTCTTTCCAACAGTAGCATTACTTTCAGTGAGGCTGCGTGATTATAAAATTATAACACCAGCCTCGTTTTTGTTTCTTGGGGGATAGTCTGTGGGTTGCATCTGAAATTGGGCTTGATGCCGACTTTCAAACCCTGAAGTGTCAGTGATATTTAATCTCTGCTTGGCTCTATGCTAAAAGGTCTGGGCTCCTGTGGTTGTAGCCCTGCCCACCCCAAATCCAGCAACCCAGAAGGAAGCAAACTTTGAGCCAATGGTTAATTGCTGTGAGTGTCAGTGGGATCGACTGCAGTACCACCATGGATAACAAAGAATCCCAGGATGGCTTGGGTTGGAAGGGACCTAAAAGATCATCCAGTTCCACCCCTGACTCCTTCCACTGTCCCAGGCTGCTCCAAGCCCCATCCAGCCTGGCCTTGGACACTTTCAGGGAGCCAGGGGCAGCCACAGCTTCTCTGGGCGCCCTGTGCCAGCACCTGTTGATCAGGATTCCCAAAAGAAACCACTGGATCATGTTTTCTGATGACTTACCACAGTTTTCAGAGGCAGGAGGCAGGACTGGCCCTGTTTTTGCAGTTCCTCTGTCACTTGTAAAACCAAGGCAGTCCCACGTCCCCAGGGTGGGGTCTGAGTTTCCCCAGACACTGTAAATGGAGAACCCCTCCATTTTTCCAACAGCTCTGGTGGGTGATGGTGATTGAGGCTCTGGTTCAGCAGGTGTGGATTTACCCAAGGGGAGAAGGCAGGAGATGCAGCCTGCCTCGAGCAGGAGTCTGGCACACTCACTCAGTGCCCCTCCTTCCACCTGCCTGTGTCTCTCAGGCTGACTTTTGGAGAAAAGATAACTCTTCCTCCTCTGAAATTTTTTTGAACTGATTCTCTGTGTTTGTAGGATTCCCAACTTTTCTGGCATGAGGTGGGAGTTAATTTAACCCACCACTCCTCAGGGTTTTTTTCCTAAGACATTTAGAATTTTGTGGTTTGTTTGCATTTTGGGTTTTGCCTTTCAGCATAACCTTTCAGCAGAGGACTCAGTAAAAATGATGAGTCCTCATCTCACATTGCCATGATTTTTAAACACCAAACAAGAATATTCCAAGTACAAAATTATCACTGTAACGGAATCCAGGAATTCCAGAAAGTAGAGGGACGGCTTTTTCCCTGTCCAGCTGAATCCACCTTTATGAACTGAAATAGTGAGAGATTTATGGAGCAATTATTTTGTTACTTCCACTCAGGGAAATCGTTTGTTATGTGGTCAAACTGCAAAGTGAAATGTCTGTTTAAATGTAAAGTGGTGAGCAGGGATCCTATTAATACCTGAAAAATTTCATTTCAGAATTGAGTTACTAGAGTTGAAGAGGCAAAAGTACTATTTTAAGAGTCACTCATGCTGATTTATAAAATGTATTTTGAATTACCCGCTGGAGTATTATAGTGCATGAAAAAGCACCGTGTCTTAACTTTCCTTTCAAACAGTGCCCCTAATCCTCTTTCTGTTCCAATATTAGCATGGAAGAACCATCTCTGGGGCCTCATAATTAAGACAAGTCTATCTATGCTACTTTAAAACCCAAATGCAGGCAGAATTTTTAAAGGTTTTTAGAGATAAAGTTGTGCTCTAATTTTTGCCCTTCGGCAGATATTATTGCTAAGATGGAATAGTTTGCATAACTTCCAGTAGCATTTCTGTGGAAGCTAAGCGGAATCCTTGCCGCTCTGCTCACTGAAAACATTTTGAAGGCAAATAAATCAGTTTTCTGAGATTGAAAAGGTAATATAGAAGTGATGCTTACATCTGCATTGACTTTTCAAAGTCATTAGAGTTTAAAACAGCCTTCAGTCCTCCTCAAAAACATGTTGGAAATTCTTCAGTCCATCATTTTCCATTAAAATCCCTGTTAACTGAGCCCTTGGCTTTGGCTCGAATAGAATAAGTTAGAAAGATGCAAGCAATGAAACAAAAAAAGAGAATTTCTATTCCATGTAAGACTCCTCATGCCTTGAAGATCCCAATATCCCAAAAGAGGCTTTGGGTATCCAGTATCCAGTTCTCTGGATGCAGTTCAGTGGCTTCCTTTACTCAGTTTAATTCAGTTTGCTAAAGATGGGTGTGTAGAAGCAATTGAGACATCAAATTATGCATTTGAGACTTCTACACAGGGCTGACAAAATTAATGCAGAGTCTGTACAAGAGGGCAGAGATCCCTTTTAACATCCCGAACAGCACCAACCATTTCTGGGGGACTGAGACATTCCTGAAATCCCTAAGGACTGCAAAAGAAGCTGAGATAATAAATCAAGCATAGACGCTGACATGCAGTTTCTTTCTCAGAATTTATTTGCATTTGCAGAGGAAGCCATTTTGGGGTTGTGTAGGTTTTTAAGAACACCTTCACCATCACAGGAGTTATGATGCAGGACTACAGGGGACATGAAACTTTCTGGAGTGGGAGATGGAGGTCAAGCAAAATACGTGGCAATAAATGTGACAAATATCTGTGGCTAAGAGGATGATTTTAGACCCTATTCAACAACTGCTGTCCAGAAATCCACTTAACTGTTAAAATGTACCTTAATCTATGAGATTAAAAAAAAAATCCTTAAGATTCCCAGTCAACTCATTAATTTTTTCTCATTTATTCATCTGTTAAAATGGAAGCAGCTTCTTGGTCTAACTGTGTGTGCAATATCCTTAGATAACACATTCACAGAATTTTTCACTCATTCAGATTAAACTATGGCCAAGGTTACCATTCTTTAAATAATTTATTTAATTTTAGTTGGTTTACGGAGAAGGAATATTTCTGTGGTCAGGCTGTATTTAGGTTTGGAGAACATTATGTGAATAATCTCACAGCTAGTGGATTCATCCAATTTTGGCCAGCTGGTAAATATGTGAAAATCCAAAACCTGTGAGCCTCATTCAAGTTTTGTGGGAAACACAACTGCAAAGGGAAGGGGATAAAAATGTCCAGATTGGAAAAGAGGTTCTGTATAAGCTGATTATTGTCACACTGAAGAATCCATATGGAATGTACACCCAGAAATGTGCACAAATTAATAATTATTTGGGATCACAGACTCCTCCTAGATATGTTCTATCTGAAAAAAACCCAACAAAAACACAAACAATAAAACCCCGTCCAAATTCATCTGGAGTTCTCACATTCTTAGACCTCAAAGTATAAACCACGAGGTACAAACTGGCTTTTCTCATTCTGATAATCACAGAAGTTCTTGGGGGTTTTTGGTCTTTCTCTTGCCAAGGTTACGGGAATCCATCCAGAATGCAAAATATTCCAGCAGGTGGTCAAAGAGGAGGCTCTCTGCTCAGAGCACAACGAATCTGCCTCACCTGATCTCAAAGGTAAGGGTCCTGGTGGGCATTCCCCGGCTTGGAAGGTCTCCCATTGCTGAAGTGTTTGGTGTGTTCTTTACTTACATCCAAAACTCCAAAGAAACTCGCACAGAAGGCACTGAAGACCCTACTGAAGTTGTATCACTTTGGGAGTCACGCCAATCTGGTGAAAATATTTTTTGGGGGGTGAAAAAAAGTTAAAGAAAACCCCAAGCTCTTCTAAATATTACATTTTTACAATCTTAGTCATTATTTGTCTGCTTGTAAAGATTTGTTGTGGTGGTGTTCAGAAGTCTATCACATGCTCAGATACGAATTTTGAAAATTGAAATGAACACAGAGCCTTTAAAATATATTTAGAATGCTGTGTATGGTGCTCCCTCCTGGGGTTTTGGCATTGTGGAAACATGCTTAGAAATAACTCAACGTGGAATTTCAAAATGTTCAGACTCTTTCAAAGATTCAGTCATGTTTTATTCTGGTCAGCTTTGCTTAGAAAAAATTTGAATCCACCTCAGTGAGATTTTTCAGTTCCATGAATTGGAAGGTGTTTGTCTTCTGCAGGGGAATTATGAGACAAAGATACCTCGTGTGTTTGGTCAGGGTAGAATTATTGGAACCACTCGGAAGTCTGCCTGTAGCAGCCTGGTGAAAATCAGAGTCTCACCCCCAAATATTTCCTTTCTCTTTCATATTATTCTGCAGAATTTCCAATCACTCCCTTGTTTCATATTCCGTGTCTAATTTCCTATTTTATTTTGGTGCTATTTCTCGCAGACACTTGAAAAAAGTCCAAAATACTTCTTGGACATCTTTTGCACTTGGAACACACAGTAACCCACCTCAAAAAATTCTGGTACAAATTAAGCATTTTCAAAAATTATTCATTACCTGCATTACAGGGTGTCATTGCAGGCATCTTCCTCTTCAACACAAAAGCAATTGCATGCTTTTAGAATCCTCCTTGTAGCAAAATTAATAAATATCCCTGAGTCTTCTGTTAAGCTTTTTAAAAATCTTCAGACTTGTCCACTCTGAGCTTCTCAAAGCTCCCCTTTCCACCTTTCATTCTCCAGATAAGGAAAGACTTTAATGAAAGTCTGTTCTGGTATTTACAACCTTTCTCAATGTAGTTTGAAATTAAGTATCAGACCGGAAAAACAATTTATCCCAAATGTTTTGTCTGGAGGATGAAACTACAGTAAGGTAAGTAAAAACTCTGTGTTTTAGTTTTCAGGAACTCAGCGAGACCAACAGAGGGATCACAGTTTGTGGGTCAAACCTCAGCAGTCACACAGAACCTGTGCTGGAATCAGTCTGTGGGGCAGTTTTGAATCTAAAGCAGTTCCACATTATTCTTGTACAGAGCCGTGTCCAATGAATGCCACCAGCAGGACCCATGGGGAAATTCCTCTAATTTTGTAGCAGATGTGCAAAATAGATCAAATTAATCAAGTCCTAACTCCACTTTTTTTTTTTTTCTTTTCACTGTCTAAAAATTCTTAGATTTCTGAACAAGACTTAAATATCTATGGTGTCAACATTCATAGATACAACTCCTGCTGCAGTTGTCCTCGTGGGGTCTCAGGTGGCTTGGACACCACCAGTCTCTTGAAAACCTTGGCATGAAAAATTCCCTTTCAGCCACTACACTCAGCAGTTCCCTTTGATAAAAACTGTAGAAGTTACTGGAAATAAATAATTTCTAAGACTTAAGACGTACGGGTTCCTATACAAGGTCACACAAATAAGATTTTTAACCACACATTGCCAAATAAAATAGATTTTTAGACCCAACTCCTCAAATCTGCCAAGCCTATTTAAGGAAGATCACTTCAGCTGCTGAGTGTAAGTGTTGGGGCCAGTGCATGTCTAAGTGGGACTGATATTCCCTGGCTTCATTAATTTGACAATTAGCAGCCGAATTTAGGCTGTAAGCATCAGTGAGAGCCAGGTATTTGCGGGGTGTGATTCATCCTGTCCTCAGGAAGAAGCCACCAATATTTGGGATGAATCAGCGCTGGAAGTCTCTGTCTCCTTCTGTTGCTCACAAAGGTAGCTGAGATTAGCCTGAGGCAATTAAAATCACATCTAATGAATGAGGGCCTCTGTTTTCCCTGGAAAATTGGGTACACCAGGAATTTCATCCTCCTGAGGGTGATGTGAGGATAATGCTGTGGGAGATTCTCAGGACTATCTTTTTGAAAGCCAGGAAGTAACTCTGCTCAGCTCCAGGCAAGTATTGCTTCCACATTTCAACTTGACAACCGTAGATTTGCCTTGTCATCCATCGCAGAGGCAGCAGAAAAGAACCATGGAAGAAAATTACACCTTCCCAACCCAACCCCCTGCTTTATATCCCCCTCAGGACTACCGGGAGCTTGGTTTTGGTTAGAGCATGATGGTTTTTTTCATTGTTTCAGGCACATTTACATGCTGGCAATTCTTCTGTGCCCACTTGCCAACAGCTCGAGGTCTCGGTGTGATGCAGCTGTGACCGAGCTGTGATTCACTGACACTCCTGAAAACCCTTTTTTTAGGGCTCTCAGAGCCAGCAGCACACCCTGTGTCCTCAGCCAGCAGTCTCTGCTTCAGGGAACCTCATGAATTCCAGCCAGTCAGCTCCACCCCCAGTGACGGTCCTTTTTTTTTAATGCTGGGATGTTCTCCTAGTTTGAGATGAATTTAATCCCTCTGGAAATCCATCTCAAAAATGCCATTGATTGCCTAAGGCTGGGACTTCAGCCTGAATTTCCTTTAAGCCAGGTGAAATTGGTGGATTTTAAAACATGAAATAAAGAAGTTCAGGCTGAGTTTTAAGTCTGATGCATTTCAGGTAGACTCTGTAATGAGGAATCACAAGTGATGAGAATGGGGTAATGAGAAATCTTAAGTGCTAATCATTATTCAATACTTTTGTTTTGGTGGCTTTTGTTTTGACAACAGGAAAGAGCTACGATTGATTTGACTTTCGGATTGTGTCTGCTTGAATTTCAGGTACGTTCTCTCATGAGATAAGGAGGAGGAAGGTCCAGCTGGAATACCAAGTGTGAGCAAGGATGCATTCAAGGAGAAAAGGGAAACACTCCCCTCCTTCCTCTGCAGAGCTGCACGTCCTGCTGTGGCTCTTCTTGCATGTGAATGAGTGGGAAAGCCACACTCTTATTATGGAAGCTCAAACGTGGGATGTTCTCTGTGATTTTCTTTATTTAGAGGCACTTTTTTTTTTTTTTTACAGGGTGTGCCAGAGATTGGGACGGTTTAACCTGCTGGCCCAGAGCCACTTTTGGGGAAGTGGTTAAAATTCCCTGCCCACGATTTTTTGAAGAATTCACCA
This sequence comes from Donacobius atricapilla, assembly GCA_013397315.1. Classification (NCBI taxonomy): domain Eukaryota; kingdom Metazoa; phylum Chordata; class Aves; order Passeriformes; family Mimidae; genus Donacobius; species Donacobius atricapilla. The sequence continues at coordinate 585,005 of WBMY01003468.1, read as the reverse complement.
GTACCCACGGCAAGATTTTTTCCTATTCCTCCCCTCCCCCCCCCTTTTTTTTTTTTTTTTTTAATTTTGAATGAATTCTTATAGTTGAGGACTCTTTCATATTTTCCTGATTTGCAATGCTCTTATGTCAGTCAGCATTCAACTGTTATCCAGACACAAATCTCAGCTTGAGGTCAATATTGACACTCTTATGTTTTGTGTTGTGCTCTACTGAACTCTTTAATCCCTTTTGGTGATGTAAATAAGATGGACAAGTGCAGCATGCTGCTAAATTTATATAGGAATATGTCACAGAAGCACTGATCTATAAAACTGTACATTAATTAATATTAGAAAGAACCTCCTGAGGTCATCCAGTCCAATCATCCAGTCAGAGTATGACCAAGATCAAAACTTGTATGGAGCTTCCAGTTTGGAAAAGACAGCTCAGGGCTTTGCCCAAAATCCCAAAATACATTGTAAATGTATAATTTGATTTCCTCTGTGGAAGGAATGAATTTGCAGAGATGATTTCCCATATGAAATGCAGAAGTCCCACTGTCTCCTGAAATGGCTGGGAACATGTCCCTCAATTTTTTTAAAGGATAGATATATAGAATATTGTCATTCTTATAGCTAATCTCGCTGAACATGACTAAACCTGCAAGTCCCTCACTTGGGAATCAACGGGGTAATAAGAAATTGTTGCTGCTCATCAAAACTTAAAGAACAGCAGCACCAGCAGCCTGAATGAGATTTCTGCTGTGTTTTCCCGTTGAAGGTTTCCTCCAGAGGAACTGCACACAGGAGGAATATTGGTCAGAGCCGTTCCCACCGTACACCATTGCCTGTGGGTTTGATGAAGGCTCCAGTAAAGGACCTGAGGATCAGGTGGGGGTTGGATTTCCTGCTTCTGAACACCTCCACAGCATCCTCCCCTGGATGCCCCACACATCTGAGTCAGGACCCAGTAATTACCCATTTTCAGTGCTAAACTCAGAACTTTTAGGTATATTTAAAACTTGTGTAACAAATCAGGCTTGACATAAAGCAAGTGAGCAGCAGCCAGCACTTTCCTCTTCATCCAAGTGTCTCCCCTTGGTGTTAAACTCATGCTTCGTTCACCTGTCCGCGCTGACGAAGATTTTGGGTCTCTGACAGAGGTGATGTAAATCCTCATCATACACACATCTCCCAGGGGAGCACTACCCACCAGTCCTCAGGGATTTCCTCAGGGAAAATTCCTTTGGGTCCCTCCTATTTGTATTGTTTTCCAGTGGTTTTTTTTTTTGGGGGGTTTTTTTGTGGGGGTTTTTTTGTTTGTTTGTTTGTTTTTTGGTTTTTTTTTTTTGAGTCATAGAAAAAATATTTCTTAACTTTATAGCCTGGTGATCAACACACATCCTTAGGAGGGAACTCTTGGATGCCAGAGTATTTCCACACTTTATCTCAGGTGTTCAGTGGAGCAGGAAGTGAATATTTTTCCCCACCTGAAAATCACCATTCACGCTCAATTAAGCTTCAGAATTTCTTTCACATCCACATTTTGTTATGATTTTAATTTCCACATTCCTCCTCATCATACCGGAGGTCATATCAGGAGCTCAATGACCTTCTATAAATAAGAATATTTGTACTTTGCACTTCGGGGAAAGAGAAGTGCTTTAAAAGCTTAAATAAATGCTTAGAAAACTTAAATAACTGCTTAAAAGCCTTCTAAGAAAGATGCTGGAAATTATCTGAACAGTTCAGAAGGGATGTAAGATCAATAAAAGGATGTGCATTCTGGAGCACAGTTCTCCAGCCCCCATGGGGTTCTCCCGCAGGACTAAACTCACTCCCCAGGTGGCTTTCTCCAAGCAGTCCCTGGATTATGCTAAGCCAGGCATAATTTCTGGCTGGTCTAGGCTAAAATCAAGCAAGGAGCTATATTTATATTTCAACAGGATAGCAGATTTGTGCACCGAGCTGCTGTCTGTGCTCTGGCTGTGTTTAGTCATTCCAGTCAAATCCACAAGGTTTGACTAGAAAAGGAAGATAAGATCAGCAATCTCTGCAGCACTGCACACAGAGGGAAGTGAGTAAAAATCCCAGTTGTGTCCTAAGAGAGCCACTTTGTATTTTGTATGTACAGTGAGCACTTATGATGTCTTTGGTATTTACTGTTTTTTCTACTACAAAACCAGATAAAATTAATTGAAACCCTTCATTATTCAATCAAATAACCTCTTTTCTAATTTTCATCTGTGTTTTGAAAATACTGTATAAAAGATCAGGACTATTTCAGAAACACCAGGATGATTCCTATCATGTCAGGGTTGTAAGATCTCTTTATGGATTTATTTAAAATTGCTAATTTGTTGCCTCAACCTAGAATTGCAGCCTTTTGGATAAACAGATTGGGGATGAATTTGAGAACAAATTGTTCACTGGGTTTATAAGAAGGAAATTTGCCTGGGTTCAGAGAATTTAGTTTCTGGGGATTTTAAATAATTAGGTGATCTTGTAGTGAATCAGAATAAAATTTGCATAGTTAAAGCCAAGTAAACAAGCTTTATTTTTCTTAGGACATAGGATTAGGATTTCTTAGGATATAGGTCTTAATTAAAAACAAGGGAATTATAAAGAATTTACAGTGCTACAATGTACAACAAGGAATGAACTGTTTGTCCAGAGAATTAAGGACTGTGAGGTGATTTTCTTGGCTTTAACTTACCTCCACGACTTGATGTAACTCTTTATCAATGTTTCAGCTTCCTCACGCACAAATTGAGAGTTTTATTTCTCTTTCGGCTATGGTTGTTTATGAAAATCAATATTTATTGAATCTGGCCCAGGTCTAAAGTAACGGATTCACAAATCTCCCACCAGAAGGTTTCAGCGCTCCAGAGTTTTTATGTACTGACGTGGTCACATATCAAAGTTAATATTTTCTCTCTGAACATGCTCAGAGGGGTCAGATGAGCCTGTGGGCTGTGAAATTTCTCTCCTGTGTAGGGTTTAGTAGGACACAAAGGAATACTTTTGTTAGTGGTGGAGGGAAAATCCCGAAGCAGATCTCGAGCATGAGGAACAGCACAGAGATTGTGGGGCTGACCAATGGGGGAAATGTGTCCCGGAGGAATGAGCACCCCAGGGTGCATCCAGCACAACCACCTGCACTGGGCTGTGTCTCTTTCCCCACAGAAATCCTATTATTCTGCATTTTGGCGTGTCTACACCGCTGGCTATGCAGCATCCGTGACTTCACTCATTACAGCTCTAATTGTCTTTGCTGCCTTCAGGTAATTATAAATGGGCTTTTTCTCAGCATGCCTTAAGACAATTTCTCTCAGATCCTCTGCGGGATTTTTTTTTGTGGGATTTTTTTATGGTTGTTTTCTAATCATTCTAAGGCATAACACCTTTGGTGGCGATGGGTCCTTCTCTACCTGTGCTGTGTTGTTCCCTGCAGATTTTAAACCAATCAAGCTGGGCAGTCTCTCTTTATCTCCTTACTGACACCATACAGTGGAAATGCCCTGACTTTAGATAATTTTTAACATTTTTGATCGTTCCTAGCGTGTATGACAGGATAGACTCTGCAGAAACAGTATCTCATGCCCCCAAACCAGAGTTTCCTAAATTGTCCATTCCCTCTGTGAAAGGCCATTGTTTCCATAACTGAGAGATAGAAAAAGAGATTTGAATAAATTCAAACGCCTCATTTGATGATGTTGGTTATTAGGAAGTGGATCTGGGGTTTGGCTGAGGCAGAGCACAGAGCAGCTCCCTAACTGGAGTGGGTTGGCACCAGCCTCAAAGGTCGTGGCCCCTACAGACGGACCCAGGAGCAGGAGGCTGATGTGTCCAAACCTTGAGGGAGATTCCCTCAGCTCAAGGTAGAATGTGCACAGGGCAGTCCAGAGAAAGGGAATCATAGAAATATTGGGCTGGAAAAGACATCTAAGATCAAGTCCAACTGTTAATCCAAGTCCATCACTAACCCACGAGCCCAGGCACCACAGATACAGGTGTTTTAAATACCCACAGAGGTGGGGACTCAACCACTTCCCTGAGCCAGTACTCAACAACCCTTTCCATAGAGAAATTTCCTCTAATATCCATTGTAAACCTCCTCTGGCACAAATTGGGGCCTTTCCCTCTTGTCCTGTCCTTGAAACTCAGGGGAAGAGCCCAGTTCCACCTGGCTGTTCCCTCTTGTCAGGAGCTGTGCAGAGCCACAGGGGCCCCCCGAGCCTCCTTTTCTCCAGGCTGAGCCTTCCCTGCTCCCTCGGCTGCTCCTCATCAGATTAATGAAGTTTAGGGCACCTGCTCTGGCAGCCATCCCATAATACTTGAATGACACCAATTCAATCCTTTCTTTGACACGAGAAGGGTCGAAAAGCCTGATGCAAGCTTGTTCAACAAAAAAGAGTTATTAACAATTATTTAGAGGCGTTAACACAATCCAACCCAAGAGTACAACAAGTTACTCTCTGCTTCTGGCATCTCCTTTAAACATATGGTGAGCCAAGGACAATTATCCTGGAATTTTTATTCGCTGAGAAAGGTAACAACTCCTCTGCTCCCTCCCGTCTTGCTGCCTCTCAAATAGTGACAGATCATTTATTGCTTTGCAAGGTATTTGCAAAATAAAAACAAAACAAAACAAAAACCAAAACAAAAAAGAAAAATAAATTTTAAAACCCCCAATTAATAATAATGAAAATGAAAAAGAAAAAAAAAAAAGGAAAAAAGAAAAAAAAAGAAAAAAGAAGAAGAAGAAAGGAATAATAAATAATAAATAAATAGTAAATAGTAAATAGTGAATAATATAAACATAAAAAAATTAAAATAAAAAAAAAATTAAAAAAATTATTTTCTCTTTCCATGCCAGAAAATTCCACTGCACACGGAACTACATCCACATGCACCTGTTTGTCTCCTTTATCTTGAGAGCAGTTGCTGTTTTCACCAAAGACGCTGTTTTGTTTGCAGATGAAACTATGGACCACTGCCTCATGTCAACGGTACTGAACTTCCCCTCTCTCTCACCCTTGGCTGAACATTTAATTCTTTACCTGAAGGCAGCAGAGAGATCTTTTCATCCTATTTCTTCTATTGCTAAGACTGAAATCTTTAAACAAACAATATTATGTAAACCCAAAGACCAAGTTCTAAGGCTGCACTCAGCTTTGATGGTTAGGTCTGTTGTCTCTAATGAAGCTCTAAAAATTTCTACCAGTAAAGAAGTTAATCTGTGAGAAAAAAACAAAACAAAACGAAACAATATTCCCCTTTCAAAAGATCTAAATAAAGTCAATTTAAATTACAAAACCCCAAACCTACAGAAATTTTGTTATTTCCTCATTCTTGTGTCGCAACACTGAATTTTCCTACATTTCTGTAGAAACCAGCCATAATGACAGTAGACCTAAAAGGTTTTTCTTCCTGTGCACTTCCAGGTTGCTTGTAAGGCTGCTGTGGCCTTCTTCCAATTCAGTATTTTAGCCAATTTCTTCTGGCTCCTCATCGAAGGGATCTACCTGCAAACCCTGCTGCTGCTGACCTTTGTTTCCAACAAGAAGTTTGTGTGGTGGTTCGTATTTACTGGCTGGGGTTAGTACTCCTTCCTCTCCGTGCGTTTCAGTATTTCTGGCTGCTTGCAGAAGTGGATAAAATCTGTGTTTTGGGGCAAAAGGAGCCTGTTGAAGGTTACACTTTTCAGAGGGAAGTTGCCCGTTCTTCCAGTGCCGCTGCATCAAAGCCACATCATTGTGCTGCCTTTTATATCTTAGTTATTTGCACCTTGGTGGTGAATAATCCAGGCCTCAAGAGGATGAGGGATACTGCTGGATAATATCCTAGAAATATGTTGAATTCCTCCACTGACTAAAGATGTTTGGGCGACTAAGTTGCCTTTTTTTTTCAGCAAGCAGAATTTGATAGATTAATCTTAAATCATGTGAGTCTAGGCCTAGGAATCGAACAATTCTGGTTTTCTTTTATTTTCAGAGATCTCCTGACTTTAAGGAAACTTTTGAGGTTATACAGCAATTCAAGTTATCTCTGATATTAAGAATAAGAGTGTGAAATAAATAGGATTTCTTTCACTGCTCAGAATTGTTTGTTGTGACTCTCAGATATTCCCACATCTCACCTCGGCTACTCTAAAATACAGGCACCCAAACTGAGTAGTTACAATGACATTTTTTGACTCAGAAGTGAAATCCAAATTATCCTGAATAAATATTAATTTGTCCTTCACCTTCAGTTTTTAGATTTTATTAAATGTAATTAAATTTTTGCTGGAGCTATTCCAAATAGGATTGTCTGAAAGTAGACTCTCAGCCCTTGATTAATCATGGCAAACTTGAGATAAGAAAGCAAACAACTCAATTAATAATGTGGTAATCCTCATCTCCTTCTGCAATCAGGGGGAGGTGAGAGATGCCTCAGGGGTAACTCACGTCTTAGGTGATGTGGAGGGAAATATTTCTTTTCATTAATTAAAAAGCCAGCTTGGACTTAACGAGGTCCCAGAGTAAAGGACTTGAGCAAAGGGCTAAAATTTGGAAGGACAAGTTCTGGGCCCTCCCTACAGATGTCAAATGATACTTAGAAAGTAATTATCTATATTTCTGTAGAATAATCAGTGAAAATTTCACCTGCTTCACATTAGGGTCCCTGTTGTGGCAGCTTTGTAAGTCACTTAGCTTTTGGAAATTCAATTCCACTGGAGGAGAGAAAAAGCAATTTCTGTTTTATAGGCCTTAAAAAAAAACAGTCAAAATGTAGAAGGATAGAAGGATAAGCAGTGATAAAATGAGGCTAGAAATCACTGGATTCTGGATTCTGTTAAATTTTCATGGAATTCTTATCAACAGATTGGTCTGGGGTGATTAGTAGAGTCTTTAGGACAGAACATGAACTCTCCCAGCTGCTGCACAAAGGGTGTTTGTTGGCCACAATTTACAAGATAAAAGAGCTCCAGCTAAATAAATGATTACTCCAGCTTTACAAGTGTCTGTAATTCCTATCCAAACCTTCAAGAATTTCTTAGCATTTATTGCTGAAAGTGTAGTTTCACACCATCCCCTATTCTCCTTTGCCATGATTTCATTCTCCTGCCCTTTTATTCCTTTTCTTTTTCCTTTTCCTGGACCGCAAATTAAATTCTTACATAAAGTTGTTGAAAATCGTCTGACCCAAAATTTGACCTTGAATCCAACCAGTAAAGATTCCATGGGACATGATATTCAAACCAAGTTATTGTGTTCCTGTTGGTTTGCTCAGGAGCTCCCACTGCTGTGATGTTTGCTTGGGTCCTCACGCGAATCCATCAACAGAACACTGGGTAAGTCAGAGCTGGGATAAGGAACACAAGGACGCCCTATTTTTTATGGGGTTCTGTTGTTCTGAGGGGGAAAAATGATGTATAGGAAAAAAAAAAGGAAGGAAAACCCCCTCATGTTCCAAAGTTCTGCCTCTAACTCTTACTTCTGTGTAAGTAAGTGAGAAAATAGTTCTATAACTTGTGATTTTTTTGTCCATACACAGGGTACAAAACCTGGAAACATCATATTAACTACTGAAAGTTCATTTAAGTTCCCTAATGCCAATCCTTGAAATAATTGCGTTTCAAGAAAGTTGCCTCTTCTGCATAAAATCAACCATAAATTACTAACCCTCATCTCTTCAAATAAGAACTTCCCAAACAACCAGTGTCGTCTTAAGTAGTTTCTTCTTTTTGTTTCTATTCAACAATTTTATTTTGTATTATTTTTAGCTGTATCTTTTAATGTGAGCTCCAGACAGAAAGATTGTTTACTGTAAGATATCCTGAAGGCTTTCAGATCATTTCACAGCAGCTGGGAAAGATACTATTTTATACCTACCTGCTCAGAGCTCAGGAGAGCTGAAGAAGTTGAGTCGAGAGTGGTAAGAAGAGCAGGAAAGAAGCCTTGAAAATACAAATGTGGGTTTTTTGGTGTTTTGTTTGTTTGTTTGTTTGTTTTACTTTGTTTTGTTTCTTCAATCTGTGGTTCTTGCTGATTAAATTTTCTTTAGATTAGAAAAATTTTCTTTAGTTTAGAAAAATTTCGTGCAATTCCTAAAAGTGGGGATTTTTTAGTTATTTACACGGAAACCAGGGACACTTGGTCAGTGATTTAGAACTTAGTGTCCACCACTTTCCTTTCCTGTGGCAGAAGTGCTTTTGTGTGTGATGGGAGGCTCCTATGGGACAGATAAAAAACCTGGTTTTATTTGTTGTTTCAGATGTTGGGATGATGATGAAAATGGAGTGGTATTATGGATCATCAAAGGCCCCATCCTGCTGACTGTATTAGTAAGGTTTTTCATTTTCCCTCGAGTTTCTGCATGTAGATAATTTTACCTACTGTGCTTTTAAAATGAGTTCTTATGATTGTAACTTAAGACAAAAAAAAATCTCCCTTATCCATGAATTTATACAGCCTGAATTTAGGGAGGGAGCAATCAGTTTTTTAGGTCTGCGTCTGGTATAATCCCTGTCATAAACAATGACAGGAACAGGGGGAACTTTTTTAGACCATTTAAAATCTAAATTTAAAATCTAAATTTTCGTTTCTGACCAGAAGTACAAGGCATTAATATCAGACATAAAATTATATTAAGATGTGTAGGTCTACAGTAATTCAACATACCTTTAATCATATTTTATGTACAGCTATATACTGGTGAGAAAGATAATTATGATTTCTAAAGTTATTGATCTGAGCTGAGAGCAGATGAGCATTGGTTTATGGCAGTGCAATTCCTAAGAGCTGGGATTTTTTAGTTATTTGTACCAGCTGAAGGCATGTAGTAAATTTTTAGATTTTGTCTTGTCTTTACAGATTAACTTTATTATATTCATTAATGTGATCAGGATTCTCGTCCGTAAATTGAAATCCCAAGAGGGAGGAGGGAGCCATTCAAGCCACTTCGTGTAAGTATTTCTGGGTCCCTTAGGACTGACCTGTTCTAACTGCTGTAAGAAATTTTTTATGGGTAGGAGAACAGAATGTTCTACTCGTGTTCTAATAGAAAGAGAAGAAACGACAATGTAAACTTTATTTTTCATCCCTTTTCTTCAGGGGAAGCAGTGTGGTATGGATGTGCTGGGGACAAAGGGCACAGTAAAACGTAAAGTATGAAACTTCAAAAGCTTGGAAGTGTCAACACTGAATGTCAGTGATGAATCCAGCTTTCTCCCAGTCCTTTCCACACAAATGGCCACACAGAGAAAGATGCAGATAATTTGATTTAAATTCTTTGCAGTAGCAAGATACAATCTGTAACCAAACCTAGTCCCGGTTGTTTACAGACCCCTCCACAGTCACTGGACATCCCAGCAGTGCACTCACAGGACCTGTCCAGAACCTCTCTGGATGCAGTTGCCTCCATTTGGAGCTGTCCTCTGAATTAAAAAATATTCCAACACGTAATTGCTGTCACTGATTGCCTGTTTCTAACAGTGCGTTGTTCTTTAATTCTTGCTTTTCCAGGCGCCTTGCAAAATCCACGTTGCTTCTGATCCCCCTCTTTGGGGTGCACTACATTGTATTTGCATTTTTCCCAGAGAGCACCGGTCTGGAGGCTCGGCTTTATATCGAGCTGGGCCTGGGCTCATTCCAGGTAAGATGGACAAAAAGTTTAACAGTTAATGTTAATGTTTGGTCTGTGACACCACACTTCAGGCTGGGTATCAGAGCAGGATTTATTAATGCAACCAAATTCAGCTCACTCATCCCAACTCACCCCTTCACTCACTCCTTCTTCTGTTGCTTGTTCCCTTATTGTTTGAAATCTCTGAGTCAGACTTCACATGAATAATCATCAAAAACAAATGCAATAGCTACTTTTATTGAACACCAATGACAGGATGCCGTGAAGGCCAGTCTGTGGATTAAAGTGAACTGATTGAAAATGATTTCACGTGTAATAACGATAAGAGGGGTGGTAAATAAGAGTACATAACCACCTGCTCCGCCTTTCCCCTTTAGGAGCAGTGAACCATGATAACATCTCTTTGTTTATTTTGCTGTTCCACTGCTCAGAACAGCAGCGTGGATTTGAGAGGGTCAGGGCCCGTGCGTGGTACATTTTGTACTAAACAGCTTTCCCCTCTCCCCCACCACAATTTTCCCACATTGATCCGTGCTGGAAATGATTCATCTTCCATGCTTGCCTTATGTGAGGGGGAATTTGAGTGTAGGATACAGTAAACAGCAAGCTAATCCTTATTGTCTTTGTACAAGGGCAACACCAAACATAAAATATCACCAGTCCATTAAGGAATTTAGTTCTATTATGAAAACTCAATAAAAAGTGTCACATTGCCTGAACTTCAAGAGAAAACTGGGAAATATGCATTCTTTGTTTTCTTACACAAACTGTGAATGAAACCTGATGTCTGTCATTGATTCTAGATTTTAAACGCATGTTTTTTCTCTCCCTACCCTCCCTGTCCTAGGGTTTTGTTGTTGCTCTCCTATATTGCTTCTCAAATGCAGAGGTGAGTAACAAGTCCATGAGATTATCAAAACCTTTAAAACTCACAGTCTCCTCTCGTTTTTTAATTTCTTTTTCCTATTTTCAGAACAGATCAGTCTTTGATCTGCTCTTGAAACCATGACATCCCCACATCTTTTTTATCCCTTGGTAGCTCTGTTGGCTTTATTTGTGTTCACACAGTTCTGACAGAAGAACACAAAATAAGCTTTGAAGAAATGACCCTTTAAAAATCGTTGCTGACTTTCCAGTCAGGGGGTTTTTCTCCTGATTTATGTTTGATAGCTATCACAATGATGGCTCAATGGAAAGCTTGTAGAGCTCTTCACTTTCTCTAGGTTTATCTTCTCCTTGTGAATTTCTTCATTTCCCCCTTCCTTTTCTTTTTCCCTTTTCCATTTCCTCTTTTCCTTTCTCCTTTCCTATTTTTCCCCTTTTCCCTTTTCCATTTCCTCTTTTCCTTTCTCCTGTCCTATTTTTCCCCTTTTCCCTTTACATTTTCCTATTTCCTCTTTCTCCCTTTCTCTTTCTTCTTTCCTCCTGCCTTTCCCATTTCCCCTTTCCCTTTCTCCTTTCCCCTTTCCCTTTTCCCTTTCCCTTTCTCCTTTCCCTTTCTCCTTTCCTCTTTCCCCNTGGACTTCATTAATTAGTGAGTAATTGCTCCAGGACGGACAAACCCTTCCCCTTTCCCCTTTCCCCTTTCCCCGTCTGCTCATGCAATCAGGAATTTCGTTCCAACACTTTCTTTCCTAGTTTATAGCATTGGTAGAATTTGGGTAAACTCCCTGCAGTAGAATGTAGTGAGCCTGTCATTTAAAAACCTCACTAAATTTGCTGGCACTTTCACCCGTAAGAGCAGAACAAATCAAAACTGATGGGAAAATGTAGAACCACGTCTCATCCTCAGAAAGGTGAGTAGGTTAGTTGAGAATGACACACTAATGCTGCCTGAAGCTCTGCAGTGGCTTAAACTTGGACCTTCCTCATGGAAAATGGAATTATCAATGTTGGAGAAGCCCTCCCAGACCATCAAGTCCCAGCTGTGCCCAGTGCCCACCTTGTCCCCAGCCCAGGGCACTGAGTGCCGCCTCCAGGAGTTCCTTGGACACCTCCTGGGATGGACACTCCAAACTGCCCCGGGCAGCCCCTGCCAAGGCCTGAGCACCCTTTCCATGGGGAAATTCCTCCTGAGGGCCAACCTGAGCCTCCCCTGGCACAGCCTGAGGCCGTTCCCTCTCCTCCTGTCCCTGTCCCCTGGGAGAAGAGGCCAACTCCGACCTACCACCTCCTCTCAGAAGCTGTGCAGAGCCACAAGGGCCCCCCTGAGCCTCCTTTTCTCCAGGCTGAGCCCCTTCCCCAGCTCCCTCAGCCGCTCCTCACAGGATTTAGTCTCCAATCCCTTCACCAGCTCCATTGCCCCTCACTTTTTTGTCCCTTGGTAGCTTTGTTGACTTTATTTGTATTCAGGCAGTTCTGACAGAAGGACACAAAACAAACTTTGAAGCAATGACCCTTTAAAAACAGTCCCCTTCACTGGACACGCTCCAGCACCTCATGGGAGTGGCTAAATGGAGGAGCAAGGTGCGAGTTACCCTACCCAAGGATGAGCAATTCCTAAAATATGTTTGTGACTTAGGAGAACCATTTATAATGGCCATTCTGAGAGAGTCCCCTCAAGACCTAGCTGTGGATACAGAAAGCTCTGCTTCCAACCTGCCTTCTGTATCACTGACTCCTTGCCAGCAGCCTTTTAATTGCTTCAACAGCCTTTTAATAGCTTGCATATTGCACTTCACAACACAGAAATCCAGTAGGTGCAGAAAACAGGACAGGCAGAGCCTGATCTCTGGCCCGGGATGAATCTGGCTTGGCTTTTTTCCACGTTTCTTGGGGATAACTGCTCCTGAAGCAGCTTGGCCACTCATTACCACTTGGCAGTGCATCTGTTCTGGTTCCCTGCAATCCCAAAAACTAATTATTATTTGCTCTGTGTGCGTGTGTGTGTTTCTGCAGTTTTGAGTTTCTGTGACAATGTGAGAGACCGTGCTGCTGCCAGGCAAGGTGTTAGGAGAATGGGTGAAAGTCAGGACTGCTCGAGGGCCTTGAGTTTGCTGGGATAGAGCTGGAATACCGGGTTGGCAGAGGAAATCTCTCCTTTATGTATTCGATTCTTGCAAGGTCCAGAGACCCACCCATGAAGTTGTACTCAGGGCTTGTCTGTGTCTCTGCGTGGTTAACAGGGAAAATTAAGGCAGAATAGGGGCCACCAAAATGATAAATATTGCCAGTGATGTCCAAATGTACTTCTGCATGCCATCCTCTGAATTCTTGAAATTAAATGTTTTTGGTTTTTCTTTTGTTTGTTGGTTGGGTTGTGTTTGGTTTTTTTTTTTTTTTTTTGTTCGAAAAGAATAAGGACAGTGTTCAAGTTCTAAAAATGTGTTAAGGCTTAATCCTGGCTTACTTGGGCAAAGTACCCAGGCAGACTTTTTGGCATAGTCTACCTCCAGTGTTCATTAACTCCTCATTTTCTCTTTGTTTGCAACTTCCTGCAGGTTCAAACAGAGCTGAAGAAACAACTGTGCAAGTGGCAGCACCAGGAATACCTGACCTTCACCCACAAACACGGGGCTTTGTCCAGAGAAACCAGCCCAGTCAACTACGTCACTCAGCTATCCCTGCTGGACAAAATCAGCCCCAAGAGGAGAACCTCTGTGCTCCAGGACGGCGTCACCACTGTCTGAGGGCTCCCAGCAGGACGAGGTGCTGTGACACTGCAATGTTCCACCCAAGAGGTGGCTCCTTTGTGGCTTCCCATAGTGTCGGGAGCCTCCTGTAAATTCCTTGTCCTGAGCAGGGGCTGCTTTACACCCCTGGTACAGATCTGCATCACAACCCTGGCTCTCTCTCTCTCCTGAGGCATTAGACACCCTTGTTTTGTTGTGAAAAGCCTGACTTTGAGCTAGAGTGAATCAATAAGTTAGCAAAAAAAACCAACAACAACAAAAAAAAAAACCCAAACAAAAAAACCCCACAAAAACAAACCCTACATTAACTCCTCCCAGGCCCAGCATGTTTGTCATGTCCTTGTTAGCATCGCCCAAAGTTTCCAGTTTCCAAGATCATGATTCCCAACCATCATTTGAAAAAGTTATTTGCTGGCCAAGCTTTGCCATCGTGATTTCTGATGTTTTGCTACTTGTTTCGAGATGTCTTGGGACAATCTAAAGGAAATCAAGCACAGAAACCTGACAATCACCTGTAGAACAGCAATCTGCTTTCAAAGGAAACTCAAACTGTCTCCAGTGACACCAACAAGTGACACAAAACACCTGCCTGATTTTTTTTTCTGTCTTCTTCTAAGGCTGATGGACAGAGATTAAATTAGGGCAGAGGATCCCAAACCCTTTCTTGCCCAAAGGAAAATATGGAGCAGCGGAATGTCAGGCAGAAGATGTGTGAAGGAATAAATCAGAGCAAACCCAACGCCAGGTGCCAGCTGGGCTACCTTGTGCTCAGAATCACTTACAGACCTAATCTCAGTGCCCAGAGGTTGCTTTTTTTTGTGGGACGGATGTTCAGAGCATTGAAGATCCATCAGTAAAACACCCAGTTCTACCAGTGCCCTAAAACTAGGAAAGGAAGTGTTTGAACAAAAGTCCTGATTGCACGAGCAGACCTGGAAAGGGGAAAGGGGAAAGGAGAAAGGGGAAAGAGGAAGGGAGAAAGGTAAAAGTAAAGGGAAAAGGGGAAAGGGAAAAGGGAAAGAGGAAAAGGGAAAAGGGAAAAAGAAAAGGAAGGGGGAAATGAAGACATTCACAAGGAGAAAATAAACCCGGAGAAAATGAAGAGCTCTACAAGCTTTCCATTGAACCATCATTGTGATAGCTATCAAACAAATCAGAAGAAAACCCCCCTGACAGGAAAGTCAGCAACCATTTTTAAAAGGTCACTTCTTCAAAGCTTATTTTGTGTCCTTCTGTCAGAACTGTGTGAACACAAATAAAGCCAACAGAGCTACCAAGGGATAAAAAAGATGTGGGGATGTCATGGTTTCAGGGATCAGGATGCACACCCAGCTGGGAGGGCTGCTGAAGCAGAGTGAGCCAGAGCTGTGCCTGCACCATTCTTTGAGTGACTCTTCTCTTCAGGACTGAGTGGATTCCACCTCAAGCTCTCCAAAAGCAAAGAAAAGGCACAGGAGGTGCACGAGATGGGTCAAGACAGGAGCATTCCCAGGAGAGCCTGCATCAGGCTTGGAGAGCACATCCATTCACTCACTCTCTGAGTTCTGGTATCAACTCAGCTTTAAAAAAACAGTGTTCCAGTCCCTCAGTTTGATCTGCTTTTGGTTAATTATTTAGACCAATAAACATCTGACTTCTTGAAATCTCTTTGCTGATTTTAGGTGCTTCATCTCTAGTTCTATTAGAGCAGGGATTAATAGTCCAGGCTTCTATAAAAAAATTATTCAAATAAGTTATTTATTAATTGGGCATTTTACCCATCTGTAACAGTGTCATGTTTGTTGTAAGGAGTAATTTTGTCTGCTCTGACTTTCTTATCAGCTTTATTTGTAACAGTAATCTCAATTCCTGTGTTTTGTTGCTGAGCATAGTAATGAGAATTTGCATAGAAAATGTATGATGTACCTCTATAAAATGCAAGTGGCAATTACAGCTGCTGTGAGTTTGTACGTTTAGTTTACGTCAGTTTGGATATTTCATCTGAGTTCATGCATTTAATTTGTGTCAGTTTGGATATTTCATTTGAGGCTTTATAAAATAAAAGGTTAATAACCCTGAAGATTGCTAAGATTTCTTGGATAAATATTTGATTTGGGCTGTGGAAAGAATCCTGATCCCTTTTTTGTGACACACCTGAGTCCGTGTGGGTGTGTTTATGAGCTGGGAATGTTTCAGGCAGGGATGCTTTGCTTCTCAGGAGTTCTGGGAAGGCAGCAAAATGTCCCAAGCCGTGTTCAGCTGTGCTGTGTGTTCCGTGTGGAGCCACTGCCACCTCCTGGAGCTGGATGTGTGCAGCCCAAAAAGCCAGGCAGGGCTCCCAAACCTCTCCTGAATGAGTTTTAAACCACTCCCAACGGGCAGCTGCAAGAGATCATTGAGTTACATCCCCTGATTTCTCCTCCTCTAATCCCCCTGCTGTCTTCTGCAGCGTTTAACCCTCTAAGAACTCTCTTTAAATCCCTTTACAAACTGCATGACACCCCGAGGAGATCAAAACCCACTTTTTCAGCTGGTTTTTTTTGGTGTTGCTGCAAAGACAGTTTGTTCAGGTAACTGAAATTTCTAACTGAGTGTAGATTTCTAACTCTGATAATGTTTTTTTTCATAAAGTTTGACTGGGCTCTAAATGAAAAGAAATCCTTCCAGCAGGTAACTTTACCTGTTTTGAGGATTGAGAACTTCCCTGAGGTTGCCTAATGCACCCAGGGCAAGAATAATTTGACTATTTGAGGAGGATTTGTTCAAATACAACTGAATTCAAGGTAGCTGCTCCTTAGTGTGTTGACACACCTACTAAATGAAGTTTTCCTTATTGAGATCAGGTTTAGGATTTGGAGTAAATGTGCTCTGGTGTGTTGTTTTGTCCTTGAAATACTGGATATTTATATAAAATATAAATTTATATTGCAGAGTGGCTGAAATACTTTTGGAGGTGCCTTTTCTTTCTCTGCCAAAA